>CM067059.1:39335994-39710994 GCA_033980235.1 Diadema setosum
CTTTAATTTTTTTAAGAAACCATCTTTGTCAGCCGATTGTAGTGGTAGCAGAAAATTGCACTGAAGCCTTTTTTTTTCTTTTCTTGCTTGTCAGCCGATGTTACCAGAAGTTGCACGAGGAACGAAAAAATTGCACGCTGAAGCGGTTTTTTGTTTGTTTGTTGTTGTTTTTTTTTGCTTGTCTGCTGATGAAACCCGGAAGTAGCACCAGAAATATTTTTGGCGCCCCCCTCCCCTTTTTGTAATTTCTGGATCCGCCCCTGGAATCTGCCCCTTAAATTTGGCTACAGCTCGACCGTACATTTACATTAAGTGACCCGAGCTTTTGTGTAAGTGGGGTCATATTTGACTATTGGGCACAGCCTAATTGAAGCTCTGTCTATTCACATTACGCCTCCTGTCATGTAACTATCCATTACATCACAACATATGAACCATGTGATAGATGTTGAGTAATCTCACACAAATTTGTCATTACCCCGTTGAGGAAGCAAGCACCTGGAGTGCAAACTTTGCCATTGATACAGCAGCAAATTTGGTGTCAGAAATACTCTCCAGCAGTAACTAAAATGGGACATTGTTAATTCCAGTATAGTAAAGTGTAGGAGTGTGGACGTCTATTATTGCTTCATTGGATCAAGTTCGGCAGACGGCAGATCTGCCGTCAAGTTGTCGGATGTGGACTCACTCGAAGCCACTTAGTGACAATTTACACCTAGTTGTGTGCTAAGTTTTGTGCGTTTGTTTCAAATTATCATTATTACTCGATTTTTGTTTAAACTGAACAGTGTATCGCTTATTTATAGCTCCCAAAGGATTCTGATGATCTTTAAAGAGCTTTTGTCAGTCAATCTGTTGGATAAAAAAAAAATGCAGAGTGAGTTATTCATAAGGAAGAATTGTTATCTATGTAGAGTATGTTCACAGTGCTTGGGAACATACCAGATGGGAGGGAGAGAGTACCTAGTCCCACATATACTCTTTTTACAAGTTGGTCACATTTTGGCAGTGATTAGTGTGACTTAACAGGGATTGTGCCATACTTTTGATGCATTTTTAAAAATTAGTCACATTTTCATAATGGTTTGATGATTGGATTTGACTTTGACTTACATAGGAAAAAAAATCACAAACAAAAGTTTGGTGCAAAACAACTACCTCCCCCCGCCCCTCCCCCTCGAAAAAAAGAAGAGAACATGGTCGATGTCTTGGTGTGATGACTTAGCCCCACTAGGATACATAAGTCAGAAACATAAGTCCTTGTTACAATTTTCCTCCATTCTCTCTTTTTAGAACCATTCCTGCTTTTACTTTTGCTTTTATATTTCTGTGTTATGTCCCTAGCTCTTACTTTCTCCTCGTATCATTTGTTATGTTTCCTGCTTCTCATTATATGTAAATCTGTCTTTTAATAGTGTCATTGTCATTCCTTAACCAATCGAGGACGACTCCCGAGTATACTCAGTCAAGTGTCTATGGGAAATGCATGTTATAGCAAAATCAGTCCGTCCTCAGTGGGTTAATGGGTTTATTTAAAAGACAATTGCCTTTGTCTTCTTCCTCTCATGTACACCTTATGTTTCTATTCCTTCATTGTGACATTTTTCCTTATCTATTGCTCTTTCCTTTTTTTTCTTTTCTTTAAATTGCATTTCATTTTTTTCTCTTGCCCTTCCTCTTTGTGTTAGTTTTTTTTTTCCTCTCAGAAAAGATATTTTGTCCCCCGATCCTCTGTACCCTCCCCCTTCCCCAATCTTGCCTTCAGTATGTCATTCTCTTATGTGCTACATGAGCTGTACCATATCTGGGCAATTACCTCCCCCCCCCCCCCCCAGCTAAATACTGGTTAATGGTAAGGTTAGAGTATTAAAGATTATAGATTAGGGTTAGGGTTAGGTTTAGGGTTAGGAATTTGGGTTAGGGTTACGATTAGGTTCAGGATTAGGTTTCAATTAGGATTGGGGCCACAGGGAGGGTCCGGGGTAATTGCCCAGGGGGTAATTGCCCTAGACCTGTTTTGTTCAATGTTAATGCATCATAATTGTTTTCAATGTTTCATAGGGTTTACTGTAATTCAAAAACTTTCATGGCATGAAACTTTCTTGATTTGGAGCTGACGGCCCTTTTTGCGTATGAAACTTTCCCGCATTGCTGATCATGACAAATTTGCAAGTATACGACATGTACTACATGTACTACATGTGCAGGGATTTGTTGAACTTTTGAATGAACTTTACTTTTTGGAATCTTGTCTCCTTGAGAAATTCTCAGAAGTGCCTCGCACATGAAAAATTTTCTGGTTTAGCAGTATCCCTCATTTGTTTGTTTTATGTGTTTCGTTTTTTTTTTTCCACAGAAATGTTAATAATTATTTTAGTCAGTAATGGATTTGACATCAGAAGTCATATTGTTGTCCTGGGACTGGAGACCTATGCGTAGACAGTCAGGAGTTATTTCTGTTGCAAATTTCCAACCTTGTTCCTGTTTGTAATGGGCATACCATATAAAGTATCGGATACCATATGCCAGCTTGTACAAGGGTACAAGTATCAGTTCCTGTGTGCCAGTTTGGTAATAGATATTGCTTTTCCTGAGTGTCACCGTACAAAATCATGTGTTAGCATATCAAAGTGATTTTTTTTTTCCCAAAATAAATAAGTCTCAAAACTTACTAGACAAATTAAGGATAGCAGAAATCAAATGTTATCAGTTTAAAGATTTGAAAGCTTTTGTAGAATAAACATTGAATGCATCCTTTTTGTTTAAAAAAAAAGTATATACAAGAAGGAAACATAACACACCACTGACCAGTGAGTCTATAACTATAACGGTTAATACTGAGATAGTTGCACATTGAAGCATGTGTGTGCACATATTACTAGAGATTGATAATGATCTGTTACAAAACAATGGGTTTTTATATATCTGCTTACCTGTCTATGTATTTATCTATTTGTTGTCTTTACACTTTAAAAATCTCTAGGAACCCAGTAGTGAATGTCCTTAGCCCCTGCCCACCCCCATCCCCCCCCCCAAATTAAGGAATCTAAAACAAAAGTGTGAAAAATAAAAGTATGAGCTCAGTCCCTTTCATGCTTCTTAATGTTAGCGGGCCCTATAAGCCTAAACTTCTAACTTTTCATTTCAAAGTTCAGTAGACCTTTCTTAACCATATATTTTTTATATAAAATTTGAAATCACTGAATAATTAGTAGCAGTTGTACTTCAGGGAAAACTTGTCCCTAAAATTCATATGCTAGAATGTTACTAAACAATTGATTTTTTTTTTTTTTTGGGGGGGGGGGGGAGAAAGAGTTTTGACCAGTAAAGTTTGATAATTGTGGAGAAGTAAGCAATTTTGGAGTTGAAATTTGCACATGAGCAGATAAAGGTCATTCAGCCACTACCTGATTGCTGTCTGTAAGTGCACAAAATTGCACGGCCAAACCCTGGAGTTTTACCTGGGCCAAGCCCTGCTATGGTACCTGGACCAAACCTTGGCTTCACCCACGACTGTGGTGTAAACAAATCTCTGTTGCTGCCACCGTGTAATCATAAAAAGCAGTGTGCTATTACAAGAAAAAGAAAGAGAGAGCAAGAGTCAGCTCAAAAATCAATTTGCTGACACAAACAGTCGGAATTCTCAAAAGCCAGTAACCCTAGAAATCAAGAAGTTCTTTTTATTCTCCTCTCAGTTCCCTACAGTCTCCTCCTCCCCCCCCCCCCCCAATATTAATACAATCAATCAAGCACCCCCCTGCAGCAACAGAATTACTGCCAGTTCATAAGCATAAGAAAATGACTGAGGTGCTCAGATTACCCAAATAGACTGTCCCAGTTCATGATGCAGGTGACATCCGACACTTGACTTTGTGATGTCCATGTGACTTTTCACCCCCAGGCTACGGCTGACTTTTATTGATGCTGCAAAGATGAAGCCGGCGAGTCTATCTTCATTGTCTTTCGGCTTTGCCACCTACACACTACTAGTAATCATCTTCCACACTCTTTGGCTGGTTGTCGTCTTTCCTCCCTCTTGCTCCAACTTTCATTGCCATCCTCACAGTCTTTCCTCTTCCGTTGTACTTGTTTTCTTTTTTTTTTCTTTCACAAATCTTTCAATTCCTGGATCTCCCCCCCCCCCCCCCCCGACACACTTCAGTTACGATGTCATGTTTTTCCTTGTTTGTGCTACCTCTCTTTCCGCCAAACTTATCAACCAACATGTTTGGAAAAATGATTTTTAAATAAAATCAGTTTGTGCCTTCCTCCCTCCATAAAGTGGGAGTTGGGCAGCCTTTTCTGCTTCTCTCTAGTGGGGTCTTCATCAGCTCGAGCTTGAAGAATAACCTGCTATTTCTGATCCGAAGAATAGCCCGCTATTTCTTATCCAAAGAATTAGTCTGATCAGAAAATAGCCCGCTAATTTTGCAATGAAGACCGAAATAGCACGCTGTTCCGATCAGAAAATAAGCCACAGAAATCTTGGACTTATTTGCAGGATAGCCAGCTAATATGCAAAATAGCGCGCTAATCTTAACGCGTCTTCATCAGCTCAAGCTTAAACATCGACACTGCATGCATTGCGCACCACGCAGGAACGTAGGCAGTCAGGTCAGAGTGTGTTCAGGCGGGTACTGTTCGTCTAAAGTGCGCATGCGCCAGCATTGGGCTTACAGACCTGACTGTGCTTGAAGCTCGAGCTAGTGAAGACGTGATTGCGCATTTCAGCTGACTTCAGGCTTACCCCCATAAGCATGCTATTCCTCAAACTCGAGTTCATGAAGACCCACCTATTGGGTGATATCCCTCCCCTTCAGTTTTGCCTCTGTGTTTTGAATTAATCGGGCTGCTTAAAAGTTCTATTCATAAAGTGGATTTTTTTAACTTCCAGCAATTTTAACATACTTTAACCGGTTGATAAAGTTTGAAACCACACTGGATTTAAACCATCAATCTAACCCACGCACTTTGAAGAAACAAATCCATCTTTACACTTCTACTCATAACTGTTGACATCTTCAGCTCTCTTCAGTTTGGTATAATTGTGGAAATGCAGTGTTGATCTTTTTACTTTAGATTTTGAAAAAAAGAGTAGAATAAAACAAATAAATCATAAGTTTGAAACATTTTAACATTTTAGTAATAGCATGCCACATGATTTTTTCCTTAATGTCTCTTTCTGACATAAGTTTAAAGGGTGTGTACAGTTATGGTCGAGGTGAGGATTTAGCTTTTAACTTTTTGCGAGATATTCAGAAACCACTCTATGAGATGTCAAAGAGCATGCAGTTCTAAGGGGTATCAAAAGTTTATTTGATGAAATTCGGTTCTGAAATGGCTGAGATATCCAAAAACAAGGTGAAATAAAGATATCCTAATAAAGTTGTGGCATGTCGCCTTTATTATTAGCACTTTTTTGGATATCTCAGCCATTTGAAAACCAATTTTCATCAAATAAACATTGAATCCTTCTTAGAATTACATGCTCTTTCATATTTCATAAGAGGCTTTTCATTATCTCACTTAGGAATGTTCAAAACATGAATCCCCACCTCAACCAGTACTGTACAGTCCCTTTAAGATGAAAGAATGTATCCTTCATATCAAGTAATTCTTGTGTTTTGAACATCTTGGCAATAGGAGAGGTCATAGTTGTTGGGTTATTGACAGGAAAAATTATTTCAAAATATTTTCATGTTCAGACATGAATGTTAAGAGTTATGAGGCGATGACACCCCTGCCTTCCTAAATATGCTTCAGCGGTTGCAAACAGTATCACTGTTTTGTGAAAGCATGTCAAACTTTAAAAAAATGTTGTAACTTTTCTTTCACTTTGTTTGATATCGTAAAACTTTATTCATTTTTTTTTTCTTAACTCTTGAAACTAGAGTTGACTTACTTCTGTCATGATTTACAACATGAAAAGAAAAAGTCATTGTAAATGAGGCATATGATGAGTTTATGTATTTGATGCATTTGTGCTTGTTTCTATCTCTCTCTTTATCTTCCTGTAAACAAAATGTCCATCTATATAAATCAATCAATAGATATATATATGTATATATATATATACAGAAAGAGAGAGAGAAGGGAAAATAGATAGAAACTTGATACCCAATTGATGCTATACAAATAATGTTTTAATGCAAAATCCAAATATGAATATGTCATGCAGAAAACCCCCCTGCAAAAGAATTTGTGTTTGTCTCCCTGCTCTGTGTTTTTTGTTTGTTTGTTTTTTGATGTAGCTATTATAAAGCAGCTTTTACCATGTCCATTTGTTGCTATGGATACCACGGCATGTGGTCAACGAATAGCTCTGGAGTTTAGGTGGGCATTTCATTCCTTTGGGGTGGATGATGCCTTAGAGATTTCTTGCGTTAACAATTAGTGCAGAGAGAAAAAGTGGCACTGCCCTCCTCGTCATTCTTGTTGCTCTGTGGGAAGAGAGTGGATGTGTAAGTTTAGTTTCATGACAGAACTTTCTGCTTCTCAATGACAAGTATTGCAAAAAGAATTATGGTGAATGTATGGTCTTGTGTTTGTTTTATTTGTTTTCTTTCTCTGTTTTTTTTTTTCTTCCTTTTTTTTTTCATCATGAATATTACTTTTGAAGTTCCTGGCAAATGTGTTCTCAAGTGGAGCTACTGGTGTCTGTGAGTGAGGCTACACGCTGTACTGAGGAGGTGTATTTTGATTGGATTTCAAGCACAAAAATAATTACTTTTTGCAACAGCATCCTTGAAGCTTTTTGTTGATGAGGATTCAACATCTACTTTGTTTATTTGTTGTGTGTGTGCGTGTGTGTGTGTGTGTGTGTGTGTGTTTCCATGTTTTGAAAACCATTGCTCAAGGTTTGATGTAGCAGATGCCGCTCTCTATCTTATCACCTTTACAGAATCGAGGTAATCTCTCCATGATCTGATGCCAACTACATATTGGAATCTTCCTTTCTTATTTCTTAGATATGTTTTTTTTTTTTCTCATAATGACCTACATTCGTTAAATAGTTGTGTTGGTCTCAAGAGGGGTGAAAGAAAATGAAGACATGGATAGTGACATCGGAATGGTGTTGGAGAATGATTATTACCTCGCAGGAGATAAGACTAGACTGATGACTGGAGGATCAGGAAGTGGCAAAAAAAAAAACAAAAACAAAAACAAAACAAAAAAAAACAGAAGGAAAAGTTCTCTCAGAACCTGAGCACGGTTGAGTGCAGAAATCTTCCAGCGAAAGAGGAATCCTAGTTTTTTGTTTTTGTTTATCTCGTCATTTGTTTGTGATCACGACCATAAGGAGAGCAAACAATACTGAGCAAAACTGCCTCATTCACAACAGACCACTGATATAAATCATCAGCGATAAATCGAACCAGCCAAATAAGTGTTTAAGAATGCAAAATACTCAAATCTGAGGTTTTGCTGTAATCTATTGGTAGAATGTGTGGTTTATATCTTAATTTATCTTTATTCTAGACTGAAATTCAATATTATTTCACAGGAAAAGTGACTTGGCAGTTGACAATTAATAGCACATAGCATGAAACTTTAAAATTTGTATTTTTCTCAAAAGTAACTTTTGCACTCTTATGAAGGACGTGACCGGTTCTAAATAAAAGAATTTCAGGCATGATTGTTTTACTAATCTGGATTCCATTGTTTCCCTGTTGAAGTCATTTTATTTTTATATTTTTCAACGTGTTTTTGTCATTCCAGTATCATTACCTAGCCAAAATGGAGTTCAAAAACTTTTTTTTTTGGTCATTCATGCATGATCACAGGAAAGCAAACAATATAAAATTCAAACTACTTACTCATTTCTATGGATGACTAATATAGACAACCGAATATCAGGCATGACAGTCCATTTTGCCTTCTTTTTTTTCTTTTTTTTGTAGGTACATGTATCAATGGATATTTGTATTTGTCAACATGTTTTTGTCATTCCCAGTATCATTGTGCTTGTCCATGGGAATTGTAGAATTAGCCATTCTCATGGCGAAAAAAAAAATGGCCAGGGTTTCTGTAGAATAAATTCATGCCTCCAAATACACTGCTGCTATTTAAAGGATAATGGTGTATCAATCAATGCCTGAGGAGGGGATTATGCGCTGGGAATTGAATCAAAACCAAGACCACTTGTTTGACAAGTTCAAATTTGGGGTTGTTGTCTTTTCCTCCACTATAGTGGGACCAAGAGATAGAAAGAGAGGACGATGGGTTGAGGATATTGAATAAATGTGTGTTAGGATGAGTTGGAAGAGACAAGCGAGAGATAGAGTCATGACAGAATGGGAATTAAAGGGTGTGTACAGTTCTGGTCGAGGTGAGGATTTAGCTTTTAACGTTTTGCGAGATATTCAGAAATCACTCTATGAGATGTCAGGGAGCATGCAGTTCTAAGGGGTATCAAAAGTTTATTCGATGAAAATCGGTTTTGAAATGGCCGGAGATATCCAAAAACAAGGTGAAACAAATCCTAATAAAGTTGTGGCATGTCGCCTTGTATTATTAGCACTTTTTTGGATATCTCGGCCATTTGAAAACAAATTTTCAGCAAATAAATGTTGAATCCTTCTTAAAATTACATGCTCTTTCATATTTCATAAGAGGCTTTTCATTATCTCACTTAGGAATGTTCAAAACATGAATCCCCACCTCAGCCAGTACTGTACAGTCCCTTTAACCCGTTGAGGATGAGTCCCAAGTATACTTGGGCAGGGATCTGTGGGAAATGGGTGTTGTAGCAAAATCAAAACATCCTCAATGGGTTAAAGGGAGAAGTGTTACGGGGATGGCACTCTGAAAGAAAGTGAGTGATGGTGATATAACAAGTATGACAGATATTTGTAGCAATGATGCTGAAAGAGAGGTAGATAGAAAGAGAAAGAAAAAAAGACAGACAGACAGACAGACAGATGGAGAGATAGACAGACAGAAAGAGAAGGAGATTTTGAGCATCACAAAGCACTTAATACAACACATTGCATTGTGCAGTTGGTGACACTACTGTATGCTCTAAGAAACTGACTCATGTAATGAATCTGTATGCACCACTTCATTTTACTATAATATCGTTATCAGGATTGTCTAATACTTTCAATTTTCTGATCTCTAGTCATGCATGTCTCAAGCACTCTCTCTCTCACATTGTAAACATCTTATTATCATTTGAAGTCCTTGGAAATATTTCTTTTTTTCTATTCTATTTTTAAAAGACTATTCAACCTTTATGTCTGTCATTGATCATCCATGTCTCTGATTACAGGTGAAATGATTCCACCTAAAGCCCAGCACTTTGTAGCGATTACTTTGTACCCCCCCCCCCCCCCCCCCCGATGGCATATTAATGTATGTTTCATTTAGCACGTACACAGTCACACTGCATAGCCACATTTATCCCAGGCTCTAGCCAGCCTTTGCTCTTCAGAATTATTTAACTGTTTGATTTATCACTTTACCTAACTGAAGAATGTACTTTGGTCAGGTCTCAAATGGTTTTCCTTTTTGTAGTTCTCATGCATACATAAATTATGTCCATCAACTTCAACTTATCCTTTTTTTTGGGGGGGGGGGAGAAGATGTGTCAAGATTTGCAGATAAACAGAGATATTAGTGACTCAAGACCATGCTAAAATGATTTTCTTTTGGACTTTATTTCTAGTTGCCAAGTCAGTAATATATTTGTGAATCAAACTGTACACTAGAGTGCTTTTTTTTATCATTATTTTAGCAGCAAAACCACCAATGAAATTGAGGCCAAGTTTTGATGATTATAGAGATTTGGAATATTTCAATATTTCAATATTACCTTGATTCAGAAAACATTGATAAAAGGATAAAACCATTCACCTGGTACAAAACTTTTGCTCTCAGGATCTGAGTCCCTTTAAACCCATTTGTTTCCTTTCTCTTGGTATTCTCTTGTACTTGTTAACTTTGTATTTGTTTTCCCTTCTTTTTGGATTGTTTTGCTCAAATAGTTTGTCATTATATTATAATTGCATGTGTTCTTCTTTTGTCTTCCCATCCATGCTTTGCTGTAACTACTGTGTGGTTGTGTCTCCGCTTATCAACCATATTCCATGGATCATTACAGGTGAGTTTGATTTCTCTCAAATTGAGTAATAGAACCTGTTTCTGTCTCCTTTTGTTTGTGTGGGGTTTTTTCCACTGAAGATGGAGTCCTTTCAATTGTTGAAAAGCCATTCACAGGATTTTTCAAAGTGATGAAAGCTAGGGAGGTTTGACTACAAACACTGCCTTTATAGTTTTTTTTTTTCACATAGATAATCAAGTTTTACACTTTTGGGGTCAAAATCGTTAAGTTATTGAGATCTATCCTTCATAGTTACTTAGGTTGTAGGCACTGTCCAGTATGATTCTATATTGCTGATGTGTGGTCATTTTTCTTTGTTGTTTATGACATGGAACAGTTTGTTCCATTGTTGTATCTCCTTTGAAATCTGTGGTATAGACCTAATGGGTAAGCAGGTGATATTTATTCATACTGAAAGGGTTTCTAGCAAGTGCCATATATGAGAAAGTGAAGTTGAATATGTTGTAGATTTGTGGAATAGAGAAGAATATACCAGCATATAAGATATGTAGAACTTTCACACTTTGTCTAAATGGTGTTCAGGAAAAAAAAAAAGAGTTAAACAATTTCATTCAGAGCTACAAGTGTATTCATGGCTTCCCCCCTTTTTATATGAAATTTTGTGTATGTACATTCATTGATATCTATATCTATATATATGTTTGTACACACATATGGGTATGTGCACATACGATTTTGCATCTAGTTTTATAGAATTTCACAATATGCACCATGCATTTTGTTAGAAATACTGCATACTCGATGGCCATTTAGAGTGAGAATCACACACAGGTGTGAGCTGCCACCGGATGTTATGGCAGGGACTGGGGGCACCATCTCCCCCTCCCCCCCCCCCCCCCCTCTCTCTCTCTCTCTCTCTCTCTCTATGTATGTATGTATATATATATATATATATATATATATATATATATATATATATATATATATATATATATATATATATATATATATATATATATATACATGGTGTCTTTGTAAGCCATGGGAAATTGAAAATTGTGTTTCTGGATTAAGTAATTGAGTGAAACCAACAAAAAAAAAATGGAAGGAGAGTGAGGGAGGGTAGTGGAAAGAGTTGCCCAGGATAGCATTGTTTTGCTCTTTTTGGAAATTGATGCCAGGAATACCTGCCAAATGAAGCCATCAGCTTAGACCAAAAATTGACAGTCAGATAGGATTCACTTTCATCACCGTGGCAACATCAGTTTTAAGTTTCACTCCGTGCACCCGGGTAGTCCCAGGATGTCTCAGAAAGATATGTGCGATGACCGTGCCTCGCATGTTTAGGTGTGGGCGTAAAGTGTTTCCGTGTTTACTGTAGTATGGAGTGGTACAAGTATCTATCTCTAATATATCATGCCATAGGCTCCTAGTATTTCATCTGTGTAGACTTTGGTGAGTGGATTGTTTAACAAACCAGGGTCTCACAAGCTTCCTTTACCGCAACCCACGCCAAATCATCATGCCAGAAGAGTTCATGGTGTTAGTCTTCATTCTCTCATATTAATTTCTGGCAGAGTGTGCAACTGTTTTCATATTTGGAGAAAAGCATGCAATGTTGTTATTGTAGTCATTAATCTGCTTGGTACCAGATCCTAAAATCCCTCAAGCAACAAGACCTCATATCCGAAAATCATGACAATTTCAGGGGAGCAAAAGAACTTCTCCATTTTTGGAACATTTTTGCAAAATAACATCAATGTTGATGATGTAGAATTAGCATTATGGAGTACATTGATAATTGTTCTGTTTTAAAACTCATTATAGAATTTTTGATACTCACAATTGAGTTTATGTTAGGAGTTTTTTTTTTATACATAAATATTATGTCAATTGAGTTGTGTGGTCTTTTTACCCCTGGGTTGAATGAGGTAAATATTTAGAAAAGTTGATCTAATTTCCAAATGCATAAAATAGGGCCACATCCAGTCATTTTTCTTTTCAATGAAAGTCTGATTCAGCTCTTTGGCCCGAATTCAGGAAGGTGGTACAAATGAAACCATGGTTTAAACCACGGACAAAAACCATGGAGCGCCAAGTGTCACACGGAGTATTTCGTTATGAAATTGGTCATTTCATCGACAAAATGACCGTTTCGTTAACGAAATTATCATTTCGTAGACGAAATGTTCATTTAGTTACAAAATGTTGTCATTCCGTTACAAAAAAGATTCATTTCAGCAACGAAATGACTGATTTTGTAACGAAATACTCCGTGTGCCGTGACACTTGGCGCTCCATGGCTTTTGTCCATGGTAATTTAAACCATGGTTTCATTTGTACCACCTTCATGAATTTGGGCCAGAGTGTCATTAGTAAACTAGATGAATAAAGAGGAAATGGATAGCATGGTAGTGTGTGTGTACCTTTGTTTTATGGTCCTACCTGCCATTGTAAGGAATAAAATTAGGATAGCTCAACTGCTTCAAGGCTTTATCAGGACACTAATTGAACTCTTCAAGGTGAACCCACTGAGGACCACTACGCTGGAAGTGCCATTGACATTGCATTCTGCAACATCACAATTGGTCATGAGAGAGTTAATTTGGCTTTGTCCGAATCCGATTCTCATCTGGAAGAGTGAAATCAGTTTGATTGATGACCTACCACAGATGACAGCGGAGATTTTAGCATCGCTCCAGGCCAAAGTCGGTGGAGATTAGCAGCCTCGGAGACCAGTTTGTATTGAGATCTTTTGCATTTTTTTTTTTAAATGACATGGCTGCAACTTTCCGCAACAGAATTCATACCTCACATATTGGTCGATCTATTTTGGTATGTTAGCACCCCTTTTGACATCAATCAGTCAATCCATCAAAAATTTGGGATCACTGTGTATCTTCCTGCTAGTGCACACTTATCTGCGTTTGGACCCTTGTATTCAAATTCAACATCTGCTTGCTGTGATCAACCCTCTGCCAAGCAGCCCCGGTGCTACGGTGCAATTAACTCACTGATAAGAGGCCAAAGCTTTTGAATTCTTAACGGTCATCGAAGCGCTGTGCGGAGGGAAGGACAAAAAATCTCGAAAGTTCACCTCCTCGTATCTCCCTTATTTTACCACCAAATCCCTTGAAACTTCACACATATATCAAATATGAATATATCATCCTTCATATGATTTTTGGGCGAAAACGCTGATGTATCTTTCGAGATATGTGTATTTTTCTGCTTGAGTCGACTGTGGGAAAGGGTTACGATTTTTTCCCGACACAAGTCTGCGCCTGCATGAATATGCATTTGATCAACATATTACTAGTCTGTATACACCAGACTCACTACCTGCGAAGTCTCGTGTTTGTGCAATTAGTAGTTAGGTGAAAATAAGAGCAAAAAGACAACCAACTTTAAGAGAAGATACTGGACATGCACAACTAGATCATCCTCCTGCGCATGCGTTTTCTACTGGTGAGTGCACGCTTAGCCAATCAGCGGTGTCAGGATCGGCGCAATGCGACAGAGGTCGATTTTCGGTCAGCAGGGTGGTGAGTGGGCAAGAGAGGAACCCTGCTTTGTGCTTCAACTGTTTCAAGCAGCACAAAAACCAATACATCGGACTGCGTATTCCTTACGCCATGGATTTTACGTGGGTCACAAGTGACAGTGATCTCGATTTTTTCCAGACATAGCTGTACGCCAAATGATACAGAAAAGATATTTGGAGAGCAGCATGGATATACTACCATAAGTCATATACTGAAGTTTCATTTTTGTGCAATGAAGGAAAATGTGAGAAAATAACACTTGTTTTGAGACCAAATTTTCTGTTTTGGAAGCTAAGTTTCGACATTATTTTCACACGTTTATCCTCAATAAAACCCCAAATAACTAACATTACGAGTTAGAGAATAGTTTCTTCTTCAGTTTGCTGTATAGATTTAATCATTTGATGGCTTTGAGGTGAGATATTGCGATTGTCCTGCAACACTTCCCCAGCGGTTTTACGCACACAAGCTGTCTACTTTTTGCAACTGAGGCTTCGAGGTCATAAGCTTTTGGCGAGTTAATTGCACCCTAGCGCCGCGCCTGCAAGGTGATTGGCCAGGTGATACTCTGCCTCAATTAACTCATTGAGGACGGGCCGATTTTGCTACCACATGTGTTTCCCATAAACACTTGCCCGAGTATACTCTGTACTCACCCTCAACGGGTTAGGTTTAGTATGTACTAGTATTGGGTTGAAAGTGCTTTGCTCTCTGATTGCATTATGTGCCATATATTCAGTGAGTCAAATTTTTCATGATTTGGGACTTCCATATAATTTTCCGATTTGTCAAATTCGCAATCACAGAGTGCAGTGAGTAGAGAATGAATGCTCACATGTCGCATTTATGTCAGCATCAGAGTTAATATTTTTTGTTAATTTGGTAAATAGCATCCTAATCACAAAATTCACAAAATTAAAAAAACCTGTGAAATATATGACATACACAGTATCTATTTACAAAGAGTAAAGCTACAATTGCAAACTCTCAGACCCATATGAAATGAATCCATTGAGGGTGATTTGCACATCACAAAATGGTTGTTGTTGTTGATGAGCATAATGATTGTTTGTTCATTTACTAGTTGAATATGTTCATAGTCGCCCATATATCCTTATTTATAATTCAAATCTCAACTGATATTGTGACCAGGGTCAGTGTACTGGTTAGTGGTATCAAATTGCAAGAACCAACTTCAGAAAGGAACAGAAAAGAGAAAAAAAAAAAAGAATGCACATGGCACATTCTTAACTAGTAACTGATCAGTAGGAATCAGTGGGAATGGTGGGGGATGATTGTTCCAATCCTTGTGGGATTCATTTAAGAGTACATTATATGTGTATTGTTGTGTGAAAATTATTTGCTTTAGAATGGTCTCGTATCGAAGTAATGTGCAGTTCAGTGTTTCCAGGTTAGCATGCCTGTACAGTGACGGGGCGATTGTTAACAGGCCGTGTATAACGATCGCCCCGTCACTGTACATTCATGCTAACCTGGAAACATTGAACTGCACATTGGGATTTGAGCAATTATCCCCGAACATTCCCACTGATTCCCACTAGTTACTTGTACCAGCCATCCCTTTAATACTCTCACGACTATACCTCAATGTCCCATTGATATTCACACAAGTGAGTTGCCCATGATATCAAAAGATTTATACCCCAGTTCCACAGAGATTTTTTGTCATCGGTCACTCGTTAGAAGCCAATGAAGTTTTTTTGCTTGTGGCCATCAACCAAAATGTATGGGATGGCAGTCTGATGAATCCAACTTGCATTGGTCGACTATCGGGTCAGTGTCAGACATGCCAGTCATGATCCCATGACAGACATGATCATCCCATGAGGATCATACCCGACGTGTCTGACACTGACCTGATAGTCGACCAGCACAAGTCGGATTCAACAGATTATGGGTGCGTTTATCAACTCTTTTTCTGGGCAGAAACAGGTTTTCCAAAGGGCTTTCAGGGAACTTTTACGAGATGATAAATGCAAAGCTGTTTTGATTATGGGGTTTGGAAAGCCTTATAAAAAGCCGGAAATTTGTGCCTTCAGAAACAGGTCTAGAAGCCCTTTGAAGCAAGATAAACGCAAAGCTGTTTTGAAACTGCTTTGTACTGCGGTTACAGTATATGACCCCTTCTCTTCGGGTCAAATTGCGCAATGCAGCTGCGAGGTGACAAGGCCAGTTTTCGTGTTCACGATGAGTTGATAAACGCAACTATTCTGGAAGCCGTTTGTAAAGGGCTTTGGAAACAGCTTTCGAAAGGGCTTTGGAAACGGCTTTTTAAAGCCGTTTCAAACGGGGGAAAGATGATAAATGCAGCCTATGATCCGACACACTTCGGTGGGTGGCCGGAAGCAACAAACTTTACTTCCGACAAGTGACCGATGAAAAAAAATTTATGTGGAGTAGGGGTATTAAGTAATATCAGTCTTTGTGACTTAGTTCTTGCCTAACAATTTCCTGTTTCATGTAGGATGATTATTTGTCAGACACCTGGTTCAAGCATACACTTGATGTTCACCAAAAGATTTCCATGTCACAGACTTCCTCACTCATTTTCATTGGATACACCAATAGATCAGTTATGAAGTATATTGTAAGAGATTTGCATTTGATATAGACTCAACATCCTTTTGTCATGAGGGGCATGTCATTATCACAATATCCTCAGTGATGTTCATTGAGCAGAGGTTTGCTGTGTGATTCCATAGGGCTTCTCATCTCAACTTTACTACCATTAATACATACAATTGTATGGCAGGGCTTGACCGTTAGCAGTGACCCCGGTGGCCTAGGACCACTAAAAATTGGTGTCAAGCCACCAGATTTATCTTTTGGTAGCCTGATCAGGCAACTAAGATTCAAAATTGTTTTGTTTTGTTTTGTTTGTTTTGTTTTTTGTTATTATTTTCGGCCGATACATATCTTTTTCTGGCCCCCAAAATTTCAAATTTAAAGATTTAAGTGGCCCGAATGGGCCACCAGACAAAGAAGTTAGATTCGAGCCCTTATATGATATACTACACGTAGGCCTACATTTTTTTTTCCCCACAACCACTTTGACATTTTTTTGTCTTGGGGGGGGGGGGGGGTAATGTCTCAAAATCATACTTAGGTTACTGGAAAATGTTGACTTCTTAATGAAGGTTGAAAAGACAGAAATAGAAAAGAACTGGCCATGGCTCAGAATAATTCATTCATGCCTGTTAATTTGAATTTGAATGTGAAAACTGTGCTTGTTTGTTGATGTGCTCTTTCTGTTGGCATGCCTCAAATACATAAATATAAGGAATGTATAATCCCTCAATTGATAAAGAATTGTAATTCTGTTGAAGTATTAAAAAATTACCTCAAGAAGCACTTATTTCTTTCATTTGGCCTACAGTAATTGATTACTGGTACCTTTATTTTCACATGAAATGTATTGCACTGTTTCACTTAGTCCTTTCTTTCTTTTATGCCTATAAATTATTTTTTGCATCTTGAACATTGAATTATTAGACAGATTTTGCACGTCATAAATTTAATATATTATCATAGGTCTTCCCGCCCAATTTCATCTGATTTGCATTCAATTTAACAATGCGGTCATTCAAGTTCGAGTGAATTTGAATCGTCACCGAGATCAACATTCAAAAAGGTACCTAGTTTAATCAATTTCATTTCATCAGCATGCGATTTCATGAGTTTCTCATACAAGGGTGTAAAAAGGGCATTCAAATTAAAAATGCAAGTGCAACGCATTCAAATTCGCATCAGCACCGCCGTGGAGAGCATAAAGGAATTCAAATTCACGATAAGGCAAACAATTACAAAGTATGGGCAGTCTTTTTCCTTGTTGCTTTTATTCTTTGTAGTTACTCAGCTCTTTGAATATACATACAAACTTAATGTACCTTTAAATGTGATTTTTTACTCATACTAGCTAATGATTCGTCATAAACCCACTTTCAGACACATGCAGCAATTTACACTGTATTCTTACACAATTTTAGCCGCTGCTACATTACAGAGTGTGCATCATCATCTCGAATACAGACAGAATTAGTGGAGGAAGCATGACTTTGACAACCAGCAAAACTGACAATATAACCCTTTGGTGAAATAGGTCTATCTGCGGCAACTTATGATGTGGACACGGGGAACTAAGGAATGGAATCAAAATGGATCAATATGGATCTGGACGTATAGGACCTCTAAGATATTTTGGGATATGACTATTTCCTAAATGTTACATCCGTACTGTTAGGGATGAATTGAAAATGAAAGGAAAGTCGATAGGAAAGAAATCCATGCAGTACAATTAAGATGATTAGATGAGACTTTGAAATGAAAATGAAATTGTATCATCCAATATGACAATGAAAATAGAAGTTGTGTATGTTGATTGAATTCGAACGTTAAAAATGCGAAGTTGTGTTCCTATGAATGAACTTGAAACTGGTATTCGGCACGAATTTTAACGTCTATTCAGCTGGCGCGAAATTGAATGCCAACTTTGAGCCATTAAATTGAATGAATTTCTCTCTAAATTGAATGAAATTAAATCTTAAAAGAATGACATGAAATGCAGCTGAATACTCAAAGAATTAAAATGAACTGTGAGAGTAGAGCAGTGCCCCAAATTGCTTGAATTTGAACGCCTTGTCATCAATTCGAATGCAAATCTGATGAAGTTGGGCGGGAAAACCTATATTATTATATTTTCATTATTATCATTATTGACATTATTATCATTACATAAGCTTTATATTCAATTCACTTTGGTGAAGTGCTTGGCTGGTTTTTAAATTGATTTCATTGCATGGCAGTTGTATCATGGCGGAAGATGGGGTTAGTGAGGAAATTGAGGAAATTGGTGTGAAAACGCAAATAAAGATATGTAGAAAATAGTCAGGCTGCAAGAAGGAAAGGGAGACATAATTAGTGGTGATATTTTGGCAGCGTTTTCCTCGAATGGGCAAATCCTCAGTTCGCAGTCGTCGCAGGCGTGAAGGGGAGCAAGTCATTGTACGTGGCACATGCACAGACATGTCAGGTATGTTGCAGCAGATTACAAGAGCTTGGATGGCCAGCGCTGGCGACTTGGGACTTTCGGCGCAGCCAAGTGACGCAATTGCACACCTCGTGACTTTCTCAGTGCGATTTCAATCTTTCTCTCTGCCGCTCAGCTGGGAATGGTTTTCATTATTTGTATTCCCGGTCACCATGGTAACGAAATTAAGATGAATAGATGTGTTTTCCCCGACTTTGTTTGGTAATGGCTGGCTATGGCATATAAAAGTGCATGCAGTCTCCAGGCTTTTAAATGGATGCACTGTTGGGGTTCTGGATGTTGTACATTATTGGAGCAAGAGCAGAAGTTAGATGTTCTTGGGAAAAAAAAAAATGTGATGTCCATGACGAAATTCTGAGATTTCTGTAAGACCACAAGCTCACTCAGAACTGCGCAGATGTGAGAAGGAAGAGTGTTTCCGGTGCCTGAGCATTCAAAGATGACAGATTAGGCTGACTTGCATGGGGACATTTTTTTTTAAAACTCAAAATAGTGGAATCATTTCCACAAAGCACAGAAGACATTTCAAGCATGGAAAGTTTTATGTGAATCGGAGGTGTCTTTGTTTGTTTTAAAAAAAAAATGTATATGGACATAACTGAACGAAGTAGAAAAGCAGTGTAATATGTGGGTTTATGTGACTGCCAAAGTATACTAACAAATAAGTGTGGATGGGGGAGAGACGCTGGTTCATCTGTTTATATGTTTGGGTTTTATGTAGTAATCCTTTTACAGTTCTCATTGACTTTTGTGTGGCATATGGTGGCTATACCATGTCAGCCAATTTTAATTGTAGATTTACAAAAATATCCTACCTTTCTGAACATTCTCACTTCAACTACATGATTTTGTTGGTTCTGTTTTGTTTTTCTTTGTTTTGTTTGTTTATTTGTTTTTAACAGAAATGATTCTAGGTGTGAGTTTTTTCAATTTGTCTCCCTCTATAGATTAATTTTTTAGATTTAATTTGTAGAGGGAGACAAATTGAAGAAACTCACACCTGAACCGTCACCCCTCTGAGTAATATCTTTCCTTCAGAAATTATTTTGCTATCAAAATGACACCAAGTCTGTTATGTCACAGCTTGAATCAGATGGGGTTACTTGAGTATACACAGCGAATTGAGTCTTGGAAATATGTCTTTGCTAATTCTCACACTGGCAAAGAAAATTGAAAAATGTGTCAATATGGTTAGGAGATACTATCGTTGAAAGGAGCTGTGCTGGTCAACCATTAGAACTCCTGCCAAGAGGCAGTTTGATTTCACAGTGACAGAAAATTGATTATGAAATGTGATGATAAGCTCTTTCATGCAGGAATGAGGGAAAGAGGGAGGTAGGCATATCTAAACTAATACGGCTCACTTCTATAGTCATTACACCCCTAATCTGGCACGTTGAGTGAAAGACTGTTCAGCTGGAAAGGGTGATAGCTGGTCCATGTGAGTGTCGAGGGACCCGCTAATGTGACCCCTGGGGATACATGTACAAGTCCTACAAGTACCCCAATGAGTCAGGAGAAAGGGTGTAACTCCCCATCTAGATCTCCCTGGTTTTGCTCTCATGGTTTGTGGGTTGTGTGGCGAGAATTAAATTGAAAGTTCCAAGTTTGCTGCATTCACACACAGGAATAGGTGGTTTTTGCATTGCGGTGCAAAACTCAAAATTTATTTGTCCCCTGATTTGTTACTGTTCACATAGGCTGCACAGGGGAGAAACAAAAAATGACAGTGTTCAACAAGAATCAACAGTGACCGGAACATGACCCTTGGCATCTGAGTTTGCAGACTTACTGTTGCGTGTTGCATTTTTGTATTAAAAAACTTCAGTTTCTCTTCACGTACTGTTCGCATAGACTGTTCAGGGCAAATTGTTGTGATGTCTAAAGGAACAAAAAAATTCAGGCAGGATTGATTTTTGCATGGTGATGCAGATTGCAATAGTTAGCAGTTCCTTATGCCTGCAACCACTTTTTTATTTTGTTTTGTTTTGTTTTGTTTTGTTTTTTTGCATCGCTATGCAAGCCTGAGTCGCAATACGTGTTAAGTTTTTTGAGTGAAGAGGAGGTGTGAACAGCACTTCTGTGTCAAGCTAAATTTTATCTTTCAGGCAAACAAGGAGAAAAGTGAAAATGTCATCCAAATTGGGCAGAACTCAGAAAGTTATGGAATTTAGCAGTTTGATGTATGGAATAAAAAAACTCAGCAATCTCAGTCACAATCACCCTTGCAAAGAAGTTTTATCAATGATATCTTAGCCTCATTAGACCCCCATAGGTTCACACACATATATCTACTGAAATTTCTTTGACAGGAGTTGAATAAAAAGTACATCCTTCGCAACAGATACGATTAGATTTGTAATGATATAGCAACTACAATTTTTCAAGAAGGTTTTTTTTTTTTTTTTTAGTGAAAGAATTATCAATGTGATGTGATTGCAATCAACAAGTAAGGTAGTGATACAGCTTTATTCCTTTTATAATGGCAAGTCTGTTTTAATTCATATATGAAAGAACCTTGTTTCATCATTTTTTTAGACCATTCAGGAATTATAATTTCCCTTGCAGTAAAGCTGAACCTCACTTGATCTCATGCTAAAGCTTCTGTTTATGTGTTTATGTTGTTTTGATGATTTAGATTAATCCCCAGCCCACCTTGCTGTGGTCATCAGTATATCGGCCTCTCAGACCACAAGTTTCCCTGGATATCTCAAGGTTTTCACTCTTTCATTGCAAAGACAGTCTGCTCGGGGTGCGTAGGTTTAGGGGCTAGCGATGTTTGTTTTAGTGAATTTTGTGAGTATTCTGTTTCTCATAAAAATTTCAACATGCAAAAATATAAACTCTGATCCCAACATGAGTGTGATGTGCACACATACATTTCTCCATTCATTACTGTATAGTCCATGATTGTGAAGTTACTGTAACTACTTGCAAAATTGTCAGAAAGTTCTACTTACCAAAAAAAAAAAAGTGAATAAAGATAGATTCGCTAAATATAATGGTCATGTGCAATCAATTCCTCTACAATATTTTGAAATTTGAACATTCTGTTTGTTCCCTCCCACACTTTTTACTGTGATTTTTTTTATTTAGTGCTGGAATTTTTGTGATCTTGGGGGGTTGTGTGCTCTGCTGTTGCCATGCAAAGACAAGAACGAGCAAAGATGAGAACTAGCAAATATTTGGGGGCATATGTTGCAATATGCACAGATATATTTTGATGGATAAAAGTATTCAAATTGGCCAAGAATGAGACATTAATAATGAGAAAAATTTTACTTTCACAGTATTCAATATCAAATTACAGTACAGATATATTTATATCGTAACTGGATGTACTTGTTAGTGTGGCTAGTGATATCCAAAGATGTACTTCAGTGAGTACTACATTGTATATTGAGTTGAGCGAGAACAATGCATTTATTGGGTAAAAACAATAGCATTCAGAACCCTCGGAAACAATGTGTAAGATGGTAAAGAAATGTGGCATGTGGATGTCATTGAATTTGTGTCTTTTCTCTTTGCTCCATTTAATTTTCACAGTTCAGTCTCAATATTATTTCCAAACACTAAGCAATTGTCTGGATTTCTTTTTCTATGGGCATATATGAGTGGCAATCATAAAAATTTAAATCATACACAATGTGTGCATGTGTGTCTATATGTGTATACATGTATGTGAGTAATCATGAAATTCAATTCTCGTCTCCCTCTCAATGCATAAATACACACATGCATATTAATATTCTGGGTTTTTACCCCCCCCCCCCCCCCCCCCATGGAGGGCCACAAGAATCTTTGTCCAGAAATGGACAAATATAATTCAAGTTGCTGATAGAAGCACAATTGTTTTATTTTTGCCACAAGATTTGTATTCCTGTGATGGGAGATTAAAACCGTGGAAGGCTGCCCAAAACCAGTCACTCTAATGGATTTTGCTGCTTTACTGCAAATGCTATTAAGCTCGCACATCTGCTTTGGATTTTTCCACTCATAATAAAAATCTCCTTTTTTTTGTAATATCCATTTGTGATATTGTGTTTGTAGTGTTTATGCACAACATTGATGATTTTATTTTTAGTGTAGGCCAGCAGCATGTGTGATGTTATGCTGCCATTTAGGGGTCTCAGGATGTTTAGGATTCATCTGACTTAGTAGGGTTGTAGGCCTTGATTGTTTCCAGTTTCGATTTCATTTTTTGTGAGCATGTGTATTTGTTGTTTGCAAAAGTGTTTATGTGGAGACAGGATTGGTTACATTTGCATTTTATGTCATAATTCATGCTAAAATGAATCTGTATTTGGCTGGAATTGAGTTCATAGTTGAGTTATTTCATGTAACTACTTTAGGAGCCATTCAAAAGCAAGCAACCACAGGGGAAAACAGTTTTCAGTCCCCCCCCCCCCCCCCCCCCCCCCGATAGGGCAGTGAAGATGAAGTGCATCGTGTATTGGCACTACTGATTGGATTGAATCTGGAGTCTCAAGATTGAGGGTCTGTGGTCTAAAGGCCCGGTCACACTGCCCAAAAGTCGCGTAAATGCATGAATTACGTAAGAAATTAGAGCTTATACGCGATACCTGCGCGATTTGGGCATTTCATGAGTTTGTCTGACGTGGAACCTTCGTAGTTGTCTGCCGATGTGCGCCAGATCGGCGCTTTACGCGATTCCAAGTTTTGAGCAGCTGTATACTCGGCTTCGCGTAAAAGTTTACGCAGTATTGCACTGTTTTACGTACTTTTTGCATAGTTTGCATTGTTTTTACGCGAACAATGTGCGAAATATGCGTGGAACATCATTGATCGTTCGCGAAAAATGTTGCTGCTAATGAGTTCATGTGTGAATCATGCTCGATTCATACGCAGTTCATTAGTAGTAATGCGCAGATTATGCATGGTTTTCCGTGGACCTCAGTGAGTCGTCGCGCACAACCACAAATTCGCCCTATTTGGGGCCTTTGTGTGCCTACGCGCTTAAAGTGCGTAGTTTGTGAGTGATTATTGTGTGATCTTTTCGTAGTCCTTGCGTAATTCATCTGTGATTTTCATTGCGTAAATCAGCAAAAATTCTCGACAGACAAGCACGCACAACCAAATTTCTTGCGTGATTCATGTGTTTACAGGACTTTTGGGCAGTGTGACCGGGCCTTTATTCACTGAGCCCAGCCAGCAGCGAGGCTTGTTTTGCAGTGAGGATTGTGATGACAGTTCAAAGGTCTTACTGGGACACTGTGAGCCGGAAGCTGCTCACCGGACCACCTACTCATTGGCAGCATGAGAATTAAATGAAACATCATTCATGGTCAACTACCGGCAGACTATGGTGCTTCCTTAATTGTGTACAGTCACAATCTGTTGACGCTGATGAGTTGACCTATGCTTACCTTCCTGCTGTGGGTGCTTGCAGAACAGGATTTCTTTTTGAAATAAAATATATTAATAGGATGATTAATTCACCTCATCATTTGGTTGCGAAATTCCTCCATTTTACATCCCATCAGTCATGGGAAAGCCATTAGTAGGAAAAGCCCCAATCGCTAGCCGGCGTTACTCAAAAATTATGCCTAGGTCATTTTGGGTGATATTTTGATCTCAGCTGGGATTTCAACTGTGCCAATATTGCATATGTTGGGCCCCACATATCACTTGCCCCTCATCCTCTCAACATCGAGTTAGAAACCCAACAAGAAACATTCAAACACAACTCTTTCCCCTGCCCTTAAGAGAAACAAAATAATATAACAAAAAAAAAAAGTGTCAGAGGAGCATTTTTCACTTTCAAGATGAAATATGAATGAAAAAGACAAAGAAAGGATCAGATCAAAATATGACTCAACAGTTCATCTGTCATCCAAGTGATGAATAGCATGCAAATCAGGAGACTGTGGAAAAATGCAGGAATATCTCAAAGATCTAGATTTATGCTCCCACAGACAATGAACAAAGCCTCAGTGAGCGTGGTTCATCTGATGAAAAGATTTGCATCCCACACTCTGCACCACAAAATGAGATCTTAATTTTCTTTATTGGATGGAGTAGAGATTGTGCCAAGGTCACGCCCACTTACCTTGTGCTTGCGAGATGCTGCCCAAGTTTGCTGTGGGTTTGCTGACAAAGTACTACAGAATTTCTGGGAGAGGAAATGATATGTTTTGTCTCCCATGCCAGGTGATCTGGCTCATACTGGGCCAGTCTTGACTTAACTTCAATGGAGAATAATGAAAAACACTTCCCTAGCATATTTGTGATGATTCAAACACATTTTAAGTGCAATGTGTTTTAAAATGATAAGTTGTCTGAAGGTCTCCTTTATGTTGCATGGGAAGCTTCCCCAAAGATACTTTGTAGCTATGTGTATACAGCCAATAGTATAGAAAGAATAGTGAGACGTGAAACGAACAATTCATTCAGAAGTTATAGAAAGTGCAATGTGTATGAAAATGATGGGGCAAATATTATTCTCCATCCCTCCTGGAGGAGCCAGGTCAAGTACTCTTTCAATATGCTGCAAAATGGATGCAATTTAGTATTTGTCTGCTCTTTCTGCATTAGAAAGATTAAGCACTGCATATGCATGTTGACTTGTATTGATTCATAATACCCTGATCGCCACTTTTGTGGCAAAAGAATATCTAAATATGTGCAGAAATCATTGCCATTGAAAAAAAAACCTCATTTTTACATGCTTTGCTGGGAATCAGTCATCTAACATAGCATGCTGTCCACAACTGAAACTGGCTATTTTCTAGCACAATGACTTTAGCCAAAAGTCTTGCAGAATTTTCAGCGGTTACACACGGTCAAAAATTCGTCATTTGAATGATGATTCCAGTGAAAAATAATTCTAATGACGAATTTTTAGCACATGTGGAAGCAAATTAGAATCACGAATGCTAATCACAATCACGAAATCAAATTCTACTCCGGAGGTGAATTCCAGTGAAGTTTCACTCAAATTACGGTGCGAAATTTGCATGTGTAATGCTTGACCTCCAAGTCATCTTTTGAGGGGCGGAGCTTACGTGACCTTTCAAGCACTTCCGTAGATAATACGCGCTATAGAACCTCGTTGTTTTGATTGACAAGTCACCAAGGATTACGTAACGCCTTCGCTCGAGAATTAGAATTCTAATCACAGTTTTCGAGTGAGCGTGTGTTAGGTCCGATAATTCTAAAGACGAATTGCAATCATCATTACAATGATGATTGAAGTTACGAATTTTCTCTCGTGTGTAACCGATCTTCCTTTCTTTGTTGTGCAGGAAATAAATCTCACTTCACATGTTTCAGAGGAAAAAGAAATTCTACTCCACTGTTCATCCTAGAATATGTGGGAAATTTTCATTTGAGATACTTTCATTTTCACTTGACTTTGATCATTCTTCCCTTTCCCAAAACTTTGACAGATGGCAAATCGATAAAATTTCGTATAACAAGTGAGAAATATTTGTTTGGTATAACATTATATGCAACACATGTAAGTACATTGTACGATATCCAATTCCAAACTAAGATATCCTATCAGGAATGAAGGTAATTGGTTGACATGGAGCGTATCAGGGCAATCAGGGTTAGGGTTAGGATAAGGTTCAGGATTAGGATTAGGATTAGGGCCAGGGGAAGGGTCCGGGGTAATTGCCCAGGGGTAATTGCCCTAGACCCAAAAAAAAAAAAAATGTCGACATTCTGTTCTTTCTCATCCTCTAGAGACAGAGTGAAAAAGACATTATTTATTAATGATCATAGTTTGATTATCTTTATCCAAACCTGCTGGGGATGTGTAGCAAGTTTTTTTTTTTTTTTGATGGACAGAAAGATGCTGTTAGTATTCATTATCTTGTACAATTATTGGGGTCATCCAACAAGCCTGACACCCACAAGTCACATGACCTATCATGAGTTCGATACTGAAAAAGAGGTCCATGAGTAATACAGCCTCCAAGCCATGCAGCCCTCAAGTCATGCAGCCGGTGAGCTTGACACTAGGTAAATATTAACGGCCTATGAGTCCAACAGTAGGGAAGCAAGGCCCACGAGTCTGACACTAGACAGAAAAGGCCCATGAGTCCAACACTAGGTAAACAAGGCCCATGAGTCTGAAACTGAGTACACATTAAGCCCTGCGATGTAATGTCCATCTCATGGGCTTTTTTTTGCCTAGTGTTGGACTCGAAGGCCTTGTTTGCGTGATGTCGGACTCATGGGCCTTTTTCGCCTAATGTAGGACACATTAGGCCCTGCGAAGTAATGTCGGTCTCTTGGGCCGTTCCTGAGCCTAGTGTTGGACTGGTAGTCCTTGTTTGCCTGTTATCGGACTCATGGGCCTTTTTTGTCTAGTGTCGGACTCATGGGCCTTGTTTGCATAGTGTCAATCTCTTGGGCTGTATGACTTGTTGCCTGCACCTCAATTATTTATCAAAGTTATGAATTCCTTGTTCCTGTGTTAGATTACCATTATTTTGCCATACAAAGCAACTACAGTACTGCATTACTACAGGACTTATCAGAAGTTATATTAAGTGGACAAGATAGCCTTTCTTTTTCCTGCTAGTGATCAATCAGGTAGTTAGTACATGTATAAGTGATTTTATTTTTCCAGTGTACCCAACAAGGTTCTTTGAATAATTCACAAACATTTTATATATGTGTGGAAATCTTGGGTAACTTATGGAGTGTTTGGATTAATAAAAACTTCTGGCAAACTTACTTCAATCAACCCCAGCGTGGATAATATTATTACCTGACTGATCTAGCTGATAGGAGGTATACAATTTTATGATTTTTGTACATACAACAAATAGTTTACTTCACAAAACTGTTGTTCAGACAATCATATTTCCTGGCAAGCTTGTCCTCCAATATATTTCCAACCATTGTAAATTTTCAGAGATGAGGTTTTTCACTTAACTGCTATTGTCTAAATTGTCTTCCTGTGTGTGGGAGGTTTTCAGAGAGAGAGAGAAAAAAAATATTTTTACTGCTTCGAATTCTGCAGTAAACATCTGAATTTTTCATAGTGCTAGCTCGGAAGATTTTCTTTGTAGGGGGATTGTATTTTCCCTTCAATTCATTCTATATATAGTGAGGCAAATTTCCTGTAGAAGAATGGATTCCGTTAGAAAGTGAATATTTGTATTCTCAGCTGGTGATTCGTTTAAAATCATGGACCTGCACTGGGTGTGTTTTCAAAAGGAGGGGAAGTATTATCTCCTTTTGTTTCTTGTTGCTCCAGGAAAGGTGCAAATCCTGGAATTATTTTTGTGTCAAATTTCCCCAGATTGCAGATGAGGAACAAGGGGATTGCCATTCACTTTCACAATTATGTTGTTCCTGGTCTGTCCCGTCTTGATTTTGGAGCAGTTTTTGTATGGCGTGTCAAATTGCAAGTTGGCACCATGTCCAAATTGACAATGATAGATAAGCTTCAAATTGGACAAACAGAAAGGGATGAGCTTCAACAAAAATTGGGCAAAGAATGAGAATTTTATTCAATTTTGGAGTTTCACACATTCTCACAAAATAGTGATATAAAGGAACAACCACATGTGCAAACTATTCCTAAGGGGGTGATGGTATAAGCTCACAGCTCTCCCATCGGTTTGTATACAAAATTATTGCAAAGAATCATGTTTTTTGGTCAGTGACTTAGCAGTCACAACCCTTTTCCCTGGAATGTCATTGTTGCTTGGTTATTACAGGACTGCAGTAAATTGATTTGAAGGATATATCTTAGCCATGTTGATTTTATATCAAAGGTGAAATACAGTTTAAGTTTTGTGCAGTTCAGTGGTAAACTTGTGAGGTGTTGACATCATTGTTCCTGCCAATTTGATTAATAAAGTGGTTGTCACTGTGTGACAACCACTGTGATATCACTGTGATGTCACTGATTCATGAAAATTTGTCAGATGTTTAAATTCCATAACTTTCTTATTCCTGGTCTAATTTTTATTAAAACTCTATACCTCTGCCCATTCAACAATTACTCTGTGTATTAAAACAGGCTTGAATAGGGTGTTGAACTGCACCGTATTGGACATTGCTATCTGATTTGGCTTGATATCAAGGGATTCCAGTCATATTCTAATGTGATGATTTAATTCCCATAACTAGGAGATTGCTTTTTTGCTTATTTGTATTCCAATGTGCCCTTTTTTTGTATGCTGTAACATAAGGCGTTTTCACATCAGCCCGATAAAAATCCAAGCTCGAGATATTTTTCGCGATCGCAAATTAGTGTGCTATTTCATTTCCTATTCACATCAGCCTGAAGACAATTAGCCTGAAATTTTTTCGAGCTAATTCGACAGCTGAGCATGCGCAAACAGTGTCGGGTATACCAGAGAGCGTGCACTTTCAAAAAAAATTACCAGCGTGATCGCCATTTTTGTGTGCGGGTTGCCTCAACCGATTGATCGATTACACCACACGCACGTTTTGTTTATTGTATCCCTCGAACAGAGTTCGGAGAATACTATGGATTTGGCCTCATTGTGCCGCCGCGTCCGCCGCAAAGATTTTCTTGTGAGCGTTCTACTGGCTGCAGTTCTTCTTAGATCATCTTCAAATTTGGCATGAAGGTGTATTATGGTAAAACAAAGATGCCTAGTGTTTTTGGTGATGGCGCCCGTGCTTGTTCCGTCTTTATACATGAAAAGGTAAATTTAACAGGGTCTGCTTGTGTGTGCGACGCTGGCCTTTTCAAATTTGGTATGTAAATGTATCATAGTCAAATCTATACACCTATAACTATTGATAATGCTGCCCTCACTGTTCCACCTTTTACAGGGTCAAAGGTCACCCTGATCAGGACAAAATTTGCAAAAATGCTTATATGCAATAACTTGATTGTTACGCACTGGATTTTACTCAGACTTTGGAAGGAGGTGTATGAGTGGTCATTCTATAGTGTCACAACAGTTTGTGGTGACAGTGCCCTCAGTGTTACGATTTGGATGCCATGTCACATTTCTTGTATGTGCTCTATCAGCCACATTTCTTGTATGATACCATTCAAACTTGCTGTGGAGGTTTATGGGGGTTATTCTGGGTAACAACAGTTTTTATGGAAAGCGCCCTCCTTGTTTGGACTTTTATAGGATGCCATGTCATATTTCTTATGCTGCACCAGCCTCATTACAGTGATCATGACCCAGTGTATTTGAAGACTCCTACTAATAACCTGTAACCTAAAAAAATCATCCAAATGAGGTATGGGGGGGGGGGGGGGGGGTCCAGGTTTGGGAATACATGTGCTCGATCGGGTCCTCTGGCCGAGTGCTCTAGTTAGTTGTTCCCATCTGTCATGGAAGTTGACGAAACCCTGCTTAATATTATGATGCGAAAGGGAAGATGCCGTGAGGAGAGGAATCATGAACGATTTTTCAAATTTGTGAAGAGAAGGAATCGTTCATTTCTTCTGCTCACTGCCATTGTGTTCACGTTGTTTCCATGCTAGGCATTGTTGTTTTCACACTAGGCATGATGGGATGCATCGCACTAATTTCTTGAGGCGATTTCACATTATCAAATAGCGCGCTAGTTCACAAATTTTCCCGCTATTTTGGAAATTTCCCGAGTTGGACTCGAGAAATTTTCTTGATCAGAGCGATAAAATTAGTATTCACATTATCAAATAGCGCGCTATTTCGTGATCGGGTTAATTTCCCAAGTCAGAAAATAGCGCACATCGGGCTGATGTGAATACACCTGTTGAGACTCTTACTTACATTGACTTCTACTGGTGCATTTTGCTTACAATTCACTGACTTTTTTGTTTTTTTCAAGAAACTCTTTCTGTAGGTTTTTTTCTTTTTCTTTCTGTGTTCCTTGCTTTTATATGTAAATAACAGAGATTTCCAAAGACCAAGGTATTGATAGAATTTGGGTTGTTGTAATTGACACAAGGAAACCAGGGAGTGTTATTCATGTAATATTTGCTTTGGTAATTATTTTGCCTCAAGATCTATGGGTTTAGACACATCTGCCATGCACCCCTCCAACTCTACTTCAACTCTCAAGTGAGTTTTACAAGAGTTACATAAGATATACAAAGAATACTTTTAGTATGATATTTGCCAGTATTTTGTCCATTTCTGGTATTGCATACCAGTGAAAGTGCGAGCTGATAATGAAATCTTTGCACCCTATCTTTCAGTGGGGTGGATCTGAATGGAAAATAGATGTTATTCAAGTCAAAAGTTTTTCATGAGCCAGATTTAAACTCATTGAAATGACACACACAAAAAAAGGAGCCTCTCAGTTTGTGAAAAAGTGCGGCAAATTATTGCGATAAGACAAGAAGCAAGATAGGAGAAAACACTGAACTAATGAAATTATGATCTAGACAAGATCACCGTCGGGGTATGAAGGATACAACCTTTTACATCTGACTCATTCAAGTGATTCCTGTAAGGATTAGCTTTATTAATAAGGTTCTTTGTTGTTATCTCCCTCTGCAGGTTTGGTGGGGCTTAATGTATGCCAGTAGTTAGAGTTAGACAAGATAAGGAACTACCTATGCAAGTACTAGAACAAGATAAGGAACTACCTATGCAAGTACTAGAAAGTCCCAAATAGCCATCTACTTTTCAATTCCAGTTGACAATTTGATTGGTAAATAAATCAAACCTGAAGATTCCTGAGAGTGTGAACATGTTTTTTACGAGTGACCTGAATTCTGTGTTTTCCTTTAATACTCCTATGTTTGCCTTGATTTTTTTTTCCTTTCTTCCTGTGGTTTGTTGATATCGTCCAATTATTCATAGCCTTGGCTTCATTTTGGTGTACACCAAATCATAATTACACCTCCATACATCTCTTCATGAAGGTGACTATGCAATGTTATGGATAAGGGATGTAGATTAGGATTTATATCTGTTGTGTCACTAGGTTAAATCCTTTTTGAAGTATTTGTTGTTTGCCTTCATCATGCAAGGATGTCGTTGCCTTTCAGTAGATGGTAATTGTCCCTGTTAAGGAAGGAAATCTTATGAGGCATTTCCGTGTCTGTTTACGCCAGTCAGTTTTAAGAGCTCAATGAAACTCACCATATTTATTGATGAAGTTTCTTCCCCAATTTTATTCTCTATAAATGAGTCATGTATGTTATGGTTCCAAGATTTTATTCCAGTCTTTGCTTCAAAGTGTTTCCTCGTGGTAGATATCTTCCCACCACATGAGCATACATGTGACTCTTCATCACAAAACCCTCAAAATGTTGCACAAGTTGACTTCCCAGTAGGTCTGAAAATAACACTTGTTAGGTCAACTCAGCTGCTTTTGTCTTTAATGTTGCCAATCTTTTTTTTCAATTTAACCTTTTAGTTTCAATAGCGTTTTTTTTTTTTTTTAGTTTTTGTAAACATAGTTTCCCTGTCTCTAGTTTTTTCCTCTTCCTTTGCATATTAAAATATGTGTGAAACTCATACAAAAGCTCTAAAGACAGTCAGCTTTATGTCAAGACACAGTATATAGAATTTGTTTTTCTGTTCCAAGAACAAATATAGCTCATATATATACATATATTGATACCTAAAAATGATGCATAAACATACTTAATAATCAGCATAAAACATGCAAAAATATTAAGTGTATATACAATTGGTAAATGGGAATTTACTAATAGCACTACTGGTAAGCAAGTTCATTACCCCCAAAGTCTTCTGTAACAAAAAAAAAAAAAAAAAAAAAATCAGGTATATATGTAAATGTATAAATATATTCATGAGTCCAATATGTACATCACAAACAATGGAGATATAACATCAAATATAATATTTCTTACTATTTATAAAATTGTTTTGCTTTCAAAATGAATGCTTTCTATGTGAGCTATGCAAAATTTACAATATATGAATAAAATGTTGTTAATGGGCTGTGAAGTTTTAGATCAATCATCAAGGCCCCATTTCATTAAAAGTTATTAGGATAGCAACTCTTGCTGGAATGGCAACTTCCCATAGCAACAGCCAATCAGGAAGCTGGATTCGAGTCATTACCATGACAATTGCCATTCCAGCAAGACTTGCTATCATATCAACTTTTCATGAAATTGGGATCCCTTTGCAGGGCTTGCTAACCTTAGACTTTCAAATCCTCTCATTGTTACCACACAACAAGAGGTGATCCAGTGCATTTACGTAGACCCTTAACTTCAAGCCCCCTTTTCTCAAGTTTAGCATTCCCATATGTTTGATTTTCTATCATCTACAGTATTTTGGTAAGTTAGTAACATCTGATTATGATGAGTTACACATAATTTGTAGAGCTGAGAATCTCTTCTCTCAGAATTTGACCTTACTGTGATATTGGAAATGGTTGCATTTAATTTCTCATACTTGGCCGGGTAAGATGAATGTTGTATGTTTTTAATTCTAATTGGTCAAAATAGGAAATAGTGTTACGATTAGCGACTAATTTGTAAAATTTCTAGCCTTTGAGTGCACCCACATCAAACTACAAGCTTATCATGAAAGTTTAAAATTTCGAGTAATCTTTTAGTTTAGAAATATCATGTGAAGCTAATAACTAAGATATGGATTAGACAAAAAAAAAATATTGTGTAGTGTCTGAAATGTGTCAAAGCTTGGCAACTCAGTTTGACTACAAAGGCTACTTGCTGTCTCTGTCAAGTACATTTTGTAAGAATGGGAATGTCTTCTACTTCCTCATTCACCAAAATAACATCATGAACAGAATGTGTATTTCTTTGTGCATGTGTGTGTGTGTGTGTGTGTGTGTGTGTGTGTATGTGTGTGTGTATGTGTGTGTGTCTATGTCTGTGTATGCAAAGGAGAAACATATTTTCCAGTGGATGATCAAGTGTGTAATGTGTGCATGAATCAAACACCTGTGTTAAGTCTTTAACAGCTCTGTTAGCTGGTCTGCCCATGAGCTGGCGTGCTTCCTTTGCCAAATACCACAGATGATATCCCAAAACAAGCTGACAGTGAAATTGGAATTCCAGTACATTAGATGTGATTTAATTCCTTTTATGACAATGGTCTTCCTGCAAAACTGTTTTATAAACACTTAAATTCACACTGTACCTGAGGAGGTTGTCCAGTCATCATTATAGTGATTTATTTTTCATCTGTCTATGATTGTTTTGTTTTGTTTTGTTTTGTTCTTGAAGGGGTCGAGGCTAGGAATAAACTACTGTATGAGCTGAAATTTTCGCGTACAGATATTTTCGCGAATTGCTACTTGGAGGACATTTTCGCGTGTTGTTAATTTCGCGGTTTCGAGGGTCTAACTGAACTTAGTTATTTGCGCGTTGTTATTTTCGCGTGTTGTTATTTTTGCTGTTCAAAGGCGATTCGCGAAATTCGCGAAAATAAAACCACCGCGAAAATTTCAGCTCGTACAGTAAATATTCATAAAAGAAAACATGGTATGTTACAGCTAAAACACAGGGACACATAGAGGGGTTTGATGCATGTGTGTGCACTGGTTTTATGTCTTGACATGAAGTGTTGAGAAATGACATGAAAGTGTGTGATTTATTGCAAATTAGCCTTTTATCAACAAGCATTAACTTACTAGGTGTGGATTCCAGAAAATTTTGGGGGAGAAAGGGCAATTTCATTCAGGTCAATCACACTCTGGTGATAGATTTCCATGCCATCACAGTCCCTCCAAGACACAGGTCATACTTGTGCCAAAAAGTCCATTGATTGTGATGGTCACAGTATATTGCCAAGCAACAATCTCCATAGCTACCTGTGTATCTCCACCAATTTTCTGCATTAAAGTGGCAACATTGCCATTCTGTGGTAGAATAATGAATTTGATCAAAAGCCTGCTTATTTGTTATTGTAGAATCAATATAATACATTGTCATACATGATATATTGTATACGCCATATATTTCGCGAGTCTAAATTTTCGGGAATTGGGACTTCCCAACAATTTCGCGAGTGGTTAAATTTGCGATCGTGGAGGCCTGTATTGAACGGAGAAGTGTACATGCGTACGTCACATTAACATCGGGATCAGAGTCAATATTTTCGCGTGTCTTTAATTTCGCGAATAGCACCTGACTCGCGAAATTCACAAAAATAAAAACCTGGCGAAATATTTGGCATATACAGTAGCACTTAGCACAACCATTGTTCCTTTAAAGGGGATGGCTAGTACCTGATCAGTGGGAATGCTGGGTGATGATTGTTCCAATCCTTGTGGATTCATTTAAGAGTACATTATATATCTATTGTTGTGTAAAAATTCGGGGCAGTCGTTAACGATTGCCCCAACACTGCACAGGCATGCTAACCTGGAAACATTGAACTGCACATTACTTGAATATGAGACCATTCTGAAGCAAATAATTTTCACACAACAATAGATATATAATGTACATTTATATGAATCCACAAGGATTCCCCCAGCATTCCCACTGATCAGGTACTAACCATCCCCTTTAAGCTGCTCAATGTGAACAAGATATCTTCTGGCATATCGTCAACACAAAATAGAGAAATGAAAATGTTATCCACATTATGAATTCAAAGGTATGCATAATATCATTTACAGTAAATTCAGTTTTTGTAATGGGGGTGGAATAAAAAAAAAAATTGTTTTGCATGTTTGTTTGTATTGGAATCTTTAGGAAGTATCCAGGGTAGGTGACAAACAAAAAATTAAGGAGGGAAGGGGGAGGGGCATCATTTGAAAGATTTGGAATAAAGGTGTTTAGAGCACTGAAGCATGCCTTTAATTATTAGATATAGATGATGTCACAGTCTTTTGTTATAGCTTGGGTTAGAAACAAGTGAAGCATGGACACTCAGGCTAGGTGTGGTTGTTTAGAACCAGTTTCCATGCTGATGAATGGGTATGACATCACACTTTGGTACTCTATAAAGACTTGATGAAGGGAGCTGCAGTCACGATACACGTTATTGATGATATTTGCTTTTGTTTGAATAAAGCAAAGATAGAGATTGATTATTGAAGGACACAGATTTTTCATCTCTACCCTTACCTTGTCTGTCTGTTTGTTTGTTTTTCATTCTATGAAGGAGATTGTTGTGGGATTCTTTTTTTCTCGGACTTTTGTATTGTCTGTAATTTGTGTGTCTGGGAAGTGGGGCGGAGTATGAGTATAGTGTAGTCCCTCCATTTTTGAGTGGTGTCAGATACAGTAGTCTCCTTATAATTGGGTAGTGTCGGGGTACAGTGGTCCCCGCATAATTGGGTAGTGTCAGGCAACGCATGTAGTGTACCCGACCTACCATGTCACAGTTACCATACACTGGTACAATGCATGTATCTGTATGACACACACAGGACAGTATGTCACAACAGACACAACTCATGGATGGCCTTAATCATTCATCATTTAGCACATATGAAGGTAATGGGAGGTGAGGACATGTGCTAAAATGTATATTGTTAATGCAAAAATTTTATGCGGTTCATTATTGTTAGTATATTTCACATGAATTCTAATAGCCGCAAAGATATTTTTTCAATTTTCTTTGCACACATTGAACGGGTTGACATGTGCGCAGTGTGAATTCAAGAACCCCCGAATATGTGTTTGAGCTTCTCATCGCGAAAAATGAATCAGGCGAAAATATTGACATTGACAGCATTGTAAAATAAGAAATATTGGCATGCATTTTAATTTCACAAATTTCGCGAGTGCCAAGATTCACGAAATTAACATGCACTTCAAAGTTCTTGTCTACACTCTAATGCATTGGATGCCAGTGGCGATTCGTGCAAATTTCATGCCGCAGAAAAAGGGCCATCGGTTCCAATTTGCAAAAACTTTATTATGCTAGGATTCTCCTAAACACAATAATCTAATGAGGAACTCTTTAATACTAGAGGACGTTTTTTTTTTTTAATGCTTGGTTTGAGACTGCGTAAGTTGGGAGCAGTAGTACGAGGGAAAAGCTCCTCGTTTGCAGTTTGGCAAGTTTTGGGCTGACAGTAGCCCAGCTTAATGAAGACTATTAATGAAACACCAAGAAGGTGTGAGGGTGGTGATCTGCAGGATAGGGAATGAATGAGATAAAGAGAGAAAGATATATATAGAGAGAGAACGCAGAAGTGGAATTGGGCCCCACTGATGGATGGAGTTGATGGCGATGAAGCATGTTACTGGTTGTGTTGTCATGGTAACTTTTTGAAGTGAGGTGTGAGGATTTTTTGCATCAAAAAAAAAAAAAGGAAGAGTATCTTGCCAGTCTGCTGATCAGTGGGAAAAAAAAAGCTACCCTCTCTATGTAATTGATCATTTTCTGTACTCCAAAGTTTTGGTTTTGAACTAGGCTGCAATATTATATGTGTAGACTGTACACTAGAGTCATAAACTTGGCCTACAGAAATTCTTGTGCAACCACATATACTGTAAATCACTCACTTGCAACATTCTTTGTATGATCACAGTGACAAAAGCATATTATATTCACTTGATGGAACTTTATACAAATGAAACCCTTTTTTTCAGTGTGATATTGAAAAGTATCTCGCGATATACTTTTATCTTCTATCAAAGTATGAAAGAGCAGTTCTTGTATGTCATATGCATATACTATGTAGAATCTGTGACAGTATTGGTGTAATGGGGCCCTGTTTTATCAAAAGATATAATCGATTTTAAATTTCCTTACCACACAGGCTGCCATAGACTTGCCATAGAAATCAACTATATAATCAATTATAACTCTTCATAAAACAAGGCCCAGATCATTTATTTGGTAAACTTACGTTGAGATTCCGTATTTTAGATGTATGAAAATTAGCACCCTGCCTTTTAAACTCATTTTCTACAGATTTACCATGGTCAATAAAACTATCTCAATCACTTTGCCCACTCAAAAAATATAATAAATCACATAATGCAAATATATAATGTAATGTTGAGACAGGTCTCAACAAGAACAATAAAAGTGTGAAAGAGAAAGATATTAATATGAACCATATCTGTCCATGTGTCAGTGGCCCTCCCGCTACTCACTTGGGGCATATTACATCAACTGCAGCAGTATTCTTTGCTACGTGACTACCAAATTGTACGCATTTTCACATTTCTTTCTTTTCTCTTTGTTGATAAGATGCACCCCCAGAGACGGAGAAAAAGAGGACATGAGTAGCACATAATATCGCGTAAGCACGGCACTTTGGTGTAAAGCCGTACACGTAGGCCTGCCGCTCTGCCAAGCAAACAATATTGGCGTCAAGAGCTCTGAATTACCCTCCCGACTTTGACTTCTCACCAGACAGTTGGTGAATTGTTGCCAGTAATTGTTTGCCGAGTGGAAATCAATAATACCCACTCTGGAATAGCTGATATGTAATAAGATATAATGATGCATTGTATAGTGACAGGGCATCTCCCAGATGTAAACAGATTCCTGTCTCACTGTATTTTTTGTTGTTGTTGCAAATGTTTAGTCATCTGTTTTGTGATAAGAGACAAACATGATTCCCTGTAATTTGTCTATTTGAGCTTGTCATTTTGATGTGTCTGCAAAATTTTGTAAGTACTGCATCATTTTTTACAGATTTCATTGTTGTTGTTTTTTTAAGTAGAAATATTGAACAAGCATCAGTGTACGATCAGAGACAATCATTCAGGTCTGTTTGGCATTTGTGCCACAATGGAATAAACCATACACCCAAAGACACAAGTGTACAAGTAGATGTAATAAACATTTTGATTGTTTGAAAAATAAAACAGTTTAGTTGTTGTAATACCCCCTCTTCTTTCTTTTTTGTTCCCCCCCCCTTTTTTTTGCATCACAGAAAGAAGGCTTCAAATTTAATCAAAAAAAAGTAAACCCCAATGACCTTTGGGATTGAATACACTGGAGTGAAAGTGATGATATCAACATTTGCAAACACTGAGTTGTAAAGACATCATCGTAATTTAAGATGCAGTACATCTAAAGTGCTAGCAGTTCCAACTTTCTATGCAGGTAATTGGCATCAGTGCTTAAAACATTATTTGTGTGGATGAATATTAGTCAATGTTATAACTTTTTCCCCTCACTTAAAAGATTCTGGCAGCTATCACAGTTGGTGAACACAACTGGTAATAGATAGTGAATATTTGGCTTGGATTGTAATTAACATCCTGCCCAAATTTCTTGTACTCTTTTCTTCATACAGTAACACTGGACAGGTTTTTAGGGTTCAGAGCTACTTCTATGACATTGCACCAACTCTGATTATGTGGGAATGTTCTTTAATGTCATAAGGTATTAAGTTCTATAGAACGTTGTATGTTTGTTACTAAATCAGGACAAGCTGTCAGTCATAAGCCATACTGTAAACGTAGAAGTTTTCACAAATAATCTTTATCTTTTGTGCTCAGCAAAGTGAAATTAATTTTTGATGTGTTGATGGGAAGTGCAACTCACTGAAGAGAAAAGAAAACTGATGTTTATGCTTTAAAGAAGAAGTAAGCAGCTACTCACCTATGTGACAATTCTCAGTCAAGGATCATGAAAGCATAACATAAACATCAAATTTTTACAACTTCTCTTCAGTGAATGTGTAGTGATTTATTGTTCAAGAATATTACTGGTATTGCAGTGTGTTGTAGTTTTAGACTGAATTACACTGAATGTAGTATGTGGACAACTGACCACTTATAATGGAGAGCAATACTCAGTCACATTATCTTGTTTTCATTCCCCAAGAGTCCTGATTATATGGCGATGACTGTATTCCACAGTGAGAGCGTGTCATTTGTTTGTTTGTTTGTTTGTTTGGGTTTTTTTCACAAAACCTCTGGTACCTGAGAGTTCAACCAACGCAAAGGTTTTATTCCCAACTTTTCCTTGTTAGGTACAGGTGACTATATTTCAGAGGAAGGAAAGTTTTATCTACAGAAAACCTGTGGTTCCTGATATAGATTAATTTATTAGTTTTGAATATATCTTGTTGTCGGCTCCGTGCAAATAAATATTTAGGGGTATTTCTGCCCATATTTTTTATTGAAGAATTTCTTTTAGAGTACATTATTTTTTCAATATAATTAAAAAGAAATCCTAATCATTTTACATCAGTGGAAAGCTTATGATGTACTCCTACAAATTCTGCAGTGATGAAAAGAAAAAGTCTAAAAAAAAACCTAAATCCCTTTTGCCGGCAGCCAACATTATTTTGCAGAAAAATATATTGTGCCCAACTTTGAAAGCTCTCAGTGACTGTGTACATTGAGAACATTAAGGGTGTAGATGAATTTGAAAAGAAAACAAAGAGTTTCATCACCATCATCTATGAATATTTTATCATTCAAAAATCCCACTGAAAACAAACACGCTTTCCCTTAAATCCTCCAAATCCTATAATCTCCCTCTTTTGCCTTTTGTGCATATTTCTCAGCTTCTTTTACGTCATATGAATTTCAGTCCAACTCATGTTCCTACTTTTTTGCTTTGATTTTGGATGTATTTCATTGAAGGTCATGTCAATTTCTTTCACACATCATTTCCCTGTGTTACAAAATCCGTGATACATTGTCTCACCTTTAGCCTTTCTCCCATAAATGTGATATTCTTGGAGAAAGACTAAATCATTTCTATGTGTTGGTGACCACTGATCCATCAAATTCGTTGCTTTTATTCAGCTATTCTGTTCCTTTTATAACAGGTCTTTTAGGTCAGTAATCCAGCCTTCTCTTCCTTTGTTCATGTATCTTTTTTTTTCATATCTTAATCCAGCTTTATTTTCAAAGTATGAAACTATACCATATTGAAGTTTATTTTAATGAATATAATAAGATCAGACTCCCAAATATGATAAAAGTTTCATTCAAATCAGACCTAAGATAAGAAAAGATTGTGTGTATTTACTGAACTTTATACTCCCAGGCATTATGCTTGTCAAAACAGACAAACAAACAGACAGGTACAGACAATGCATACTTCCAACTCCTTTAGTGTAATTCAGCATGTCTCTTTGTGCCTGGCATAACAGTTCAACAACAACAACAACAGCAACAACAACAACAACAACAACAACAACAACAACAGCAGCAGCAGCAGCAGCAGCAACAACAACAACAACAACAACAACAACAACAACAACAACAACAACACCTCTTCAATGTTGCACACAGTCGTCTTTTCTCCAGATTCAGTACATACATGTGCACAAGGTGTCATTTTCACTGTTTTCATAATTTCATGTGTGACAGTGTAAATGTCAATAAAGCATTTTATCTTTGTGTTGCTGATTACCAGGAACTTTATATACACATTGTATGCAGAAGAGAGAGAGAGACCAAAAAAAAAAAATACTTTGTTAGATTCACCAGAGTATATTATATGATATAATGTAGAATTTACCATTATTTATATGAACAAATTCTGTTCAATTTTCAAGTATTTGATGACGACAAATGACATTGATGATTGCTATCAATAAAAAAGATGAGGGTTCTAGGCAGGGCAGTTGGGGAAAAAGATGTTAAAAAGAAAAAAAAATCTGTGAGAAGATCTAATTTTAGCAGAGACATGTAGTGTTGTCATGTGAAAGGATTAATACATCATGTCTCAGGTGTACAGGTCTTCGTCACTTCCTTATCTTGACATTGTGACCGCAATCTGAAATGGTTTAGATTGATTTGATTTTCAAGAGCTGCCAGACTGGCAGCTTTCCTTTAATCACAAGTAATATGATGTACCCTTATATATGTTGTGAGAGCTGTGACTGTTTATTAGTTCATTTTGGTTTTTGTGCCTAATTCAGACCCTATCTCCTATTCAAAATCTTTATGAAAAGTTTGTGCATTCTCTGTGTCATGTGATGCTGCATAGAAAGAATGGCATCCCAATCATGCTCGTAAATGCCTACCATTGGATTGACATGATCTGTCATGTACAAACCTGATTCATTATTCCCAGACCTACCAAGTCTTATACATTAGGCTCTAATGTGAGACTCATACTTTGCAAAAACAAACAAACAAACAAACACAAAAGGCATAGATTTCCAACCACTGAAAATATCACATTTTGAGACAATATCTTTTTAAAAATCAGAATGAGCCAAAAATCGTATATGATGTGCACCAGGGCCCTATTTTATGAAGAGTTATGATTGATTATATAGCTGATTTCTATCATAGGTCTATGGCAGCCTGTGTGGTGAGGGAATTTATGATCGATTACATCTTTTGATAAAACGGGACCCTGATTGCATGATTTGCAGCTTTAAAAATGCTGCAGCTCCTTACCATGGGAACACCCCTCCCTCCAAACCCCTCCTCTCTCAGTCGCTTCAGTCCCTCTGCTAGTGTTCAGATGTACCACAAAATCTGATGCCTAGCTCTTCTCTGACCTTGGCATCTCTGTATTCCATAAAATTATGTTTGATTGCATCACACAAAACCCACGGCAAGAATTTGGATCAGTGCGCCTGAAAATATGCATCTTGATGGGAAGACTACTGCAGTTTATGATGTCACATTCGGAAAACAAAATTACGAAATTGTTAAGAAAGTTCACTGTTCTAGCATAGCGAAAGAGAACTTGACTTATCTCTTTCCGAAAGCTGGAGGAATAATATTACCCATTAATGTATGTCAGTATGAAGTCAAGGTACTTTTTATAGAAAGGAATTTTTTGGAATTCTCTGTATTTCTCTGTATTTCTTTTTTTTTCTGTCTGTTACAAAACAAAAAGAAAATATTCTGTAGCCTCCTAATAAGCCAGTTCGGAGTTCCACATTGCGCATGAGCAAAAACAAGGTCATTCGGACCAACAGGCATGTTGGTTTTTAATTTCACTGGGATAAGCATCTGTAATGTAATGATTATTCATGAAATACTTATAAATGCTGCTTGCCAGCACATCCACCTGGCAGCAAAAGTGGTATTTGGCAATATCAATAGAAAGAGATCGTCAATACATTCAATGCAAAATAACGAACTGGATGCTTTCCGAAGTGTTAATTCACGGATCATTCTGGTCATCTGGTCGATGCAATTTCATTCTTTGTTTGAACAGGATCAATGAATTCCATAAATTGTTATGTAAAGCTTACGCATTATGTCGCTCTAAAACGATTGAAGTGCCCCTAACCGACTGAGAAAAAGGAAAGGTCATTCGGACCAATGTGCCCATGAGCTAACCCCGAACTGGCTTATAGGTTTTGTGTTGCAAGATTGGTTAAAGACTGCAATGCAAGAGTCAGAGATAATTATACTCATCTAATGTACCACATGCATGCAAAATTTGAATGTTATTTAGGGATACTTGCAGTGAAGGAAATCATCACTACAGTTCACATTTTCAGCAATATCAGTGATATCAGAAGTTGACTGCTTTTTTAAATGTGTAGCATATAATGTCGTTAGGTAAGAATGAGGGCGTTACGGTGCCAGAAACACTATGACTTTAGTGGCAACTTAACGCCCTTCTCATTCTCACCCTATGATGTTACAATTATTGCTACTTCTTTCCCCTTTTTCTCAACAGTCATAGGTAATGTTTTAGATTACTTGCTATTCTAATCGATAAATTCTTGCTTGAAGTTGTTGGGGTTGTTCATATGGTATAGCTCATGAAAATATAATTGCCCAAATATGTGTTGATACCAGAGAAGTACAAGTACTGTTATCTCCCAATGACAAGTCTCTGAAACCTGAGGAAAACAGAACAGAGCAGTGCATGAGTTCTCTGCTATATCTTACATATTTTCCTCTGTTGCTGAAGTGTCCTTCTTATCTATACCATACTCATTTCTGTAAAGATGAAGAAGTTTTGCTGGTGATTTCGATCTATTTCTCACTGAAGTGTCTCGTCCCATGTAGTCTGCCCTTGTATTCCCCGGGGAAGCTATGTCTAGATCTCCTTAAAGCAACACTCTGAACTACATTATATTGTAGGGTTTCATTTATTCACCACAGGTAGAATGTGTATACAGTGACTTCATTACAATATGAATTGGAAGGAATTTTAAGCATGGATGAATGCCTTTTGCATTCAGACATTGAGAGTAAATTGTAGATGGTTTCTATCTATGAACTTTACCCAAATGATAAGATATGTACATGTAGTTTGCAATGCACAGGATTGGTACATATACCATTTTAAGCTCTTTCCTGATGTCGCTAGCCCTTTCCCAACAGGCTACCACGTTCATCAGCAGTCGGTTGAGAAATATTTTGAATAGGAAGATCAAAAGTGTCCAAATGTGCTACAAAGGATGAAGCCTTGGAGAAAAATGTGGTCATTTCAGTTTTCCTCTTGTAGAGTTTCCTTTAAGTCAAACTATATGAATTGGATCAGGAAAAAGAGTTTAATTACAACTCTGGTGCAGTGAAGGCCGACCCCTTTGAGTTAATAATTGTAAGGTCTTCGCTTGCATAGGCAAGTGATCTGAAGCACATCAGCTTTGATCCCCAAGTAAGTCCACTTCATGATCGTCATGGCAACCATAGGGCATAAGCAAACATGGACTTTCTGAGCTTGATTCTAGACTCGTCAGGTAGGAATTGTTTATTGATGCAGAGATGTCATGACATAAATACACTAACAAACAAAAAATGTCCTTTTTACATCATTGTAGAGTGTCAGGTTATGATGACTGGATGAAACCACATTCTCAGGGAACTTTGGATCAAATTTTTTGCCTAAGCTAACTTTTCTCAGGGTTTTGATGGACAAAATTCTACACATACTCATGTTTAACATGCAGACTTCCAAAAGTGTCAGCCCTGTTCAGATTGTGCAGTGATAAGTCATGTGATAAATTATGTGCCAAGCTACATGAAGCTCCCTCGATCAGTTGCAAAGCACAATAACTTCTAGGCTTCCCTTCACAACTACGGTAATGATCTCCAGTTAATCATTATTCTCATGGGAGTGATTTTCCTTGTAAGACTTTGACCATCTCGAGCCCAGTTTCAGTGATGATTATACTTCAAATTGACTGTTTATCATGTCTCAGGTGGTCCAGAATATTTCTTGAAATTTAGCGTTCAATCATTTTTCCCCCTCACAAATTTACAGCCCAAATCAAGTTGTTCATGGCACACAAGCAGGTGGCACTATGGTGTGGGATAGTAATGGTGGATGATTTTGTATCACATTGAAAGTGATGAATTTTAAGCCAAAACGTAGTTCTTGTGTGCATACAGAACTGTCATTGTTTTTTTTCTAATCTGTACACTTATGTGTAACACATGTGTGAAAGAATGCAGTGATAACACGATTACCATTGGGTAATGAAGAAGATGCAAAATATTAACCAAAAAGGTGCATTGGAAATAGACAGTTTCAGAACTTACTCGATTGTGATTGCTACGGAATGTTTTTCATTTGATAACATTCATTACAACATATTGGTCATAACGGTATCCACTGCTTGCGAGAGTGAATTGCATGCGGTTTGTTCTGCATGTGATTCAATACTACTGCTATGGACACCAGTCATCAGGAACTAGCAGTGTTGTCTACAGGTGAGGGCGCTTCCAGAATAACAGTTGGTATACTGACTTTAATAATCATTTTACACTCTTTGATCTAAAAATGCTGGAAAACAACTTGATATCCCAGCAAATTGCGCTAGCCAGACAAGTTTCTTAGTAAATCTTTCTGATATATAGCAACCCAATTCCAAATCCTGGAAGATGAATGTTAAGTTCCTACCAAGTACTATGTTTTGGCTTTAATGGAGGTAATTGTGGCATCCAATCTTAAAGCTTATATGGATGCTTAGAAATAAGAGTCACAAAGATAATATATTCTTCAGTGGGTACATTACTGTCTGCCTTTTTTCACTTGCTCAGTATCATGGCATACTGTAAAACACAATATTTTTGCGGCATGAAATTTTCGCGAATAGAAGCTGACAGCCTTTTTCGTGGCATGAAATATTCGCGAGTAGCCTCTAACATTCAATGCATATAGTGTAGATAAGAACTTTCTCGTGCATTTTAATTTCACGAATCTTGGCTCTTGCAAAATTTGCGAAATTAAAATGCACGCAAACATTCCTCATTTTAATTTACAGTATCTTTTGCTGTACATTCAGCCCACCGTGTATACCATTCCGGTAGTATGTTGAAATGACACGAGTGTAAGGCATTCAGACACTTGCAGATACAGTGATTGCAAACTCACTTTTAGTTTCTGCAGACATCAACATTGACTTCATGTTCAATAAGTTTGAATACATGAAAAGGAAGCCATGCAATAAGTCATCAGACTTGTATTATAGCGTATGGTTAAAGCAGATCTGCATGGCTGAATGTGAACATTTTCACTGGAATCAAGCTCAGCAAAATGAAGGCTACCATAGAACAGAGTTCTGAATTGAAAGACAGCTTCTGCTGCAAAGTAAAGTTGTTTTTTTTTTTTGTGAATTGTACAAATAAAGATAACACTCAAGTATTTCTTAGATATGCAAATAAGATATTAGTAAGTTCACCCTTTTTCTGTACATGCTGCCCAACAAGAGTGCCGTAATAATGATTCATTGTACATTGGTTTCTACCACTCCCCCTCAAACTTTCTGAGCAGATACCTCATATATATATAAACATAGGACCATGTGCATATATATCTTTTGTAGTTTCTATATAGTTTCTAGTCATAGAATCTAGTGTTTTAAACAAACGACTAACTATTAACTCACTAAATCAAAATCAAGAGATATAAGAGTTAGAACATCTTGATTGCTCAATTGTCTGAATATCAACAAGGCTCTTACAAGTGTTCTGACATGTTTAATAGATATTTCAATTTTTTATGCCTGGTTTGCAGAGGAATCCGTGACATATGTGGCATATATTTAGTGAGTCATATTTTTATGCAAATCAGGACTACCCGACAATATCTGGAGTGTTTTTTGTGGACGGCAATACTGAACAAAGAAATGTAGGAGTTCATTTCACATTCATGTCAGAGTCAGAGTTAATATTTCCACCTGTTTTTAGATTTTTGGACATCATATGACTTGCAAAGTTCACGAAAATAGAACCCCTGCAAATTATTTGTCATAATTATGCAGTATCCCACAAGAACACACATGACTACAAAGGCTCCTGGTAGTATGGTATAGTTTCTCTTCAGGTTGTTTAAAGGACAAGTTCACCTTCATTAACATAAGGATTGAGAGAATGCAGCAATATTAGTAGAACACATCAGTGAAAATTTTGAGGAATATTGGACAATCAATGCAAAAGTTATGAATTTTTTAAATTTTTGTGCTGGAACCGCTATATGAGGAGACTACTAAGGCTCGTGATGTCATATGAGTACAACCGTATAAAGAAAATGTAAAGAAAATTCAACATATTTTCACTTTTTTCGCATAATAAAAGAGCACTTGACTTGCCTCTTTCTAAAGGCAATGGGAATGATATTACCCATAACATATGTCAGTAACGAGTCAAGGGAATGTGTACTTTTTTCAAAAGATGAAATTTTGTGAAATTCTCTTTATATTTCCTTATATTGTTGTACGCACGTGACATCATACACGGCAGTAGACTTCTCATCCAGCGGTGACTGCACAAAAACTTCAAAAATTCATAACTTTTGCATCGATTGTCCGATTTTCCTCAAACTTTCCAGGATGTGTTCTACTAATATTGCTACATTCTCTCAATCCTTATGTTAATGAAGGTGAACTTGTCCTTTAATAGTATGGGACAGCCAGATACCGGAAGATGATTTCCAAAAGATGCCTTCCATCTTTTGCCATCCCTTACTATCCGTCATACATCATTTATTTAATTTCTACCCAGATACTTAATCTTTACATTTATGCCTGACCTTCTTTCATGTGCTGGAAAGAAATAATAAAAAAAAAAAAGGAGAGTCCCAAGCAAAATTTTGCATTATTGACCGCAAAAGGTTAGGGGTGGGGTTCCACTACTGCACTTAACCTTATTTTGGTGGCACAGTTTAAATAAAAGATATGCTGATCTCAAGGCGAATCAGTACATACCATACTTGCGTTGTCAATGTTAATGCTTGTTCTTGTTTATTGTCCAAACAGGAGAATGACTAATCTTAAGACTGAATTAGGCCAGATGTAGAACAAAAGGGGAAAAAAAGACTGTGTGTCCATGAAATTCTGTGGTTCAAAGTACATCAGAAGAAAAAATACTGTGAAAGAGGAAAATGAGAGAAAGTGTGGAAGTAAGCCAGTGTCGTTTTGCATGCGAGGAGAATTCTGTCTTGGAAGCATGCCGACCAAAGAGTGGATGGTCGTCGCCCACTTAATGATGCCGATGGCCTGAGACCTCTTTTCTGATATCAAGATTTCTATTCTACTTCTAGTTCTTCCTTTGTCATGATGAATAAGTTAATTAAGGTAGCTCTTTTTGTATATGAAACTTTGTGTTTGTTCGTGCACAATGGCCCATGTCTTAGGCTTTTGTTATAAACTTTTGTTCCTATCAAAATTACTGCATTAACCTTGATATATTTCTGTTCATCCTTCACGCTGTCATATTTCCTTCCTGTGTGCAACATCTTTCTCACTTTTTTTTTCATATCCTTCCTTCCCCCATTTCGATTCCTTATATTCTTTGGTTTTTGTCATTTTTATCCGTCCTCCACAAAGTGTCACCAGAGGCATTATGTTTTGGGGTTGTCTGTCCTTCTGTCCGTCCTGTCCATGATCAATTTTGTTGACAGCATGTAGCTAAAAATCTATTGGAGGTATTTTAGTGAAACTTGGCATGTTGATGTATGAGTGGGCGAAGTTGTGCTTAGTAACTTTTTGGGGTGTACATGCTCAAGGTCAAAGGTCAAGGTCAAATGCTCAAAATTTTACTATTTCCCCCATATCTATGCAATGCCAGAAGGTATTTTCTTAGAACTTAGTGCATACATGCACTATTCAATAAAGATTCTCTAGAGAGAGTTTTGGGCCATGGGACCAAAGGTTAAAGGTTAAAGGTCAGTAAAAATATTACAATTTCACTTTTTTCTCCATATCTCTGAAATGGTCCAGGGTATCTTCATGGAACTGAGAAGATATCTGTGTACTGACTGGCAGTAATTATATATGGAATTTGGGGGTCATCAATTAAAGGTCAGGGGTCAAAGGTCAAGCTCAACTCCTCAAAGTTTCACTATTTCCCTCATATCTATACATTATAGACATTCATGTATGTACATAATGCTTGCTTCTGCATTCAGTAATAAAAGTGATGCATGTATGGGTTATTTCATCACAAATATACAATGTACCTATTTATATGTCAGACTATCTTATAGGAAAAGTGACAAACTTACATCCATGTATGATTACATGGAATCATCACCATTACCCCAATAGAGACAAAGCCATTTAAGCTGAGACAGTTCAAAGTAAGTTGATCTAGCTGAAAAATAGGAAAGCTGATATTTGTTAAAAAGATCAAAAAGACTTGGTGTAAAATCTTCCTTGAAAATTCAAACAGTTAAGTTCTGTGTGCATGGTACTCTGATATTCCAGAATCAGGCTATTACATATAAATGCTAATCTACTTCCACCTTGCCTACTTCAACAATTCAAAGCATATAATTTGGGAACTGTGTTCAGCTATAGGTCATTTTTCTTTCCAGAGTTGGTGAAAATGAAGAAGTAAAAAGTATATATATATATATATATATATATATATATATATATATATATATATATATATATATATATATATATATATCATTGCGTAGGTGGAGATTTCCTCTATGAGCAAATACTTAAATTAGAAAATTGATGTTTGGTGACTATCTCAGGCCTTTGTGGCAACAAATTGCACATTTGGTAAAATTTTAACTCTTAATACTAAAAGTTTGTTCGCTGCGTCAAAGCCATATTTCAACCATGCAAAAACCAGCAATTATGAAACAAGTGATTAATGTGGGAGAGTAAACTGAGTAGATAGTGTGTTTATGTTCTTCTTGAGTGGCTATGACAACAATGGTGATACTTCGATGTTCACTGCTTCTTCAACATCTTACACAGATATCGGAAGAGATGTTACCACAGATTTTGCTGTTTTCTCATGGGATTGCAATTGTGATGCAGTCTCTTAAATCTTGAAATGGGGCTGTTAAATTTCATAGTTCTTATTACCTCCGCCAAAGGAGGAGCTTATGTTTTCGTTACCGTTTGTTAGTTAGTTAGTTAGTTAGTTAGTTAGTTTGTCCATTTGCAAAATAACTCAAAAAGTAGTTAACGGATTGGGATGAAATTTGCAGGAAAGTTTGAGAATGACACAAGTAAGAAACGATTAACTTTTGGTAGTGACCCGAGAATTTTGGGAAATTTATGAAGGATTTTTGATATTTTGGCAGATAGGGTCGAACTTGAGAGTTCAGGCTGTGCGTATTTGAGGTTTGCATGCGCGCACTAAAGTGTGTGCTCTAAGCACGCCATGCAGCTGAGGGTTTATGACGTAACAAAGGCTTCTATATTGGGAAATCAGGGGCTTTCAGCACACAATGCTATAAGTATGTATGGGTGGAAATCACTGATATCTCTATTGAAGAACAAGATCAGTGGTGGAAATGAGCTGCATGCTTGATGGAGGTCTGTGCTCTCAGAGTCCTTCTCTAGTTAGCATATGTTTTCCAGAGTGCATACGTAAGTGGGCATTGTATTGGGATATATTAGATATGGTATACAATATTAGCATGCTGAGAGTTATTAGCTTTTCCAGTGGGTTAAGTTTCTCAAGCAGTTATTCATTTCAAAGCTGTGTGGGCGTCATCAAGCGTTAGACATGTCACAAATATTGTTTGATTTTGTTTGGTTTTGTATTGTTTCGTTTTCATTCTTTCATCTGACAAATTGGCGAGATAGCCGATATTCAGCTGCGCTAGCTGGTCTTCCATGGGGTCCAATTATGTTTTTTTGGGGCGGACCACTTCACCGGGTTATGCACCATGCTCTTTGTGATGAATAAATGAAGCAGGATCTTTTACATGCATAAATCTTTCAGCAAAAATCATTTTATTTTCAGTTAGATATGATGACATAAATGGTATCCCTGGGTACCAAATAAAAATCAGCCATTTTGTTGAATTATTATTTTTTTTTAAAAAGGTTGTACCCTGGGTGCCAAAAAGAGGAAATTGCTTGGGTGCTGGAGCTAGCGCACACTAGCCACTGCACTGCACTGCACTAAGCACACGCTAGTGGTAACACAGCATGCCATGCACACATAGTATAACATGCAGTGGCATGGGAATGACTATGTACATGCACACGCAGTGCATGTATTTTTTTCTGGCTGTCCTCGGGTGGACGTGAGGTGGCGCTACACAACGCGGTATCCCGGGGTACTACAGTTCCCCGGGGTAACGTGTGATGCATCAAATGTAACTCTCAGTAAGATTAAGTAGAGTGTGTTAAATTTGTTAAATCTGCCCAGAAAGGTTTAAAAAAAGATGTACACAAACTAACTTTACTCTTTCAAATGTATTGCCAATTTAAAGATCCATTTTGAATACAGTGTGATAAATGTTGTTTGAAATTCTGCAAGCAAAATACACATTAGCATATGACCAAGGTTGGCTTAAATGAATTAGATGTTTTATTCTAGCATCTGAAATATAAGCATGGAAGATAAAAGACTGTGATATATATCGCTGTTTCATTAAACCACAAATTCTACTTGGACTGGATAGGTTAATGCAACTTTAAGTTCCTGAAGAATGATATCATTTCTCTTCCCAACTGATGATCAGTTAAGTTTTACATTGTGTGGGGGTCTCATGTTGGGCATGAAAGTTATTGACACAGATTGATACAGACATAACATCAGAGTTTGCTCAGGGTCATTATCGATCATGTCAATGAAAAGTGGAAGCTTTTCATGTTAAGTGTTTAAAAGTGACATCAAACAAATGTGGGTAATTCTCAACCGGACTTGGTAGAAATTTAACATTCACATTGCTCCATTTTAGCTCACCTGTCTTCATGCATATGTCAATTCGTAGGCTGCATCAAATAGAGGTGGGGGGGGGGGGGGGAGCACAGAAAGAAAAAAAAAAGAAAGAGAGAAAGGAGGGGGAGAACAGCATAGTTGGAAATTTAAGTATTTGAAGAATAACCCCATGAGATGGCTTGTCCTCTTCTGCCATTCATTCGTTAATATCTAGCAGCGAAAATGATGCATGGCCGTCGTCGCGGCAACTCTGACCAGCTGGCCGCGCCAGTGATGCTGACCAAAATGACACCCTTGGTTTCATTCCCCTTTTAACCTCCGTACACCACCAAGCTGCATTGTCTGCTCCAGCAAGTTGTAAGACTATTTAAGGCTTCAAATGGTTAATATAGTCAGTCACCCAAGCAGAGCCGAGGTGTAATTTGTTCCGTTGATCATGGTTGACTTGTATTTGAATTGCATTTAGTCCTTGCAAGCTGTAACCATCAACCCACACCCACCTTTAAAAAAAAAAAAAAAAAATGTAGAGGAGGGGGATTCTAGGGCTGTATGCTCTTCAGGGTCTAATAAGTAACTGGCAGCCCAAGTGTATGAATCTGTGTGGAAGACTATGTCAGAGAATTCAGTAAATACTGCTTAGAATACAGAAAAAAAAGTTTTATTTTAAACTCAGATGATAAGAACCTCCAGGTTAATTCACAGTCAAATGACAAGTATGAAATGCAGTGATACATATCTCAAAGACATTTTATTAATCTTTCTGTACCTATTGTTATAATCATCTTTTTCTCATTTTTGGTGAAGTTTGAAATATAAATTAATGCTTCAGTTTTGTTGAAAATTTCATGACCTTATTTATCCTAAATTCAACCAGAGATGAAAATCCATCTATGCCATCTCCCTCATTTTCAAATGTTGAATGGACAGGATAGGTTCATGTCTCTATATTGTGGGGCAGTATGAAAAGGGCTTTTAATAGGGGAAATTTTCATTGTACAGGGCACTGCCTTATATATGTGAAGTATAGTATAAATGTAACTTGCCTGTATTGTATCTATCTATTTTCTTACCCAGTTTGTTCATTGCTGTTGCCTGTTGCACTAACAATTCAATCACAGCATGGCGCAATCGATGCAAATCTTATTTATGAAATGGGGCACAGGTCAGAGGTGGTGTAAAATATCCTGAATTTTTTTTTATCATATGTACATGTAGGTTAACAAAGCAAAATAATATGTGTGCTTGTATCCATAAACATGTATCATTTGCAGTGTCTTGTAATTTTCCTGCACAAGTTATGATTTTTTTTATGATTTGGAAGTGATATACTGTGACTCTTCTCAATACCAGCTACAACCATGTACTTACGACATTATGATAGATATAACTTTATGATTGCAGGAGGGAAATATATCAGATGATAACTCTGGAATCCATAGCAACAGGGATTTTATACAAAGAACCAGATTTTGCACAAATATTATCTGTATAGTGTCATGGTGGTCATGCCCTTTAAAATCTAATCCTGCCGCACAGATTTTAAGCATCCCCAACCTATCTACCTTCACACATTTGTGATTAACATAGAGGTGTTACTCTTTACTATTGAAAAAAGATGAAAACAAACATGTGGTTTATATTATTAAAAAAGAATGAGTATCAATTCAATTAAATACAGCAGTAGTCATACTCATAATCAATTTGATTGAAACTTTTCAAGTATCACTGATTTGCTTACACATGAGGCTCCTTGAGAAGTGGAACACAAGACATTTAAGAGGAAATGCAACATCACGTTAACATATCCAAGTAAGGGAGTAAATAAAGCAGGTGAAAATGACAATGCAGCAGCTACATCTAATCATTCCAGAAAAGCACGAGCTGATATTTACCTTGATTAGACAGGTGCTCCACCCCTAATATATATATATATATGAGAGTCTCTGGTCCATCACGTCACAAATCTCTCGAATGAAATCGATATCACCCACACCAGCCACATTGGTTTCTTCATTAACCAGTTTGTGATGGGGTCCTTTTGATCACACTCTGTGAGTAATCTTCGTCTGTCAGCAACTGCTTGCACTTTTTGAAGGTCTCTGTTCATTCCACATAAATAACTGTATTTTTCATAGGCAAGGAAATTTGTCCAATGAAGCAAGATTTCTTTGTCTTTCTCTGTCGAGCTTCATTTATTTATTTTTTTGTGGGGGGGGGGGGGGGGGGTAAGGTGATAAGGGAGGAGGGGAAAGGCATTACTGCTTTGTGTGTGTTTTAGTAATGGCAAAAGGACATCTTGTACCTTTTCTACCATAAGTGTCTTTTCCAATTCTCCAAGTCTATTCTAGCTATAATTGTTTCACTACCTACTCAGTAGTTTGCATGTGTGAATGTGAATGATGTTCCTGAAAGTGTAAGAGCTGAGAACTCCACCAATTTTAACTCTTGTCTGATTGTGATGTAGCTTTTATGTGTGCGGATCTGTGTCGTAGAATTGTTTTATTTTGTTTTTGTTTTTTTATATATGGTTCATCAAAGACAATTTCAGCGCAAAGTAATATGTCATATCAAATCATATCTTACATACCGTACTATAGAAGAAGGAAGTGACTGAATAATTATCCAACAGCATCCTATTCAAAGTTGAGTTACAGTCATGACCGGCCTTTTTCAGGATAGGTCTATATGTATGTTGTGTTGTTTATTCTTTCTATAAATGAAGAATAATGAACCACTTTTTTCGGGGGGGGGGGGGGGGGGGCTGGAATAACTCTAATTTTCAGTAAATTTTTGTGTTGTTTCATCTAATTACGTAATAAGATAATACAAAAGTAGGTGAGTCCTTTTTCAATTTGATATACACAACAGAAAATAGTGCGAGATAGCAAAGCTGATTTTAAAGTTTCCCATTTGTTATGTCCTTCTTTCCAGGCTCAGTTCGTTATTGAGTTCACCTTTTTTTAGGTTCTTAGGTTGTCGCCCATTCTCAAAATGAAATGAACTCTGCTCTATTTCTCCCCCATCACCTTCATTCCTTTCCTATGCATATATATTGTGTTCATATCAAGGTAAATCATTTAATGAATTAACTTGTTTTAAAAAATGGTGAAAAAATGATAGCCTACCCCTCTTATACATCTCCCACTATATCTCCCCCCCCCCCCCATGAATCCTTATCTTGGTATATATGTCTCCCCCTCCCCATTCTCAATCCCTGAGGTTCCCTTTGTGCGTCAACTTTCACATGGTTGAAGATTCAAAAGTAGCTATGGAATTCTGTGAATTGTTTAAAGTTCAACCCTCCTATGTGACCCTGCATTTCGTGCATTTGAAAAGATGTGTGTGATTCAGTTGGGTTAAATGCCACCCACTCCATCTGTTCCAAGGTATATATATCAATCGTGCCTGAGTTGCTAACCCAAAATAGAGTTGATGACAACTCGTGTAGAAGATTGATACACTTTAAATCATTGTATAAGTCACCTGTCATGTGAGCAGGCTGATAAAGTTATACATTATCAAGTATTTTGCTCATGAGGAAGACAAAAGGGTAATTACCCAAGTATGGGCATGCACACTCTGAGCAGAACAATCCGTTCGAAAACCGAAAGAAATGCACAGCTGACATCAGCGGAGTGAAGAATGTCGCATAACTCAATTATGAGCGCAGTGGGGGTAATATATCTTTGTGTCCAGTCAATTAACGGGAAGATGGCCAGGTAGAGGGAATGGAATGGAGTGGAGATGTTGAGTTTGCTTTGGTCTTGTTGCGCTGATGGACGACAGATGCTAACCAGTTCAAGAGCAGTGTCAAACATCGTTACAGCTCAATTTCAGAAATGTGCAAACTTGCCATTTGTATTCGAGTTCGTGCAAAACACTTCAGCGCACAAAAGTTTTTGGTATTTTGCTGTCACTATCAAAAGATCTATGAACAAATATCACCATGCTAATGAACTGTAAACTAGATGGTTCTTCCAACAGTATTGTCTGCAGAAAATAATTGTTAACTTTGTAGGAGAATTTGTAGGAGAAGCCTCACATTATTGTTTGTGTTCGTATGCATTTATTTACAACTTGTCATATGTCATCATTGATGTTTTCTCTAAAAGCAGAAAAAGGAATTTTTTTTTCCTTCCTATTTAGAGGTCGTATTTCAAAAATCATTGTGGATTTTATCAAATCAAATCTGACATTTGTTTATGTGAATTCTTCACTTATTTCGGGAAAATGCTATATTCTGATTTAATAGTGTAAGAAGCATTTACTCAAAACTATCGCTGTAGGTACCATAGCAAATATGCCACTTGGAGCATATGACATCCCTGGTGATGCCATTTAGGACTGTTTAGGGGAGCAAATTTGATATGCTGTAATATGATGCATCACTCGTTACCGCGGGGTCATAGTACCCGGGGTACCACAATGTGTAGCGCCACCTCACGTCCACTCGGGGACAGCCACAGAGAAATGCATGCACTGTTGGTGCGTGTACATACATGTAGTCATTCCCATGCCACTGCATGTTATTATGCATGCATGGCACGCTGTGCTAGCAATAGCATGTGCTTCAGTGCAGTGCAGTGCAGTGCAGTGCAGTGGCAAGCGCGCGCTAGCTCCAACACCAAAATAATTTCCACTCTTTGGCAACCCAGGGTACAACCTTTTTAACCTTTTTAAACAAAAATAAATAATTCAACAAAATGGCTGATTTTTATTTGGTACCCCGGGATACCATTTATGTCATCATATGCCAATTAGGGTCCATTTCTGAGGTGTTTTGATGCTGGTGGGTAACATATTGTCTGAGAGTAACCTCCTCATGCCTCCCCCTCATGCCTCCCCCTCCCCCTCCCCCCCCCCCCCCCCCCCCCCCCGCCAAAAAAAAAGAGTAAACTATGCAGTCACATACTCACAAAAAAGAGAAACTTCCATCCATTTCTATTGAGCATTAATCCTCAAAATACTTAGCAACACCTGTGAAGAAGTTCCTCTGTGAATGTCTGATCATGATATCCCCATACATCTTTATCTACTACAGATCTCTGCAGCAAAAATCTTTTAGTATCAGGCGTAGATTGTCTTGTTCTGTCACGTACTAACTCTCCTTGAAGTCGTCTTTGCTAGAATCAGGAAACCAGTCCACCTTAGAAGAAAGGGCTTGAAGTGAAGTATGGCAATGGGCATATCAAGACGTGGCTTTCACGTTACAAGTACATCCTGTTTATTGGCCTTGCTTATACAGAAATAGTTGTATATGATCATGACTTAAAGATCTTAATTAGGCCATATTTGGTATACACTAGCATGACAAATAAAGAAACAAAGCCAGAGAAATTAAAAAGAAACCCTGAAATTCAATCAATGAATGAGCAGCAAATAAGGTGTGACTTACTACATCTTTTTATGGCATTTGTAAAAGCTAATGCACATGGGTTTTAAAACATTTCACTTATATGTATATAACAACAGTTTTATTGATTTCATTGATTTTGATTAAATTTATTATTTTTTTTTTTGTATGTGACCACTGAAAAAGTAATGAACCATGGGAAGGACTGCTTTAAAGGAAACCAAAACCCAAGGAGCAATGTGGATTGAATGAAAGCAGCAACATTATTAGAACACATCAGTGAAAGTTTGAAGAAAATTGGACAATCGATGCAAAAGTTATGAATTTTTAAAGCTCTGGTGTTGTAATGACTGGATACAGAGACTACTAGAAAATTCAACTTACTTTCACTTTTCTACCATAATAAAAGAGCACTTAACTTACCTCTTTCAGGAAGCAGGGGGAATGATATTGCGCTTAATATATGTCAGTAACAAGTTGATGGAATGTGTAATTTTCATGAAAAATGAATTTTTGTAGAACTCTTGTTTTATTTTCTTTATATTGCTGTCCACACATGACATCATAAACTCTTGGTAGTCTCCTTATCCAGTCATAACAACACCAAAACTTTAAAAATCCATAACTTTTGCATTGATTGTCCAATTTTCTTCAAACTTTCACTGATGTGTTAACTACTAATGTTGCTGCTTTTACTCAATCCACACTGCTCTTTGGGTTTTGGTTTCCTTTAAGTCTCTTCCAAACGATCAGGCAATGAGGACAGGTGCCCCATGTAGGGACATGACCACTGAGTGCAGCCAGGGGACTTGAACCAGGGACCCTGTGATTGATATGCCATAGTATTTTTCCACTGAGCCACAACTGTGAAATGGCACTTGTACTGCACACCGGAGAGCGTCTCTGATATGTGATAACTCCCAGAATGAAAATGAAGTTTGTAGGCAGCATTAATATTTGTCCTTCAGATGTGAGACCATAAAAGGGTATGGGTTCGTGTGTCGAAAATTGGAACTTAGTCAAACTATCAAAGCTACTTCCAAGTGTTTTAAAAAGTTTGTGTAGGGTTCCCATGCCACCTTCACATGCAGCATGATGGGCTGAAAGTGGAGAGAACCAACTTGAAATGAAACAAGAAATTGATTGATAAATATGTTTAAATGCTCTTCCATGCTTTCAAATGTTGAGCATATTAATAATGATTTTTTAAAAAAAAATTACCCATGCCAGAAAACACCCCAACCCAAACATTAAAGTTGCATGAACATAGTTTCAGGCTAACAGAAAAAAACAACTGATGTTACTTTTTATGCGGTTTGTTTGTTGCTTCTTCTTTTTTTCTTTTTTTCTTCTGATGCCAGGTAACACACACTCCTACCCTATGCTTAATTCATCTCAGTTTCCTCATTCTCATTTTATTCAAATTCTTTTCTCATCCAGTGATACATTGCAAGAAATGGTTGTTAATCACTGTCTAATTATTTTGGCGTCTGTGGCTACATCACAGTGCCATGGTGACTGGTTGCTTTGCTGTAAAAGCTGTTATTTTCACGATGGTTTTATTTCCGCAAATTTCATGAACTACATATGGGCCGCTAATTTCACATGTGAAAACGGAGTGAGTGGACAGTCATTAAATGCACTTTAATTTTTTACCATAGCCTTGATGTCATATCAGGAAAACAATATCTCGCGATAAAGGTCTGTGTCCTCATTAGTGAAAATATCTGTTTGTGAAAATAACAGCTATATCCCCATATTATGGGGAAGCTGTAGAGGAAAAGAACAGCAGCTTCCTTGAAGGACTGACATCACAGTGAAGCCATAGAATATGAGATGTAGATAAATGGGGAAACAGCGAGAAAGACTGTATACTTTACTTTTGATCACCAAGCTCAGAATTGAGCAGATAGATGATTTTGTGTCTAATGGAAGCCAACCATGCATAAAAGGGAGAGATCTCAAAATAATCGTCATAATTTGCCTTGCTTGATGAAATGTCAACCCCTGGAATCACTCAGAGGGAAGAAACTCGGTTTTACAAATATTTTCCCCGAAACTCAGTATTTTCCTTCTGATCCGTGCTGTTGTCAAAACACTGGACGTCGTGATCGTGCCATCCAGCAAAAGAACCAAACAAAATAAAGAGATGACCACAGATTCATTATCGTAGGGGGAAAAATATCAAATAAAAACCTACTCGGCAGGTCATTGCACATTGCAATACCTAATATGAGTTGTCATTATGATTATTGTTATCTTTATTATTATCTCATGATTGTCTGCTTTAATCAATAAGCTTTGATTAAAATTAAAAAAAAAATGAAAAACTTGACTTCCAGGAACTTGGGGCCTATGGTAGGATACGTCAAGATTTCATACATCGTAATCTAACCAACTAGATAGGTACTAAAATCTAATCAAGGAAAAGTAACCAGGTCATCCCCATTTTTTTTTCTCCCTTCAGCTTTATTTTCGACGAAACATTTTTTTTTTCATCTATCTTTTTACATTCAAGTGGGGACGAGAAATAGACCGTGAATGCATGGGCTTTAGAAAAATGGCCAAATAGGGCTTCTTCCTATGGGATCAGGGCAATATATTCCTGGGAGAAAAAAATAAAGAAGAGGACAGAAGACAGGTTGATATTCCACTCCAGATTTGAGAGCTGCAAAGAGGTATGGTAGGGAGGGGTTAATTGCAGCTGGCTTTAGTGTTTTTCCAGTGATGGCAGGTGGAGAAAACAGGCCTTCCTTCACAGCAAGATGGTCATTGGGGCATTCTCCCCTCATGCTTCATGTCACCAAGGAGTTAAGTCCTTCCCCTCACCAATGTTTGTTAAGATGAGAAGGGGGGAAGGAGGCTTGAAAATTGGATCAAAAACCTATTACTTATCCCTAGAGCACAGGTACAGCTTTTCTTTCTTTCATGCAGCGAAAAAGTTTGGGGGATATGGGCATACCAATGTCTTCTTATATCAATTTCTTATACTAGTATGTCATGAAGTTAAAGGGTATTTTTCCCCCCGTAAATAGCTAGTCTTAAGAGAAAGAGTAACATTTGATAAGCAAAAGATTTAATCAAAATCGGATAAAAATTAGGGAAGGTATGACATTATGAAGTTTTACTAATTTCTGCCGAACAGTTCTCAAACAATTGAACTTTCATCTTCATTTTGCCAAAAAAAAATTTGCAGGGATACAGTATATGCCCTATATTTACTGAGTCTAATTTTTTGTGAATAATTGGGACTTCCAGACAATTTCACAAGTCTTTAAATTGGTGATTGTGGTGTACAGTACTAATACAGAGAAGTGTGTGTGTGTGAAAGTCACATTCATGTCGAAATCAGACGAAATATTTTTTGCATGTTTTTGATTTCGCATATTGCGCTCGGCTCACAAAATTCATGAAAATTAAAACCTTGCAAAATGTTTGGGGTATACAGTATGCTATTCAACAATGAAATAAATTTCAACCAATATCCCGATGTTTACCAATGATTTTGAAAAAAAAAAACACCCCCAATGACACTCTACAAGATTTTAGAACTTCTCTGGAAGTATGAGCCAATTTCAGATGACTTTTCCATTATTTTGTTTTGTATTGTCTTTTTGGTGCTGTGCTTACATGAATATACTTATCGTTAAAATGTAGATGCTGCATCTTTCCTCATCCAGAGTATTAAAACTTTTGCATACAGAAAAAAAAAAAATCATAGTTAAGAAGGAGTATGTTTCTGATACAGAATTTCATTGAAGTCTGAAGGAGCTCTGATTCAGCGACGAGAACAAATGAAAGAGTTTTAGCTGATGGTACGGACTTGCTTTCTGAGGACGAATGCATTTAGAGAGCATTTCCACCCCCCTCCCCCCCTTTATACCTTATCAGGTAATCCATCAAAATCATCTGCGGATAATCCAACGCTACGAAAATTTTCCCACATCTAATCAAATACATAAAAGATGGATCCCCCTCTTTCTTTACCTTGCTAAGTGGGATGGACCAAGTAATGGAGTTTTGACCCAATTTTGCAACAAGATAGCATCTTTGAAAGTGCAGATAACTCCCACTCAAAAGACACTGGATTTACACATTGCTTGTAGGAACCTGGTGTATTAATTCAATCAGAAATTACAGTCTGGAAGGCAGTGGCTTCATCCCAGTGCTGAATTGGTTGACTTAGGAAACCGACAGACCATTTTCTTCTTTGTTTTTAGTGGTTTCATTCATGAATTCCATTACATACAGCACAAGATATTTACGTAGACATCATATTCACTTCATCGAAAGGGGCAGCATTTGATGTTGGTGCAAACATCATGTAAATATGACTGCTATGCCGGACGATTTGAGAAGATCTTGTAAAATAAACTCTGATGCTTCATTGATTTTGCAGACAGATATTTGCTTGGTGGTTAATTTAGTTATCATGTTTTGTAGACAAATGTACTTTTACAATAGAGGTCTGCTGGTCTCTCCCCTCTCCCCTCTTGTGAAATATGAAAGAGCATGTAATTTCAAGAAGGATTCAATGTTTATTTGATGAAAATTGGTTTTCAAATGGCTGAGATATCAAAAAAAAAGTGATAATGATAAAAGGCGACAGGCCACGCCTTTTATTAGGATATCTTTGTTTCACCTTGTTTTTGGCTATCTCAGCCATTTCAAAACGAATTTTCATCAAATTAACTTGTGATACCCCTTAGAATTGCATGCTCTTTGACATCTCATAGAGTGGTTTTTAATACCTCGCAAAATGTTAAAAGCTAAATCCTCACCTCATCCAGAACTGTACACACCCTTTAAACATCAGATTCAGGTAATAAAAACATAGAAGTGGTATCGTTTTTTGTTCTGTTTTGTTCTGTTTTTGTTTTTTGTTCTGTTTTGTATCTGAAAGCTGATGAAAAGTGCTGGTGAAATTCTGCGCCGTATATTGTTATATATTCCCCACTTGACAATCTTAAGTTTCTCGTATTTCCTACTATTTTCTACTTTCTCATAGACTCATTGTCTGTTTTTGTGCATATGTTTTGCTGAAGGAGTGAAAAAGTCCTAAACTGTATCTGGAAAAATAACACATTACACTGATTTACAAACTTTGCCTTCAGTAATGTTGAAACATTTATTCTTGAAAAACAAATAGAAATACGTTTAGTTGGTGTACAGGGATTTGGAAGAAATTAAAGTGTTTGATTAAAAGTTCTCAAATTTGAGATGATGCCACATGGTACCACAGCGTGACAATAGGCAGATTATGTTGTTTAGTATTCCAAGTGTGATCCCAAATGTATTTGGGCCCATATTGCTGTCATTATATTTGTGCAGGTTCATAATGTTGGGATTTTGAAAAGGAGGTACCAAAGGCTTCTCAGGTATTTCTCAATTCAACTGCCATTTTCCCCTCCTTTTTCAAACTGTGTAGCTAAATAAAGATGGTATTGTTTTGTTGTTTCAAGGAGAGTTTAAGAGAGGTTCCCAGGTAGGGGAATCACTGTTCTCCTTGTATTATATACACCTGTGCTGTGGGTAGTACAATGATACAATGATGTTGAGCAGACAGGTGCAACAGCTTCTGTCATGGACACATATACTGTATCTACCCCACGTGAGAATGGACGAGGCTCTCGATCCCATCAGTCTGCTGGGCAGCATCTTGCTCAGCGTTTGTCTGCCGTATCCACCAGCTTACCGGTTTTAGCGATGATTGAGGGATGTGTTGCTTTTCCATGTCCTTTTTTTGGGGGATGCAGTTTGGCTTTCTAAAATCCCTGCATTTTGTTGCAGCTGGTACAATGTGTTTTATACTTAACTGCAGCATTTTCCAACCTCGCCATTCTCGTCTTAATGTTATTTAGGTTTTACTGCAACATATTTTTTAGTACATGTATATTGGATGGCAATGAATAGAATACCAGGAAATATTGCATGAGTCGAAAAGAAGTGCAATATTGGCTCTAACAAGTGCAGTTTTACCTTGTATTTCATGAAAAAAGGCCATCAATTACTATTATCATTTTTTTTATGTTAAACCATTATCTAGAGAAGGCATAAACATCTATATATACAAAAAAAAAATATTTACTGCACTATGATTTGAAGTAGAATCTGGAGTAAGGTGTGACTTGCACTTGTCTTGTAGCAAGAGTTTGCATACCATACATACATTCACACAAGAGACAAGACAAAATAAAATGTATTATTACTGGTCACTTTACTAAGTTAGTCTAGGGAGAATTTATACAGTAGCCTGTGTGTTGCATTAAAGCTCTTTTATTGTACAAGCAAATCATGTGGACAACAATACATGTGCATAATGCATTTTTTATTGTAGATGTTGCGTACATGGCATGTCTGTGCTATTCTGAGTGGTGATTTTCAGTCGTTCCCTCTCTTAATTGCCTTGACGGCATTTTATACCTACAAATTCTAAGGTGATTGTTTATGAAAAGAGCAATGATAGTTATCTTGTAATCATCAAGGTGATCTGGTACCATGTCTGCTATGGCCATCAGCATGCATGACCCTCCCATTTCGTTCAGTTTCTGTGTGCAATTCATTACAATCATACAGCAAAGATCTGGCCGCTCTTGTTCAACACTACGTCCAATACAACAATAGTTTTTACTTGACAATAAATTGCTTTACTGTGTTTCGATGATCTCATCTGTGTGCCTGTGTTGTTAGTGCTATTTTCCCTTTCTTTGAAATACAAATAAACAATGATGAATTCATGAGAATGTGGTGTACTCGATAAAGTGATACACTGACGATATGGAAACAAAAATTGATGCATGGTACAAACTTTTGCTGTGAAACAGCAAGATATAGGGCATTGTTTTTCCTTTTCTGTACGTCTTATTGCTCCAGGTTGCCTTATGTGCTTACACTTTTTCTGCCTCTTCTAAATTCTCTTTTTTATATTTTCATCAAATTGGATCTAAAGTTGTATTCAATTTGGAAGCAGGCACCAATTTGTTTTGATGATCAGAAAAACATTTTTGAGATTTTGCATTTTCCACAAAGAGATGAAATTGTAGCAACGCCCCCTCTGCATTCGCAATATATCTGAAATAATCCTGTCTAGACTATCTCAGGACAATGCCCTGCAGGTAATTCTATTTATATCAAAGGTATTTTCTCATACTCAGTGTATATGATGAGAATGTTATCAATTGGTGACTGGAAAATTACCCAGTCTTTGTAATTAGTGGAGATGAATACCTCATATTAAGATTCTTATTACTGATTGGTCTATAGCATATCAGTGGACATGTTGCATGCAGTTCTGCCTATTATTACCCCAGGGTTTTTGACTTCCAATCACTTGACCTAAGGTCAAATGATAGAAGGCCAAAACCCTCTTATAGAATAAGTAACCCCTCTTCAACTTATGCATACAGTGTAGGCCTACATGTAGACTTTTGTGCACAGAGTCTGTAGCCTACACAAATTTGCATTTGATTTTCCAAGGATGTTACGAGAATATTGGTTAGAATACGCACATCGTACATACGCATAGCACACAGGAATTTTCAACAACCCAAGTGCTCACGAAGCTTCGAGATTCAAAATGTTTATGCGGAGGATTTTGAGCAGTTACTCGAGGAAGCAGAAAGTAAAAACATAAAGAGACAAATCATCAAGTATGCGGTCTCTGTCTGTGAGGATTACTGCTCAGCATGCAATGTTGGAAACATCAAAAACGTGAGTGACATTTATCATCGTTTGGCCAAGGCCTCCAGGTGATAGAAGGGGCGGGTATGAAAAGCACCTTCGGAGTGATAATTTCCACCACTATCCTCATGAGCAGTCAATATTTGTATATTATATTGCCTGTTTGTTAATGATTGAAATGCTTTTTCGTGCCTTCCAAGACTGTGCAGGGCTTAATGAGATGTTGAAGCCTAAGCCTAAAGTGCTTCATGGCTTCAATGGTGTAAGAAAGAATGAAGCAGGTGCAGACAAAAGTTTATACAAATAATTCCTTGCAGATGGACAGTGCAGACAATCGTTGATAGATTGCGATGATGTTGCAAGTGCTCCAACTCCACTATGGCATGCATTGATTTCCACTTCCGTTTTGAGTTTATTAGCTTCCCGCTTGTGTCTTGAGTTTATGACATGTGTGAATGAATGCAAGAGTGTTTTTCATGTTTGAATGTAGGAGTGTCTATTGCTTTGCAGCAGGCATCGTTCACGCTCACTTTGCGCTCTTCCCAGAGTCTCGCAGCACATCGTCAAAAAGCAATACGCCTCCCTCCTCAAACTGTAATTCATGTGTTAACATTGCTACCAGCCCCCCGATGAAATGTCTCCCCGGCCTCTGTGTGTGAAAAGTGATTAAGCTCCGCGGCCCCTCCCGATTGAATTAGCGGGCCAATTGTGCCCGGCCACACATGGTCAAATAATGTTCAGCTGATGTCAGTGATACGCTTCAAGAGTACGGCCGTCCAATGAGGAGAAGCAGCAAAGAGAGAGAAAAGTGTTCAATTTTTCAGAAAGTGGAGTGGGAGACTGTAGTCATGTGAAGAAAAATCAATCAAAATCAATACTTCTGTAGAACTTTGTGAAGTGCTGTTAGCAGGTCGCAGCACTCTTCTTTTCCTCCCTCCCTCTCCCTCTCTCCCTCTCTCTCTCTTTCTCTCTCTTTCTCTCTCTTATCTCACTGAAGTTTGTTAAGAATCCCCGCTTGTCCATTTTACCTCATTTTAGATTTCGGACCATGGAGGATGCCCCTCCCCCTCCCGCTTATTCTTCTCATATTTGTGATCTGAAGTTTATTGGATGATGGATGTGGCAAGCTATGTTTGCATCTTTCTCTGGGTCTTGGTGTGAAGGATGACTTCAATTAAAGCAAAGGCAAAGATTGAACTACCTAGGGCTTTTTCACCACTTTTTTTTTGGGGGGGGGGATGCCTCACTACTTACTAGCAGTAGCAGAATTGAGGGTATCATCAGGAGATTGTGTGTCTGAAGAATGAGTTTTTACTTTGCAAGAGGGACAAAGGCCATTTAAATCTGTTTACTATCTTTATTTCCATGCTAGTTTTGTGATTACATGGATAGTAGTTTCTCCAAAGTCATTGCACAAATTATACAGTTGGTGTAAATGTATGTTGTCTACAGCACTCTAAGCTTAAGGTAGAGTAATCATTCCTGTTTATGACAGGGTGCCTATTTGGGGCAGAGGCAGTTTTCTTTGTTGATGAAAGATCCAATCAGGTGCAAGTCAAGAGAGTACCCTCACATGAAACTTGCAAGTATTGAACTCCTGTTTTTTTATCTAAAGTGGGACTTAGCACGCTTGACACTACTTTAGCTGTTTCATTGAAGAATAAAACCGCTCCTACCTAAAAAAAAAAAAAAGAAAAAAAAACGGATAATTATTCTATATGAGACACTGAGCATACTGATTTTAAACTTTCATTGAATCCCAGACTTTAGATAAGTTTGGAATGTAAACAATTTCAGGAGTAAAAGGGAATTTGTGGTCCCGTAAGTTGTAGTATGTTTCTATCAAAGTTTACCTCTTTCTTTTGAATGCAACATTGCATATCTCGCTGGGGTGAGAAGACCTTTTATCTGAAATTTTGGTGAAAATGACTTTTTTGGATTAATGGTCAAATAACGGGTTAATTTTGGTAAAAATGACTCTTTTGGATTAATGGTCAAATAATGGGTTAAGTGATGTCCTGTCCAAGTCCCAACTGTCTTACTCCAAAAATAAAGCCACCACGGCATGTCAAAGGAAAGGTTATCCCATTCGCTACAGTGCTTTGGCTGCCATGTTTTTTGGCTCTCCTGAACATTTGACATTTTGTAGATATGAAGTCTTGTCACCCCAGCGACGATATGTATAATGTTGATTTCATTATGTTGCAAATAACCAACACTAGCCGGTTTGACACAGAATAGAGAAATGAAGTATATCAGAATGTGCACTGCATACTGCAGCAACTTGGGCACTCTCACTTACCATTTAAAAGTTTATTGGGCAATAGTTGCAATTCTGTCTTATTGGAATTCCCCAAATTCACATTAATAAGCAGATAATAAAGTAAATAGATAAGTGACCAGATAATAGATGCCCTTTTAAACTGATTAACAGGCATGCTTACGCAGGTTCAGGTTTACATAAAGTTTTCTCTTTTTTTAAATTTTGCTCTCATGGTTGTGGTAGCCTACTTCTCTGCTATTGATGGCTGATGACTGAAAGTTTTTTTTTTGTATGTGTATGTGCATGTACGTGTCATGAAAGGTTTGATTAAATGTATTAAAATTATTATACAGAGAACTTTTTTGGGGGGAGGGAGGGAGCAGTTGTAAAGGTATAGGTTAGGAAGGATGGCTAGGGAGATTCGCTTTGGAGAATGGGTTTGTTGTTTTCAGATAGCATACCATATTTCCACTTTTGTGTGTGTAATTTTTCTGTTCTATTTACATTCCATTTGTTTCACTGTAAAATGAGGTATTTATCATTGCCTTTGCTTAATTCTATTTTCAAAGTGTGAAAATATTAATAAAGAAACTGTTATTTTTTGTTTGTTGTGACCAATAATGAATATTGTTATGTTGTACTGTTATACCAACTGAATTCCTGTTTGTGGTACTGTTCAAATGGAAGTGAGTGAATATCATTGGGGAAAAAAAATGTAAACAAGATTTCATTTTATAGCTTTATAATTTTGTTATGATATAGGACTCTTAGATAAAACCAGTAAGATAATATTTTTCAGGGCAATACCTTCTGGGAACAATATTATTTCCTTAAAATGATTGAAATTCATAGATTTTGAGATTAAAAAAAAGATAAGAAAAGTGATGTGGGGAGATCTAAAGTTTTGTTGATACAAAAGTATGGAGGAATAGAAATTTGCTCTCCGTAATTAAGAAAAGATGACTCTGCACTTTGGAAATAAACATGAAATGTACATATTGGAGAATGGCGCTCTGGCATGAAAGGAAAAACAAGAAGAAAACACAATTTGTCTGCAGAATGTGCATGGAATATTACTCTGCAATCTGAACAAAATTTGTGCAACTATGCACATGAATTATTCATGATTCTTCCCGATGACAAAGACGTTATCCCAGAATATCCACCAACATCATATACCCAGCTGGAAAGTCGTATTTAGGGCTTTGGTTTTCGCTCACAGTAACCTTTTTTCTAACTGTCATGAAAATGCATTTGCAATGAAATGGGATTTTCATTGGCCTGTAGTATGATTCTCATGGGCATTTATACAAAGCCTGCTCTTTTCATCATAAACCAGCGAAGGAACGCAGTACACCTGGCTGTGATTCACCGGCGCCAGATTGTAAATGTGATATTTAGGTGAGATAGAATATGGCTGCAAGTGCGCTTTGTGATATCCCCACATCCTACACTAGAAAGCATTACTTCTCCTTCATTGAAGTGTGTAGTGCAATGCACCCAAGTTTGAGAATAACATTTCCCATCTACAGAAAATCTAGAAATTCACTCTTTAGAAAAAAAAAAGATAAGGTGCAGAGGTGCAAAAGATACTCCAGTGTATGTTTGTTATTCAAGCATGGATATCATGAAGCCATTGATATATATCAGTTCAACATTGAGAAATGGAAGACCACTATTCTAATAATGTTTTCTGAAAATATAAGAGTCTGAAGTTCTTTATGAGTAGAAATAATGATAAGAAGGGGATTCCAAATCGCTCTAAAAAACCTGCTTTACATCAATCTGCCTTGGGCTGCTTGTTGTGCACTTGCCTTGTAGTTAAGCATTGCTACCCTCAATTCAATGATACAAACAGAATTGTAGATAAGCATTCTAAACTCATCAGTGCATAGGGACATGTACGTTGTGTGTAATGTACTATAGAAGCATTGTTAACTAATGTTATCATTATTAAATTCTGTATCATGTAAACCTATTTGCAATAATGTCATATATTTGCTGCATGCCAGTGAAATCTCATTGTCAATAAGAATATTCAGTCACCCAGTTTCTCCTTTTTTCTTTTTTTTTTTGCCATATTGAAAAATCAAGCCACTTTTGTTGGAAAATCCATAGTGTATGAAAAAAGAGATCATAAATTCATGTGATATTTGTCATGGCAGATGTGTGATATGGTTTAGTTTGTTATTATGAAAGTTCGATATTCCAGAGGTGTGTCTATATGAAAATGGAATAAGGTTCGTCATTTTGAAGATTTGTTATTCTGACGGACCAATATTCTGAAAATGAAATAGGGTTCATTATTCCAAGAGTTCATTAATCTGAAAATGAAATAAGATTTCTTATTCTGAAGGTTTGTTGCTCCGAAAATGTAAAAAGCTTTTTCAGAATGTTCATTATTCTGAAGAGGAAAAAGAAAGGTCTGTAATTCCAAAAGGTTGTTAGTACATTGTATGTACCTTTTTAGTGTACCTTTCCTACTTCCACAATCATGGGGTAAATTTGGGGAAGTACATGGGATTACATATTTTGGACATGAATTGGGAGCATCTATCACATTCCATCTGCAAGTCAATAAAAGAATGATTCAATGCCATTGACCATTTTTACACTATTTCATTGTTTGCTCATGTGAGTCTTATCTTGTTCTATTCACACCAAACAGCCATGCACCCCTGCAGCCCAAACCCCTGTCAGAACGGAGCGACCTGTGTGGACACCTCCCTAACGAGTACTGGGACTCAGCGGTACCGCTGTCACTGTCCTCCAGCCTACCATGGCAACCACTGTGAGCAGAGTGAGTACAGTCAGTGCTTCTTAAGACCCCTTGGCTAATTTATTTTTTTCCTCTCTTTTTTCTTGCTCTTCCTACAGGCAAATTCAGGCAAACACCAATATTGCCCTCTATGCTGTTTGGTAGAGTAGTTTCGTAAAGTGTACGAATGCCCTGAGTATTATGTTTGCTATATTTGTAGAGATGACACAGCATTTGCTCCCGCGACAATAGCTCCAGTGTTATCTTTTCCAAGGACTTATGGTCAGGGTTAGGGTTGTGATAGGATTCTAGATTTAGTTTGATGTGAAGATTAGGATTAGTGTCAGGGTTATGATTGTGGGTAGAATTTATGTTTGGCTTAGCGTGCAGATATTTAATGGGAGCAATTGTCACAGGAGCAAGTGTTATGGAACCATTTGTAGAATATACGTGAGACATGCCCTTTGCAAAAATTAGAATTTTTTTTCCTCCGATTTTTATTTATTGGGGTTTAAATGTAAATTTTAAAGAGTGTAGAAAAACAAAAACAACCTGAAAGAGACTAGTCGATCACCCAATTCTTTCAATCGAATGATCGCGCTATATATATATTTTTTTCCAGATACGTTTTGCACGACAGCAATACACAGTGCGTACGTGCCATCAGCTGACCCATCGACATGGAATCTTGATATTATTTGTGAAAATGTACACTTATAGCTGGAATGTGCCAACATCCGTACCAGTGCTTATGGAGCAGAATTTACATGGCCAGAGCACAAGTACCATATTCAGGGCCAGCGCTGCCTTTTTTGAAAGTGGGGGGAGGGCAGTTTATATTTCTGGTGCCTCTTCCGGGTTTTTTCAGCTGACAAGCAAAAAAGGAAAAAGGCTTAACCACATTTTTTCTGGTGCCACTTCTGGTGTAAAAAAGTGGGGGAATGGGGCCCAAATGGTTAGACTCTACATATATGTATTCCTATGTATTATACACAAAAAGTAGGGTCTAGGGCCTTCTTGCCATTATTTAACCATCTGCATTTATTTCCACAGATGAAGTTGATGATGACGATGATCCACAGCATTTGTATGGTGCCATATATCTGTTTTAAGAACATTAAAAGCCACAGAGTTAGCAATTGAATGCCTAGTGAAAATGTGAGCCATGAGTTAGGCTTTGAAGTACTCCAATTTGTCTAAATTTCACAGAGAACTGAAGTTTTATAAATTAAGACATCAGTAATTGCTATTCATTTGTTTTGGAAAGTTTCACTTGTCCCTTTTTTTTATGCCTCCGCCACGAAGTGGTGCCGGAGGCATTATGTTTTCGGGTTGTCCGTCCGTCCGTCCTTCCGTCCATCCGTCCGTCCGTCCGTCCGCAATGAATTTTGTGGACAAGGTAACTATCGAAACCTGTTGAGGTATCCTAATGAAACTTGGCATGTATGTGTATTAGGGGGTGAAGTTGTGCCTATCAATTTTTGGGTGCACATGCTCAAGGTCAAAGGTCAAAAGGTCAAGGTCAAATACATAAAATTTCACTATTTCCACCATATCTATTGAATGCCTGAAAATATTTTCTTGAAACTTAGTGTATACATGTTTTACCCAATTAAGATTCTCTGGTGAAAGTTTGGGTCATGAGGTCAAAGGTCAAAGGTCAAAAGGTCAGGGTCAAATACATAAAATTTCACTATTTCCACCATATCTATTGAATGCCTGAAGAGATTTTCTTGAAACTTAGTGTATACATGTATAACCCAATTAAGATTCTTTGGTGAAAGTTTGGGTCATGAGGTCAAAGGTCAAAGGTCAAAAGGTCAAGTAAAAATTTTAAAACTTCTTTTTTTTCTCCGTACCTTAGAAAATTGTTCAAGGTATCTTCATGGAACATAGTATATACATGTACTGACTGGAAGTGATTATCTAGAGAATGTAGGGTTCATGGGGTCAAAGGTCAGGGGTCAAAGGTCAAGTGCAAGACTTCAAAATTTAACTATTACCCTCATATTTATGCAATGCCAGCAGGGTTATTTTTTTACACTTGGTGTATGCGTGTGTAAACTAATAGAAATTCTCTGGAAAGTTTTTTTTTTCTCTTTTTGCCTCAAAGGTCAAAAGGTCAAAGATCAAGTGAAAGTGCTGAACTAACTTTTTCCTCCATATCTCGAAGTGGCTCAAGTTACCTTGAAACTTAGTACATATTATGCATGTTCTACTTGTAGGTAATTATCCTATGAATTTTAGGGTCAAGGGCCAGATGAAAATGGTAACAATTTACTATTCAATTCAGAAATTTAACTTTTTCTCCACACCTGTACCTTGAAAATTACTCAATTCCTAAATGTATGAATGGGTCAAAGTCAAGTTTAAGTCCTTAAATCCCTAGATACATGCTCTCCTATTCATTCAATTAAACCTACGTCAAGGAAGGTGAACATTCAACACATTTGTGACAAAATTGTCATTCCAATTTTTTTACCAATTTTGTGAAAATGTAATCACACAGTGTCCACATGTACTATCTAGACCTATTGGGAAAATCATGCATTATGGCCGAGGCATACCAGTCGCCAAAGCGACATTTCTAGTTTTCTTTTTGGTTTCATTTCAAGTAAGATTTCTAGTCTATTGCCACACCTATCTCGAGTTGTAGTGTGTGCAGCTCAGTTTTTGAATGCAGCATATGAAACTAGATTAAAGCAATTGGAGAGCACAGACCGCCTCCCAAACATACATGCTGAAAGTCGCCCTTATTTTCCAATGATTTTTAAAAAAAAAAAACTTTCTGTTGTACCTCCATCTTAGAGTCTTCCTCATCAGCAGCAGTGAGCATGCACTCACTGTGCATATGCACAGCTTGCACATACATGCAGCTTGAATTCCCTCATTTGTTGGCCCTATTTGCCAATGATCATCCTTCAAAAAAAAGTCATATAAAGTATACTGGATCCACATGGTTATCCAAATCACTACCAAAATCTGTTCCTTGTGTCATTATCAACTTTTCCAAAGTTTCATCCAAATCCATTTGTACCTTTTTGAGTTATATGCTAACAGACAGACAGCGGAGGTAGTAATTTCCGGAACAATGCTGTGATTTCCCACTGAGGGGGCTTTCATTTGTATGTCTGCATTGATATCAATTGTGGAAAAGTTTTCTCCAGTTTAAAGATACTTTCCTGTCCAAATCCATTTTAAACAAGAAATAAACATATATTGAGCACAGGTGGAATTTTTAACAAGGGATGGTGGTGGTTTTTATGCCTCCGCCACGAAGTGGTGCCGGAGGCATTATGTTTTCGTGTTGTCCGTCCGTCCGTCCGTCCTTCCGTCCGTCCATAATGAATTTTGTGGACAGCGTAACTAAAAAACCTTTTGAGGTATCCTAATGAAACTTGGCATGTATGTGTATTAGGGGGTGAAGTTGTGCCTATCACCTTTTGGGTGCACATGCTCAAGGTCAAAAGGTCATGGTCAAATACGTAAAATGTCACTATTTCCACCATATCTATGCATTGACTGAAGATATTTTCTTGAAATATAGTGTATACATGTATTACCCAATTAAGATTCTCTGGTGAAAGTTTGGGGTCATGAGGTCTAAGGTCAAAAGGTCAAGTAAAAATATTAAAATTTCACTTTTTTCTCTGTACCTTGGAAATTGTTCAAGGTATCTTCATGGAACATAGTATATATACATGTCCTGACTGGCAGTGATTATCTAGAGAATTTAGAGTTTATGGGGTCAAAGGTCAGGGGTCAAAGGTCAAGGGCAACACTTCGAAATTTTACTATTTCCCTCATATTTATGCAATGCCAGCAGGATTATTTTTTTTTACGCTTGGTGTATGCATGTATAACCCAATAGAGATTCTCTGATAAGTTTTTTTTTCCTTTTTTTTTGCCTCAAAGATCAAAAGGTCAAAGATCAAGTGAAAGTGCTGAACTAACTTTTTCCTCCATATCTAGGAAGTGGCTCAAGTTATCTTGAAGCTTACTACATATTTATGCATGTTCTGCCTGACAGTGATTATCTTAATATGAATTTTAAGGTCAAAGGCCAGATGAAAATGGCAACAAATTACTATTCAATACAGAAATTGCACTTTTTCTCCATACCTTGAAAATTACTCAATGCATGAACTTATTAATGGGTCAAAGTCAAGTTAAAGTCCTTAAGTCTCCAAATACTTATTCTCCTTTTCATCCAATTAAACCTAGGTCAAGGAAGGTGAACATTCAACACGTTTGTGACAAACTTGTCATTTTAATATTTTGCCAATTTTGTGAAAATGTAATCACACATTGTCCACATGTACTATAGACCTATTATGAGAACTATGCATTATGGCGGAGGCATACCAGTCGCCATAGCGACATTTCTAGTTGTTTTTGTTTTTGTTTTGTGTGTGTTTGTTTGTTGTTTGGGTTTTTTTTTTGGGGGGGGGGTTAAGTATGGGTAAGAAGCAGTGGGTATTGAATTGCACGAACTACAAAACTGATAAATGTGAATTTCAGGATAGTTTGATACAACTGATTAATATTGGAAGAACAAAAATGTTTGGTAGAATACACAAATTTCAGCAAATTAATGATTTGCCCCCTCCCCCCCCCCCCCATCATCATCATTTTTCTTCACACCTCAACTTCCTGCTTCCTTTAATAGAAAAAAAAACTACAAATCTTTCAATGCATAATCCTAGGTGATATCTAAGAAGCCTCATTGAAATCTGAAACAATTTATACCCATCCCCCCCCCCCCAAAAAAAAAAAAAAACTGTCAATGTCTTATAATTTTCTCATGGCTCACAGTAATCTAAGAGAAAATTGATATCCCTGCAGAATTTGCAAATATCTGGTGGATGTTCCTGCAAAATGATCATGCTTTATTGGTAATAGAGAACAACAATACTGACGGAAGGGATGTGATAACTCAATTGCACTTGATCAATTCAATCAATTTCATGAGTCAATGTAATTTGTACTTCCTGTCCCATCACACATGATGGATTCTTCTTTATCTGGCAATAGACTTGATTAGTTTTATAGCAGTTGGGCATGAGCATCAGGTTTCATGTTGTCTAGGAACTTTCTTCTGGGGGGGGGGGGGAGGGGTTGTGAAGTTATAACTGGGTTTTCAGAACATGTGTGGCAGTGGCTATTAAGTAGTCTTATGATGTTTTCTCAAATTCCCACTGTGCAGCATTGTATGACATTGCAGGCCATGTTCTTCACTTGCACACCCATTGACTTTCACTCTACAATGTATAATTGAATTATATGTTTGCATGAGAATTGTAAGTCGTGCACGCGAAAGCCCAATGATGTCTTAAAGGGATGGTATAGTTTTGGTTGAGATGGGTCTTCAGGTTTTTCATCTTTTTTTTTTGCGAGATAATGAGAGACATCTATAGGTGATATGAAAGAGCATACAATTGTAAGAGGAATTCAAAGTTTATTTGGGAAGAATTTGTTTTGAAGTGGCTGAGATATCAAAACACAACAACCAAAGATATCCTAATAAAGATGGGACCCAACTCTTATTAGGACCTCTTTGTTTTCCTTAGTTTTTTATGTCACAGCCATTTCATAGCCAATTTTCAAGAAAACAATTTGAATTCCTTTTAGAATTTTATGCTCTTTTACATTTGGATTTAAAAATCAAACAAAAATACAACCACACTAGGGGTTTTGTTGTTTTTTTTTTTTTACACTTGTTGATAGTATGTCTTGACCATTTGCATTTCTATGTATATTGGCGAAATGCAAGTGATGTGTGATTTGAACAGTGCGTGATAGAATTCAGTTGACTTCCAACTTGTCTATAGTGGCCATTTGTCTATAAAAGCCATATTTCTATTGATTGGCTACTGTATGCAGGTACAACAATAACATACAAAAATGAATTGACATTTCTGTTAAAGCTGGGAGTAGTATAAAGAATAGTGTAGGCGATCATTTGATGTAATCTCTGAGAAAACCTAATAAATATCAAGGATCAAAGGTCAAAGTGGATCTGCAGAATTTAATTATTCATCCAAGTATTTCGATACTATTACTTTTGTTCTTAATACAACAAAGGAATTAACTGTTTCAAATTTCACTATTTTGCATGCACAACTACCTGAAGAACCTGAAGAAATGTGTTTGATATAAACCTCAAGAAGGAAAAATTACTTGCCATATTTGGGTCAAAATAAGGTAAGAAACAGATATAGACAGGAAATTTGAAAGCACAACAGTGGACACTGCAATGCCAAATATCTACAGATATGTTCTTTTGCGGCAATACTATGAATTATTATTATTTTATTTTTTTTTTTTTTTTTGCATTGATACTTGAATAAAATTTCTGTCCCAGGAAGAAAATATTGGGATAATTGATAGTCTGCCAAGCATCAGTCACTTTCAAAGAGTTTCTGGTTCTTTCTATAGGTGATTTATACCATTCCATATGATAAAGGAAATGTGAAAGTTTTTTTCCAAAATGGGTCGAGGGTTCAAAGGATGTGATATGTCTTTGACGTCTCCTGCACCCATATGTTTGAGGAACAAACATGTCAATGGGTGGTTTACTCTGGGAGAAAATAGCATGGAGTGATGAAGTAGGGTTCAACTGCTGCAAGGATGTGGTGTATCAAATGTCTAGGTATATCAGGGAGGTGGGATCCCACCTCCCTGGGTAGATTGTATACCAACAGAAATTGAAGAGGTATTGATCATTCCTGTTTTATGATTATTGTTTGATTCTATGAGATTGTACATCCAAGATGCACTGTTCATCATGATTCCCATCACTTAACTTTTCTCTCAGGAGATGTGTGGTTGATCTCAGGGTCATGGGGTGGGGGGGGGGGGGGGTTAATTCTTCAGCTCTTAAGTCTTTGTGATGACTAATAAATGGTCTTGGCCATAGCTTACATCATCTTCACATTTCTCTACCAGCTTTGCAACTCATAGAGACTTGTTTGCAACTCTAAGGCCCGAATTTATGAAGGCGGTGCAAATGAAACCATGGATTAAACCATGAACAAAGATCATGGAGCACCAAGTGTCGCACGGAATATTTCGTTACGAAATCAGTCATTTCGTCGATGAAATTATTATTTTGTAACGAAATGACAACATTTTGTAACTAAATGAACATTTCATCCACGAAATGATAATTTCGTTAATGAAACAGTCATTTTGTCAACAAAATGACCAATTTCGTAAAGAAATATTCCATGCGATACTTGGCGCTCCATGGTTTTTGTCTATGGTTTAAACCATGGTTTCATTCGTACCAACTTCGTGAATTCGGGCCTTAAGAGATTTGTTGCTTGTGATTTTTTGTTTGTTTGTTTGTTTGTTTGTTTTTTGTTTGCTGTTACTGGGGGCAAGACTTGAAAGTTTGTGATAAAAAACTTAACTTTTGGCCCAGTCAGACTCCATTATTCTGGCTCCATGGAGAACAAGAGAATGATAATCTCGAGAGCTGTAGGTGAGGTCTGTGGATGCAGTTTTACCCAAAAAGCACAGCCACCATGCTAAGCACTGTAGATAGAAATACAAGAGAAGCAGAAAGAGAAATGAGCGGACGTGTAATCGTCCCACCGATGTTCGGTCCTCAGCCTTGGCAGGGAGACGGAGCAATGGCTAATCCTCTTACAGAGATGCATTCCGCTCTTCTCCATGTTGGAAGTCGTCTCCCTCTCTGATGAGATGCAATTGCAGATAGGGGCAGTTAATGTGAGAGAGGAATTGGCGGACGATGCTCTTCAGAAAAAAAAAACAACAACCAACTTTTGATGTTTAAGTTGCTCTTTTTTAAAAACTGCAACCGCAATTTCTTCCTTTTTTTGTAATATGGGGGGGGGGGGATGGGAAGGGAAAAGAGGTTGTGTAATAAAGTTAAAAAACAAAATAGCATAAATCCTGCCAGAATTTGGAGAGCTGTTTGTTGACAACTTCTTTTCTTGTTCTTGGAAAAAGCTTATCCCTCACTCAAAGTTTATCTGACTGATCTGACTTTCTGTATCCGGAAGACACTATGGGGGCCCCACGTAGTCAGTACTTGGTTGTCAAGATGCTTGTGACAACTCAACTTGGCTCTGTCCATGCCATGCCTTTGGCGTCTCTTTTCTTTCTTTTTTCATCTTTTGTGCATGGTCATGTCTGTCTGAGTTCACGGTCAATGGTGAAGTTTTCACCCTTTGACTGGAAATTGCAAGATCCAGGACATTCCTTTTACAAGATGAAAGTGTGAGTGGGATTGTTGTTGTTTGCTTGTTTTTTATTCCAGAGATTATCTTTGTCAGTTGGGTTATTAGTACTGCAATCATCACAGGCTGAACTTTTTTTTCCTTTTTAGATTCTTAAAGTCAGAAACCACACTCTGGATGAAGACAAGTGGAGCAGTCAGAACATCAAGGCATCTTTGATATCATCACAATTTATGTGAACTCACATGCAAAATGTATATATGTGAGATGGAACTTGATTTGCACAGATTCATTATGCACCTGTGGAGCAATATGTGGGCATTATGCCTCACATGCTCTGCCTCACTTTCCAAAGTGAGCTGATCTTCAAACTGCAAGTGGTTTACATGTTAGCAAGCAAGTGTTGATGAGAGCAGAGGTAGAAGTGATGCGTAATGCCCACGTATTGCTCCACAATCTGAATCATAAATGCAGGGGAGATGTTTACTCTTCAGTGACCACAAACTGTTAGTAAATTTTTAATATATTTTTGTGATAATTGGTTACATATGTATTTATATTCTTGAAATTTGAACTATGATATGAATAAAGCAGTGTATTGTTGTATAGTAGTTTCTCCTAGTGTAATAATTACCGATAGGCATACAATTCTGAATCTCATTCGGAAGTTTGTTTGTTTCAGGTCTCAATTTAGTGTCGAACCTTGCTATGAAACCTCTTTCTCTCTCTCCCCCTCTCTCTCCCTCTCTCTCCCTCTCCCCTCTTTCACACACACACACACATGCACACACTCTCCCTCTCTCTCTCTCTCCCTCTCTCTCCTCCAACTATACACTAGGTCCTATAACTTTATGGACATTATGTGCACTATATATACAATGAGCAATATTTGTTATGCATCCGATTTCAGTACTTGATTTGATTTGATTTGATTTGATTTGTTTGTTCTGTATATGTTTTTAGAAGTATAATCAAGCATTGTAAGTTATACAGTGGAATATATATGCTTATGTGGTGGTTTATGGCATTATCATTTTTTTTATAAAGGTCATTTCATTGTGCAATATTTAAGATTTGTATTATTGTGTTTCTCTTCTTTTTTTTTACTCCATGCATTTTTTTGTTTTTGTTGTTGTATATATTCAATGTTTTCATACTGATTCATGTAGATTCGTGTCTCGGTGACCTTTCCAGAAAATTGAATTGTAGACACTTGTTCTTATTTCTCTCCCATTCTTTGTTATGCCTATAGATCTTTAGTTTGTTTTCCTGCCTGTTTCGTCCCTGCTTTCATTCTTGTCCTTATCATAGTCCTTTCTTTCTGTTTGTTTCGCCTGACGTCATGATATCAAAATTTTTCATACATGGAGTCCTTAACAGATCTTGAGATGCCCTCATCTCCTAGAGTAATTCACAAAATTCACAAGCTATGCTTCTCTTGTGAATTCCTCTTTTCTATATAAAGTTACAAAATGGGATTGTATTACTTATTTGTTTATATGTATCTAAAAATCAAAGTTGATATCATTATGATATTGTATCCATGTTTTGTTGAAGCTTATGTGATTCAAAGTTCCTTACAATATTATATACTCATGTAAGCATTATGTATATTGCTTTGTGATACTTTATATGGAAATAAAATCATTTGAATTGAATTGAATTGATTGTCTGCAATTCAGCCTGCAGGCTACAATGGATGTTACCCAATAAAAAATACCTTTTCATACCTTTTCATAGAAGCAAGAATTTTGCTACTTAGTTAGTGTACAGTGGTCAGAATTACTGATGGATATTTTTTCGCCATGATTTGTACCATTGTAAAAACTCATTGCATCTGTTAATCAGTTAGTACACTTTTTTGCCATAGCATTTGGTATTTAACAAGAGAGACAAATTTGTACTGTATTCCTAAAGTTTGCAGGACAATGGATTCTCATCACAGTGAACTCCTTAGGAGGATTAGAAATCACTTTGTTATCGTGACTTTTTGCTATACATGTGTATCAACATTAAAAGAAAAATTTAGCATGAAAGAAACAGTAATCTTTAAAATTACTTTGTCATAGTGAGAGTTTGACATACTGGTGTTCTTCATAATGTGAGTCTGCTGTATATGCAAGATTGCAGAAGGGATAATGTGGGGTTTTCCACAACCTACTTGGTATTGGCATTTAAAAATCAAACAGGTAATGAATAACATACCCAAAATTACTTACTATGGATAAGGCAGATTATAAAGTGTCATGAAATACAATCAAAGTTATTTTCTTTGTGTGTAAACTAAAAGGGGGGATATCATGTCTCCCAGAATAGAACATATATATAAAGGGGGGATATCATGTCTCCCAGAATAGAACATATATCATTTCTCCTAGAACATCACTGTTATACCCCTACCGTGTGCTCAGCTGATGCATTTCATTGATTGGGAAAAATCAGGCAAAGATTTTTCTCTTATGGATAACCTCCCAAAAGACAAATTTGTTTTTATAATCGTGCACGTCATTCTTCAGTGTGAATAGAATGTAATCAATATACGAGGTGATATTAAATTTGTCAACAAGACGTTCTGTTTGAGTCAAATCCAGTCTGATAGCATTACTCTTAATCATCAGTAAAGCAGAATGTCTCCAAACGAAATAGGGTGTTTCTGTATGTAAAATATCTTGTCAGTAGTTGGGATAATTGAAAGAATAGTGCATAGGCTGAGTACTTTTCTTGTGATTTATTAAAGAAATGACCTCATCTAACATGCAAAAAAGATATTATAATCAAATGGCATTGGTAGATTCAATTTTGGCACAATTTACAACTGTTAATCTGAAATGAGGCAACAGTCTCGACAAATAGGGAGACCTAGATTTGTCCTTTGCCCGTCAGAAGGAAAGTGATCAAGATTGTTTAGATGTTCATGTCAAATCGTGCAATCTTCGAGTATGTTATATTTTGAGCACCTCCACCAAACATATATCCGAAGATGGCCAGATAGAGACATGGATGGCATCAATTCCTCCCATCCTAACTCCAGACTCCAATCGATTTCTGTCCCTTGTGCCATCTCCATTTCTGGAAACATGAGAGGGAATTTGTCGCATTTACAGATCCGGCAGTTTTATGGCGAATCAATGCTTTCAGTTTGTTGTGGGCGCCATTGTTTGTGCTCATCATTTTGCCTCGAGCAGACGTCATCTTTCTTATGGGGGGGGGGGGGGGGAGGTGACAGAGTTTTTGTTTTGGAATTAATGTTGTGTGTTGACAGCTGCTTCAATGTGGCTTATATTGGCTTGACTCTGGACAGCTAGAAAATCCACTTTTATTTGTAATCCTTATGACTCCTGCTGGAAATGAATAAGGGAAATAGAGTAGGAGCATTCTCATAATTGCTAACTCATGCTAATTTAGTCATTACAGGACAGGCTGCACAACAAAAAACAAACAAACACACACACACACACACACACACACACACCTGTAATCTTTTCATATTGTGCACTTTCCTTTCAATGTTAGGCAGATATAAAATGGTAACCAAAGAAGAATGTTGGGGAATTAAAAAGCAAAGGAATTGGAAAGAGAAGCTAGGGTGGCGAATCCACCCAATCAGTAATGGTCACTGGGGTAATCTGAAGCCACTTTTAAAGCCAGTCTCTCTCTTTTTCTGCACCAGGGCAGCCAGTAAAACGCCATGCTTACTGAGTGCTGGTCAGAAAAAAGGCCTGCAAGTAGTATGATGATTGCACCAAGCCATGGGAAATTAAAACATTGGAAATATTCTAGTAATGAATTACACATTGATATTACTGTTATTCCCATCATACATGATTGCAAAAATTCATTTTGGTTTTGCTTATTTTGCATCATGCTCTCAATTGTCAAAATATATATTGCTTGTAAATATCCTTATTTTTGTCATAGCTTAGAATACCATCATGGTCAGCAGATTACACTCTTTGTGTCAAGAATTTGATATATACTGATTTCTTTTTCCTGTAATAAATGTATCGCATATTTTTTCAACTCTCACTTGAACAAATGTCAAATATCCCCACTCCCCCCGACCCCCGACCCTGTCTCTGTGATATTTCGATAAAGCCCATTTTACAAAATGATTTGCTAGGTTTTTGTTGTTGAAAATTTAAAGTTATATTTTTTCTCCTTTTTTTTGTGTGTGTGTTTTAATTTGGCAGGAATGGATTGTCAGCTTCCACCAGACTCGGATGTACCCAACAGCCACTATTCGGTGGAGGGCCAGATGTCTGACAGCACGGGCTGGTACCTTCCAGGTACCATGCTGCACTACCAGTGTGACCCCGGCTTCGTCGCCCACGGTGCCACCTCCACCCGACAGTGCCAGAGCGGGCAGTGGGTGGGCAAGATACCAGAGTGTGGTACGTGCACATCATTAATGGATACGGGTCTAATTTAGTAGATGCATTATTAAAGGGTCTTGCATACTTTCTGTGCAATGCTAAGATTTGCTTAGAAGATAGTTGTTTATCCGCAGCAGGACAACAGAAAAAAAAATAATTGATTAAATGTATACATGATGTATAAACATATCAGAGTTTTGACACTACTGTATACACCATGTATTTAGCAAGTCTAATTTTTTCGCGAATCAGGACATTTTCGCAAGTGATTAAATTTCGCTGTTGTGGAGTACAGTACTAAATGGAGAAATGTATGCCGGCATGTCATGTTCAGAGTTTATATTTTCATGTCTTTCTAAGTTCATGAATAGCACCTGATTCACAAAATATAGACCTCATGAAATCTTATATATATGTACTTATAGTACTGTCTTTCTCTGATGGTCTATTCGGGCCACTAAAATCTGTGAATCTGAAATTTTGTGGCCAAAAATAAAAGGAAATATTGCCGTATTGGGCCACAAAAAGATAAACTTTTTGGAAATTTGGTGGCCAGATGTGTTTTTGTTTTTTTTTTTTTGATTTTTTTTTTTTGATCATCCTCATTGGGTTAATGAAAATGAGCATCTAAGATCGAAATTTCAAATTGGCTAAAGTCAATAATCGTTGGCCCTCAGACATGTAGGCCAGTGTCTTCTTACTTGCAGCCCTCTCTGGGCATGCAACAAACATCAGCATGAATTATGATGATACTCTCCAGCAATTTTCTTTTGTTTTATTTCTATTTTCTATTTTTTGCTAATTGCAATGCTGTTGTATTTCACTCACGTTTTAGTAGGCTGGCAATCACTCATACTCACAGGCCTATGCCAAGGGATGAACGTAAGAGATTTTAATTCCCATCGAGGAAGTTACACAAAACCCATACTCGTACAAGGCAGGCCACTTCTGTAAATATAGTGAACTATCAATCATAATTCAACCCCTGCTTGCATGCTGATTGCTCAGATATCGTCCATATGATCTGGCCAGTAGAAACCTCCAAATGTCATCATTAGATTGTTTTCCATGCAACAAGCACTGGTTAGAGGGATGTTGATTTTGCTGTAATAGTGTATTATTGAAAAATGCTAGATCTGGGTGACATAATATGTTATATATTGAATTGTAATTCTTCCCAGCCAGAAAATAAAGGAACTTTGACTGATGGTAGTCTTTGTTTATAACTTACAAAGTATCACAAATGCTTGGGATAAATGTTGCCTTAAAGATTAATATTTGAATTTAAATTGGCTGTGAGGAAATCAATATATACAGTGTGTGTTTTATTGTTAATATCATTGAAAGGGAAATCACTTGATATCAAAAAGTGGAATTGTGTGAACGCATGGCCTGATTTAGGCATGAATAAGAGATGCCATGTCAATGTGCCTTATCGTTTGCAATTATGGTATTGTGGGCAGAAATATGTGAGATGTATTATTCCAATCAATCTCATGTGCTCTGAACCGAAGGTTTTCACAATTTAGGGAATGCCAAGAAAATCATTCATAATTCTTCTTCCAGAACCAATGGTGTTTACATCCTTCCGGTTTGACAGAACAAATAAAGCTGCAAGTTGTGTGTGTGTGTGTGTGTGTGTGTGTGTGTGTGTGTGTGTGTGTGTGTCTGTCTGTCTGTCTGTCTCTGTGTCTATGTCTGTCTGTCTTTGTGTTAGAAAGTGTCTATCTGTCTGTCTGTCTGTCTGTGTTTGTGTGTTAAGACCTATGTGAGTATGTACCTGTAAAGAACAGATTTTGTTAGTCATTGATTATCATATTAATATCAAGCTTTTTTTATCGTGAATATTGCAAGTCGACCGATAATTATAAAAATAACAGTCTGCGAAAATATTGTCTCCATAACACAAGTGCACCGTTTATTGCCTCCAAGGTTGGAAATCACTTGCCTTTCCTCTGAATAAAGGAAATACTTGTCTCATTCTGGTTCTCAATTGCTCAGAGTGTAAATAAAGGGTAATGTACATCTTAGGCACGTGTTTGCATGGAAACCAGAGGCATCCTAGTTGACTGCATGGCAGCCAAATTGCTCTAGTTTCTTTCATTTTTTCATTATCTACCTTTATCCATCATTCTAACTGCATGTTAAAGGGGATGACTAGTAACCAATCAGTGGGAATCAGTGGGAATGCTGAGGGATGATTGTTCCAATCCTTGTGGGATTCATTTAAGAGTACATTATACATCTACTGTTGTGTGAAAATTATTTTCTTCAGAACGGTCTCATATTCAAGTAATGTGCAGATTAATGCCCCGTCACTGACCAGGCATGCTAACCTGGAAACATTTAACTGCACATTACTTGAATATGAGACCATTCTGAAGCAAATAATTTTCACACAACAATAGAAATATAATGTACTCTTAAATGAATCCCACGAGGATTGGAACAATCATACCCCAGCATTCCCACTGATTCCCACTGATCAGTTACAAGCCATCCCCTTTAAAGTGTGTTTTATGACCATTTGGGCACATCAACCGCTATCAAAATATCCTCTTAAATTTCACTAGATAGTTATAGTTTCCCCTCCTGTCGATAGCAGTTTACGACTGTTTTTCCATCTTTACTTTCATTTTGTCTATCCATCTAGACGCAGTTGTTACCTTTGCAATATCACACTTGTTAAAACTATACATCCAAAAGCCATATCTGCTGTAGTACTTACCAAAAGCTGATAGTCATCAACAAGTTATAGATGTATAATCCAGTTTTCAGTGATAAAGAACATTTTGAGAAGATGCAGATCTAAACCATTTTTGATCAGAAGCTAATTTCATTTGTATTGTATTTGTATTCATAAGTAAGCTTGTTAAATCTCAAACCAATACACACTGGCATATGCAGTAATGTGTCGTTTAGTCATAAGTATAGAGTGTTTGTATTTGTTGTGAACTTAATTCATGCATGACAAAGTTTTTATGTTCCATGAAATGCAACTTGTGAAAATGTATGGAATGGGGTTATAGAGGTTCATATCTTGCAACTTTCATGAATCATCATTTTCTCCGGGGTCTTTTTTTATGTTTGTTCCTATATATTTGGGGTGTTTGTGCTTCTTTTTGTGGCTGTGATGATGTAGAAAGAAGATACATGTTTGTAATCGATGGATATTTTCCAAGTCTGTGTGTGGCGATGAATCAACGGAATAACTCCATGGCAGTCCATCCTTCAAATATGGAGAATAAATACACTTTCATCTTCCTCTGACACCAGTATGCTAGCCTCTCCAACCTATTTTGCAAAAGTAAAAAAAGAAATAGAAAAAGAAAAGGAAATGCAGGGGGAAAAAATCGAGTAACCATCCGTCCAATCCATCTACGTTGTTTTCGTCATGCAACTCCAAAGCATATGTCGTAATATTTGCTTGGGAGTGATTAATGCAGTTTCAAAGCTCCCAGGTAAAGCTTTACACCACTTAATCTTTGCATCAATTCTAGTATGGAGGTACGCTTGAAGTGATCATTATTTGTTTTATGTACTTCTGTAATGCGTAATCCTCATTTGCTTTCTTGTAGTGCAATATTTGACAGGGGGAAAAAAAGAAGAAAGGAGAAACAAAAGAAAAGACATATGCTTGCATTGACTTAGAGTTGGTCTGATTTGATTTGTTCACTGTACACATTCCCTATAAATCTTTACATCAGCATGATGAATATTATTAATATAAGCCTTAGAATGAAGCCCTGCCTATGGTAGCTTACAGGGAAAAAAAAGTGAACAGAGCAAAGGGGTAAAGGATGGTTTCAACTCTATTGCTTAGGAAAATACAGAATGTTCAAACTGAGTTTTATGACCCTTGTATAAATGCTTACAAGAAATGCCTCATAGATTGTATCAGTTCCTTTCAGTGACAATTAAGATATGATGGACATTGTAACAACATCAAAGAGATAAAATGTGTAGCTTCAGATTACATAAACAAGAGGTTTTGTCCTGATGTTCACAAAATGTATCCTCTTCATTATGTCATATCTTATGCAAGCAGTAATCTGTCAAGTAGCAATGAACAGGGAAGCAGCGATATGGCTTCCCTGATGCAAAATTACTGTCTGAAAAATCAGACTGCACTATTGTACTTCTTGTTGATATTTTAAACAGGCATTTTCAGATAAGTTTCAAGAGTGCTTTAGGAAATTTGTCACAAATATATTGTTGGCAATTCCTCATCAGCTTGTTGTGCACTAATATAATTATAATGTGTATCTCTGCATGTCAATTCTCTCGTCCTTTTTTTTTTCTTTTTGACGAACATGCAATTTTGTGTCATTATAGTGAGCTTTATTGAATAATATGGTAAAATCAGATGAACAGAACAAGTTTCTAAAGTACCTAAAAAGAGGAAATTATGGAATTTTTATGCCTCCGCCACGAAGTGGTGCCGGAGGCATTATGTTTTCGGGTTGTCCGTCCGTCCGTCCGTCCGTCCGTCCTTCCGTCCGTCCGTCCACCCGTCCGTCCGTCCTTCCGTCCGTCCGTCCTTCCGTCCGTCCGTAATGAATTTTGTGGACAAGGTAACTATCAACACCTGTTGAGGTATCCTAATGAAACTTGGCATGTATGTGTATTAGGGGGTGAAGTTGTGCCTATCAACTTTTGGGTGCACATGCTCAAGGTCAAAGGTCAAAAAGGTCAAGGTCAAATACATAAAATTTCACTATTTCCACCATATCTATTGAATGCATGAAGATATTTTCTTGAAACTTAGTGTATACATGTATTACCCAATTAAGATTTTCTGGGCAAAGTTTGGGTCATGAGGTCAAAGGTCAAAGGTCAAAAGGTCAGGGTCAAATACATAAAATTTCACTATTTCCACCATATCTATTGAATGCCTGAAGATATTTGCTTGAAACTTTAGTGTATACATGTATTACCCAATTAAGATTCTCTGGTGAAAGTTTGGGTCATGAGGTCAAAGGTCAAAGGTCAAAAGGTCAAGTAAAAATATTAAAACTTTTTTTTTTCTCCATACCTTGGAAAATTGTTCAATGTATCTTCATGGAACATAGTATATACATATACTGACTGGAAGTGATTATCTAGAGAATGTAGGGTTCATGGGGTCAAAGGTCAGGGGTCAAAGGTCAAGTGCAACACTTCAAAATTTTACTATTTCCCTCCTATCATGCAATGCCAGCAGGGTTATTTTTTTTTACACTTCGTGTATGCATACATGTGCAACCTAATAGAAATTCTCTGGAAAGTTTTTTTTTTCTTCTTTTTTTGCCTTAAAGGTCAAAGATCAAGTGAAAGTGCTGAACTAACTTTTTCCTCCATATCTCGGAAGTGGCTCAAGTTATCTTGAAACTTAGTACATATTATGCATGTTCTACCTGAAAGTGATTATCTTATTAATTTTAGGGTCAAGGGCCGGATGAAAATGGTAACAATTTACTATTCAATTCAGAAATTGCACTTTTTCTCCACACCTGTACCTTGAAAATTACTCAGTGCCTAAATGTACAGTGTATAAATGGGTCAAAGTCGAGTTAAAGTCCTTAAATCCCTAGATACATGCTCTCCTATTCATCCAATTAAACCTAGGTCAAGGAAGGTGAACATTCAACACATTTGTGACAAACTTGTCATTTCAATATTTTGCCAATTTTGTGAAAATGTAATCACACATTGTCCACATGTACTATCTAGACCTATTGGGAAAATCATGCATTATGGCGGAGGCATACCAGTCGCCAAAGCGACATTTCTAGTTGTAGCATGATTTCACCGAATAGTGATATTTGTCACAACTACTTAAATTAGATATGATGATGTCATCACCTCTCAATTCTCCCATTTTTTCTACAAAAAAATTTCAATCAAATAACAAGCAATATTCTATATTCCCTTTTCCACTGAAAGTCAGGGTTGGTTGGTCAAAAGAAGGGATATTTCCTGGAGATTTATAAACAGTTTGTAATCTTTGGTAGATTTGTGAGGGAACAACATCATCACCTCCTCCAAGTCGCATATGTGGCTTCACCCTTACGATGTAGATACCTGTTCAAGCATACTTGGGAGTAGTCTTCACCAGGGTCCTGTTTCATAAAACTTGTCATCAGTGACAAGTTGTCATAGATGTGACAAGCTACTGAAATCCTTGCAGCTGATTGGCTGAGAGCAAATTTGTCATAGAAATGTAGCAGTTGTCACTGATGACAAGTCTTATGAAACGGGCCCCAGGTCAATCAATGTACATTGTTTGCTGATTGGCACACCTGCTCGAGTGTTTTCTTCGGGTCATCCCACGAACCCGACACCTACGAGTCATATGGCCCACGAGTTTGACATTAAAAAAAGGTCCATGAGTCATACAGCCCACGAGTCATGCAACCCATGAGTTTGGCACTAGGCAAATATGGCCCATGAGTTCGACACTAGGTAAAAACAACCCACGAGTTTGACATTATAACACAGGGCTTTATAATATGCCGGTCTCATGGGCCTTGTTTGCTTAGTGTTGAACTCATGGGCTGTATGGCTGGTGGGCTAAATAACTTGTGGGCTGTATGACGCATGGGCTGCATGAACTGTGGGCTGTAAGATTCGTGGGTGTTGAACTTGTGACGTGCACCCCTTTCTTTGCTGGTCGGCACCAATGCATGGAAATGACTCGTCAATGAAAAAGAGATACTTAACTCTCCTTCCCATCCAGAAGTCACCATTACCCTTTTGATGGACTGAGCCACATAATGCTGCACCAGACTGATTGCACTAACTTTACAACTTTGTCAGGTTCCGATGTATTACTGAATGCTGGCAAGTTGAGCTAGTGCCAAGGCACAGAAAGAGTTAACATTGCTGCTTTGTGAAAACATGTTCAGTGCTAGATTCCGTTGCTTTCTTTTTGTGGTCTGATTTTGACAAAACATTTACTGTGTATGTCCACCTGGTCATACTCTAATTATCAAAGCCAATATGAATGTGGTGTTGAATTGCCTTTGGGATCAGCTTTCATACCTGCCTCCCTTCTCTGATCTGCTGCCATCAGTCAAGGAGCAGCTCTGTGAGGATCCAGGCAAGCCGGACCACTCCAAGCGATGCTGCCAGAGCATCTTCAGCGCCGGGGTGCGAGTGAGCTTTTACTGCGACGAGGGCTATCAGCTGATTGGCGACGACGAGAGGACATGCCAGGCCGATGGAACGTGGTCTGGAGTTCAGCCATCTTGTGTGAGAGGTTAGTCTACTTGGAGTGTAAAGAGTACCTCCATTTGGTCACCTTATGCTCATCTCAGTGGATGGATTGTACCCCTTTCAGTAACCCTCCTGGCTTGGGCCAGGCCCAAGCTAAGTCATAAAATTTCAAGTTTATGAATGGGTCGGGCCAAAGTGGCCCGCACCAGTCACGGACTATTTTGGCACTTCTGCAGCCTAGCACCAGGTGTGGGCCAGGCTCGGGCCTGGCGCTGATTGAAGAGTTTATGAATGGTAGCAGCTCGGGCCAAAATTCCTTTGCACGGTCAAAGGTCACAGTTACCTGGTTGTGCCTTAGCCGGAGCGCACGTTCAGTTACCATGGTATTTATATCTTACATGGCCGAGTTCATGAATGGGTCATCGTAAAAGTAGCGCGGCTTTGCCATAATACTGAACACAGTTTTTAATGCTTGGTTCGAGCCACTCAAGCTCTGGTCAGGAGCTGGCCAAAACTGCACAAGTTGCTGAAAGGGGTATTTGGTCTGTGTTTTGTATTCACAGTGATAAATCATTTCACTCTTTCGTAGAATGAAGTTGTTGTTTGGGCCCATGCGTAGCCGATAAATGTTACTGAAGAATGTATTTTGATGCATGAACACAAAGAGATAAAAGGTCACTGCATGATTTCATCATTTCAGCAGGTTGTAGGTGGGGACGGAGATGCCTCAAAGAATACTGAGTATATTTGAGTAATATTTGTGTTTTATTATTCAATTGCTCCAGAAAATGAGAAACGTGGTATGTGAGATATTTTACTGAGATATTTTCAACTTAAAAAATATGTATATATGTTTAGGGTAGTTTGTGATATATTGCTGCCTTTGCAGATTTTTTTTTTTTTACTCATTGGATTTCTTGGTTTTCAGCAAGTTCTAGTTGTAAGCTCTTTTGGTGTCGTAACAATTTTTACACTACACCACTAAAGCTGAATCATAATGATAAAATGCTCTTTTGTTGTTAGACATCATCATTTAACCAGACAGTTATTTTCATTGAGACAATGAAACAAAAGCAGCTTTGAAGCATCTGTGAAACTTTGTACAAAAGGAGTCATTTCATGTCTCAGTCATTGCATTAGATTTTTTTTTTTTAGGTATTTAATACTCTTCCATCTGATTTTAGGCAAAAATTGACCCTGGAGACATCACAGTCACATGATCTTCATGTCTGTTTGTAATGGCTAATAGGAAGCCATGTGAATTGATGTAGACATTTACATTAACCCATTCCCTATGGCAACCTGGTGGCCTGCATGTTAAGTCTATGGGCATTTCAGAATTCAGTATGGAATGTGTTAACACTGACATCACTCAGGTTTCAATTGATCTTCTGCGGTGCCACATGGCTTCAGATCCTTTCTCTGCAGTTTTCTTTTGTGCACAAATTTGCATAAATTTTGCCAGATTGCTAGGTGAAAGCTCATGAAAAGCTGGTATCACTTTTACTGATGCTTTTTCTCTCACACAGCAACAACTGACCCAACCATCCATGGAACCAACATGTTCAACACAGAGACCCTGACAATTGTCACAGCCACCACCGGTTCCATCCTTGGTGTCCTGGTTATAACCGTCATCTTGACGAGTCGGCAGTGCTGCGGCCAGCGGCACCATGGACGCCGCTGCTACCCCACTGTCCTCCAGGCTCGCCTTGCAAGAATTCGCCATGACTCCGACGCCCTCTTGGCCGTGTCCGACAATATCGACGTGGTCTTGCCGACCTACGACGAGGCCATGGCACCGGTTGTGACGGTGCGCCCTAGAAGAGCATCGACGGAGGATGCGGCCAGCTCCGAAAGTACGGATCAAGAGAGTAGGTCCGCAGTACAGGGGAGACCCCTTCCACCATTGCCGCCACCAACTCAAGGACGTGCCACAAGGAGCCGACGCACCAGAGGTTCACGTAGTTCCGCCAGTACCGAGACGGATACCTCGCCCCTACTGGAGACCATGCCAGCTGCAACAGCGCCACCACCCCCGTATCAGAGTGAGCCAGCCCCAGCGTCGGATCCGGAGGAGGTGCCCGAACCCGACAGTGGGGTTCTGCACAGCCACGTTGGCAACGATCTCTATGCAGAGGTTTCCCCCAGAAGAGCCGAGGTTCAGGGGGATGGTGGTGCACATGTTAGCAACAGTACTGACAATCAAGAATCTGTGTGTGATAATGGGGCTGAATAGCAATACACACAAACACACACACACACACTTGAGGCTATTTAAAAGTCAGTTTTGTATGAGACAAGGAATATGTTATTGTGTATCAACTGTGGATGGAATGACTACCTGAACATAATATACCAAAATATATGTTAGCATTTCCACATATATATTTCTTTTTCCACAGAGTAGTTGAACCTCAATGATGGTTTAACATCGAGGTTATTGTTTTTTGTAAGCAGCTTGTACTATGAGTGAGATGCTGCGTTTATTGTACTGTACTTAAAAGTATGTTAGCTATGTTATTTAGACTTCAGGTGGGTGTTATAAATCATTATTATACTCTCTGTAAGAGGCTGATGTATAGACCTATAGTTGAGAAATTTCTAGAATTTCGGGAGCTCAACACTGATTTACATTGTGATATTAAGTGAGTGATTTTCTGTGATGCAATATTTGCCTGTATGAAGTCATTGTTTATACATATTGTACTAAATTCTGTCCAGTTCAAAACAAAAATTGGTTTAACTTTATGTACCAAAGTCCTATGGCCAAATTCAACATAACTGTGGATACGTAGTAAAATGTCTTAGAGTTCATGTCGATTGATGCTTGCTCCAAAAGATTTATTAAGGATACCTTCAATATCATGAATATTGACTCAATAATAAGAAAAGAAAACTCCAAACTTATCTAACTAGTTACCATCAAAATACACGAGTTTTGTATAATCATACAAAGAAATTAATAGATACAGTACTGTTCTGCATAATTGTCTCAAAATGTTTTATAATTTGCATTACATTTCAGATGACAATATGTAATAATTATAGCATCAATAAAACTATTGATTCATTATAAAAATATACCACCTGATAAACTCATTACATATCATGCCTGGAGATATCTACAGCATCCCTGAGATCGACTGCCAATTACATCAGGATAGCCCAGAATGTGACAGTGAGCCATGAAGCTCAAAACGAGTTTCTGCAAACATGTAAAGCATTCAACCAACTTAAATTATCACAAAGGGCTTCAGACAAACAAAAACAAGAACAGAAACAGAAACAAAAATAAGAGTTGGAATACCAGTCTAGCCATGAATAGGGATCAGATAATTTTACCTCTACTTAATCATTGATTGTTGCATACATTGTTGTGTCCATGTCTTAAAGATCTTGTTTACCTTTGGAAGCAGCAATTTAAAAAAATGTTCAAGATATCACTTTTAATGCATATGTGTAGGTCAATTGTATCACAAAACATCCTACCATATAAAATTTTTGCAATAAAGCCTAAAATATAAGGAAATATCACTATTTTTTCTCATTAAACCATAACTGTAGATGGTTTAATCTGGAAACAATTTATTATAACTATTGTTCAAATTCTGTACATCTAACGCAAATCTCTCGTTTGAAGAGGCTACACCCCAGTAAATAATGCCAGTGCATACCTTGGCAATCAATGACTTAAAAACCAAAGATATAAAACACCTGTTTCTTGACCCTGGCCTAATCTAAGCATCAGTCATCGCCACAGCGCCACAGGGGAGGGGGGGGGGGGGGGGGCACCGCGAGAGGAGGAGATTGTTTTGGTTTTGGCATGGGCTATGTAGCTCCATGGTGCGTGTGTATGTACGTGTGTGTGTGAGTGTAGACATTCAGCGTATGCAGACAGAGCATGCCTGTACTGGCAATGCTCTCCTTCTTATTCCTGTATTTTCGTTATTTACGGGTCAATTTTTTTCGTTCGAAATGTAAAATGGATGACCATAGAATTTCTCAATAGAATATAAAATTGAAAACTTTAAAAAGGATAGAGAAAATTGAGTTCACTTTGAATGGTCTGCCACAGGCAGATATCCTTATAATACGACAGCTGCTGGAGTCATCAAACCCTGGCTTGGCCTCCAGGTTTGTCACGCCGAGCAGAAAGTTTATTTGCAATGGACAAGTACTTTGACTCCCAACTCTCAAACGACAAATAAACGCACCCCACTTTGGAAAAATCCGGCTGGGGTCTCGCCTCAAACGAGAGATTGACGGCATGTGATAATAGATATTCACATTTTTACATTGGTTGTTTCAATCCTTTATTCGCATTTTCAAACTATTTTGAAGCACTAATGCTGGGTTTTTGTTTCATCTTGAAATGGTAAATCATGCCTTTAACATACGAACTAAAGCAACCTTTAGCATAGTGAGATGCAAAGATATTTTGTATGTGGAGGTAGGCTTCTCAGCTAGAGTAATTAAGGTAGCTTATACCACACCCTGGCATCTCATTTGGATGTACTCTGAGCCTGAGACTCCTTTCATTATACACTGTACAAATTCATTATGTAGTGTAAATGAGACTGTGTATTTTTTTTTTTTTTTTGGCTTTTCATGTGATGATCCCGAATAAAACAATGATAATGATAGTGACAGTAATGGGTCGAGTATATGATGAGCATGGCACATAGAGAGCTGCTAACGAGTGTAGTTGAGAAAATGATGCGGAGTGCTGGACAGTGGTGACATTCCATAGTGTGTTGTTATCCATGTAGGCATGGAATTAAAAGTGTGGCACTTAAAGACTTCACAGTGTGCATCATAATATATTATTACAGGGGCGGGTCCAGGAATTCTGTAAAGGGGGGGGGGGGGCGTGACTAATTATTTCTGGTGCCACTTCCGGGTTTCATTTCATTTTTTTTCTTTTTATTTCTTTTGTTTTTAACAAAAAATAAAGGGGGGGCATGCACCAGTTGCGCCCCCCTCTGGATCCGCCACTGTTATTGTGATATACATTGTATGCAAAGCCTTGTGAAATGATATACTGCCCATGAAAAGAAGAAAGCCACTACAGGGTCGTACAGAGGATCCCGTTCCTCTTCTTACATAATCTAATCACAGACTCCCTCAAAATATGCACACAGACAAACAAACAAGCTATAGTTCACCCTTTTGTGCTCTGATCAGGATTCTCCCAAACCAGAGCAAATTATTTCACAAAATTCCTCTGGCAAGCTATCCGTACTACACATGTGCTCTGTATAGCGTATGTGCTCTAATAATACTACAAATATACTCATATCTCATATATCCATTATGTTATTAGTGTCATTATAGGTAATACAGTATAGCGTTATAGTAGCAATATAGTAGCATCATTAGTAGTAGTGATAGTGGTTATAGCTTAAAGCCAATACATAGTTCTCTAAAGGGCTCAAAATTCATCTTCCACCATTTGGAATTTATTTGCAATACATAGAAAGGGTCTGGCTGATGAGATTTGCCAAGATAAAGAATCGTTTTGGAGTATTTGGAAATCTTGTGTATATGACTTTTATTCCTGAAATGTCCTCCCTATTAAGCAGTGGGTTGGCAGAATATTAAATTATGATTGCTCATGCACTGGCAATCATATTTTTAGACAAAAAGATGCATGCAGTTCACTCTAGGGTGAAAGATAGTTGGATACTGCTGTAGCCCTGATTTGTTACTTATCAATAGATTATCAAAGATAGTACTTTAAGTAATAGCTACCACAGTCAGGTATGCCCATAGACTGTAGTACTTTTGGTGAACCTTTTTGGCTGATATTTTGCATTTACCTTGTTGCTCAATTGAAATGGTGGTATTACGGCATTATTTCACACATTTTTTATGCATATGTGTACATTTTAGAGCAAAAATATATACAGCTTTGTAGGCACATGAGAACTATATTTTTCCTTTGAAAGATGAACATGTCACAAAGCAGTAGTATAAGTCACAACAGGGTATGCATATTGCAGGACTCGACACTAACTTTTTCCTCTGATTGCCCATTTGCATATTTGAATATAAAATTATGGTTGCCAAAAAAAAGAAATGTATTGGCCTGAAATGGAAGCAAATATAACAATTCATTTTGAATTTTAGCTGCCTGATCGGGATGCCATAAGAGATCCTTCTTGGAAATTTGGTGGCCCGATATCAATATTTAGTGGCCCTGGACCATCGAGTAGCCAGGCCATCACTATTGTCGAGCCCTGCATATTGAATGAGGGTATGGTGTCATCATTAGAAAACTCTTTCTTGTTTATCCATAAATATATCTTTTAAAATCATGCACTTTGGTGACAACATAGTATTTTGACCTCTTCTCTTAAAAGTTCTATATTGCTAAGTTACCAAAAATCTTCACATCATTTGATGCAATTTATATAATCTAATCATGATGACTTTAATGCAAAACTTAATTGTGAGGATTTGATATTCAGAAAAATGGGAGACCTGTGAGAGATAACATGATTACTATCTTATTTGTGTATGAAATTTAAACTTTCATAATGCAGCTTTTCATTTTTCAACTTTTAAATGTTCAGACACTTGGTCAATCTGAATCTCTGGATTCATCATCTCACACACTAAAGCATGTAATAACACACAATCCATCTGATTCTCTGGAGGATCGGTGAAAGAATACCATTTCCTTCCACGAGAGAGGGAGAGATGAAGGGAGATGATGATGATTGGACCGTTGTCCTTGGCCCTCGTCACAGGCTGCACGAGACACAAAATGGGTCGATCATGACTCTTGGGATGGCTTAGAGTCTTTCACTCTGTGTCAACAGAAGTTAAAGAATGATGGGATGCAGTACATCTTCATAATCATTATCTCTCTTTCTCTTTGCATATATATATATATATATATATATATAGATAGATAGATAGATAGATAGATATAACCCTTTGCACCAGTCTACTCTTTTCTCTCAACTTTTCACCCACATTAGATTCTGTGTATGGTTTTATCTCACTTTTTTTTTTCTTGAGTTTTTCTTCCACTCTTTTCTTGCTGTCCTTTTTTCCCTCATTTTTTTTTTTGTCTTCCTTTTTTGTCTTTTTTTGTCTTTTTTTTGGTGGTGGTGATGGTGGTGGTGCCATGGTTGTATCTTTGTGTCTTTGTGCTCCATATTCTTGCATGCATCCCTTGTTGTATCTGAATATAATCTCACTCAAGACTCATCATATCAAAGCAAGATGCTCCCTCCCCCCTCCCCCCCCAAAAAAAAAAAACACCAAAGATAAGAGAAAGTGAGGCTACCGGACTGTGGTATTGATTCTGAGGTGTGATCGTGGAAGCCCCTAGCAGGTGACCCGACACAGAAGCCTCACCTTGGAGACAATGTCTTCTGTGCGAAGGCCGGCTCCAACCTTTGTTTCCTGTGGGCTGAGAGGAGGCATTAAGGTCAAGGGCCCACTCACACATTATTCTTGGCCCAACCCCCACCCCCCACCCCCAATAAAAAAGATTCAGAGCAAAAAGGTATCAGATGTGGGATGAAAACATGTTCTTCAGATTGATGGTGGGGGACCCACAGAATAATGGATGCTGCACCCGATGAAAAGAACTGCCCTAATGTTTTGGGATGTATTTTTTCACCATGCCTTATACAGTGTACAGCCATTCAAATGGAATGGTCTGAGTACTAGAATGATGTTGCTATTAAAGTACTTGTGAGCCATAATTATTATGTATAGCGAACACTTTTTGAAGGGACTTTTTCATGTCGCACTGACACACTTTAATCTGGTTGAAGTCATTTGATATTTGCACATACAACTGGAAAATGGAAATTTGTCCTTTTCACCCATCATCCATTTAATGATACATGTATTTTGAGTGTTGAGCAGCTTTATCATACATGTATTGGTGTCTTTTAAAAGGGATTATGTAATTAGATGTGATGTACTGCTAGATTATAGTACTTGAATATATGATGCCTAATAGCTGTATGTATGAATCATGGTTGTAGTGATACAAATATCTGAAGTGAAGTCCTTTTCAATGACATATTTATTTCACTGCAGCTTACTCCACTGTAATAATAAATGAAGTACAAAAGAGTAAAACTAAATCATAAAGTACTACAGAATCTGATGTTAGGGGTTTTTCATTTTCATCTTTCATACTTAAGAAGCAGAGATTTACAAGGAAAAAGCATGACCAAAGTTTCAGATATCAGGGTGCATTAACAAAAAATAAAAAATAGATAAAAATAAAAGAACATAATGGTATGTTCACTTACCCAGTTTAGACCTAGTCATGAGTGCATCATGCTTATGAGAATGTGATTACAGAATTAAACATAATTAAATCATATAGATGAGTTTAATGCATTGCTTTATGGAGTTATGTTTTTTCAGTGTGTATGTGTGTGTGTGTGTCCCCTGCCTTTCACACCCCATTATGGTAACAATGACAGAAACAAGAACAAAATACATACTCATTATGAGTGAAATAAGATTTAATTATTGCAATTGATTAATTGCCCTACATTGACATAAATAATCAGTTGCAATAAAAATAACTCAATGCAAGAATTTTGCAGCACACTAAGCTTGGGTAACTTATTATACTTTACTTTGACAGAGTTTATTTCCACGTAAATAACCTAACATCATATGAAACCCACAAAAAGCACTTGTGAAGTGTTTTTTGCTGTTTGCTTTTAATTTAGAACACACACATACATACTGTACATGCATACAGACATATAGACCTATATACATGTCATTTACGTATGTATGTCTACAGGGGTGGATCCAAGAATTCCATAAAGGGGAGGCGCCTTTGCAAAATTTACGGGGGGCGCACGCACCCTGCCCCCCCCCATTTTTTTCTTTCTATTTCTGTTGTTTTAACCAAAAATAAAGAGGGGTCGCGCACTGGGTGCACCTCCCTCTGGATCCGCCACTGGTCTATGTAGGATGTAACAAATGTATGCAACTTTCAGGTGGATCCATAGTTGGATCCAGAATGTCATATGTTTGTATATATACATATGTATGTTGGTATACATGTGTGTGTGTATATATATATATATATATATATATATATATATATATATATATATATATATATATATATATATATGTATATATGTATATATATATCCCTAGTTGGCACCTTAGGGAGACATATTGGGGGGAAGTGTCTTCATTAGGGAGACAACTGGTCATTAAGGAGACAATTTTTGTGTCTCCATTGCGTAAATTGCCATTGAACATGTATTTTAAAATTTGCATATAAAACAAATGGAAATGTCTTCCAAATGACCCATCTAGGAGTATATATATATATATATATATATATATGAAGAGTTTGTTTGCAAAAACCGATAAGTCCATTTTTGAAGATTTTGAAGTATGGTCTCTGTCATAAAGTACAAAATAATACCTTTTAAATGATATATTGGTCACTACATATAAAGGTATATTTTTGAAGTTATGGTCAAAAGAAGAAAAAATGTTTTTATTATTCTCTTTATTTTTCTTGACCTTTAATCGCAAATATCTCCATTTGACAAATATGGACTTATCGGTTTTTGCAAACAAACTCTTCATATATATATATCATATATATATATGTATATATATATCGTCGGTGTTTTCACGAAGTGGCACGACCGGCCAAAATCGAGTAAATTTTCGATTTTAAGATTTTTGCATATTATGATAGTAAATACCGAGATCTACAACCTGACAAATTTTTGAACCTCAATCTCAAATAATTACGTAATAATAACGACCGTGTCACTTCGTGAAAACTTCGACTGGTCGGTCTACGATTTTCACGAAGTGGCACGATCGCGGGTTGATGGTGCGTATACGCCGGACGTCATCATAAATCATTCATCTGCCAAACGTCCTCGTACGCGCGCGTCTAAAATGGCTGCGCCCAGAGCAACGGAAGCTAGACAGAGGAAATCGGTAAAGTTACATTTCGCTCTGTATTGACACTTTAATTGTTCATTTTTCACATTCTTGAATGTAGATTTATGAATGAGGAATTAGACTATCAAAACAGCGTAAATATGTATTCTTCCAGATCACATTGACTTCGATTGGCGCTGTCCTAGGTTCGTTATCTACGTGTGCAGTCCCACATCTATTATTCGGTGTAAGTGGAGAATAGGCAGGGAAAGTGATTCGAACTAAAGTCAAATGAACACGTCTCACATTTGCATCGAATCTTAAACGCACTAAATGGTGATATATTGTAAAGTTTTATTGTTTCCTGTATTACGAGCTCAAATATGTAATGCAACGACCTACTTCCCAGGTGGCAGGTAGACTGATTTAACTCTCTTATCTTACTTGATTATGTCTGAATCTCTAGGCCTACAACTTCAAGATCTAATTAAGATAGTTAACAGTGTTACAGTGTTAATAGTGTTCTTGACCTGTCCAGGTTACCTGTCCAGGTTACTCTAAAAGTGATGTTATTTCACTGACTACTTTTGAATTCTCAATGAAAAAAAAAATGATTTTAGAGTTACTTCTGCTAAAAGTCTAACGTTAAATCAGGGAGGTCCTCTTCCCACCTCCCTGTCTAAATTCAGGCGTTACCAACAATGAAGACTTTGATAATGTTGTCGAGAATACCGTAACAGCAAATTTGATTTGGATAGACAACAAGCAAAATGCAACGTTTATGCTCAGCACCTGAATTCATAAATTGTTCTATCATGCTATATTATGAGCCTAAAAGCCTCAATGTGGTCGTAATTGGCATATACGTGGCAAGTACTTTTGCGTTAGTTTGCAATTTTTAGGGGTTTTTTTTTTGTTTTGATTTTCTACAATCTATGGTTCTTTGAAACACTAGGGTTTTTTTCCGGGGGGGGGGGGGGGGGGGTGGAGGCTGGGGATTCGGAGCTGGGCAAATTGTAAAATTAATCAAAGAGATGTTCATTGTTCATAAACATCAGATTCTGGTAAGCCGTAGAATATAGACCTGACAAGCAAAATGCAACGTTTATGCTCAGCACCTGAATTCATAAATTGTTCTATCATGCTATATTATGAGCCTAAAAGCCTCAATGTAGACGTAATTGGCCTATACATGGCAAGTACTTTTGCCTTAGTTTGCGATTTTTCATTTTGTTTGTTTTGATTTTCTACAATCTATGGTTCTTTGAAACACAGAGGGTTTTTTTTTGGGGGGGGGGATGGAGGCTAGGGATTCAGAGCTGGGCAAATTGTAAAATTAAACAAGAGAGACGTTCATAAACTTCAGATTCTGGTAAGCTGTACAATATAGACCTGAAAGGGATGGGGGGGGGGGGGGGCAGTGTGATGTTTTGCAAATCTGTGCATCAATTTTATGATCTTACAGAACTGGCAGTGATGGAGTTTCATGTGACTGACATCTTTCATTCATCTTCCATTACAAACAGATATTGAGGCATTTGTGTGGACAACCCAGCAACTTGCAGACTGGAATGAAATGAGTGCTGTCCTGTTGATGATGGGCTACTTTACAGTATTGTACTCCATACCACATTCCTGCAGATTTCTCCTATCATCTCAAGCTTGAACAAGAACCGTAAGTTACATTGCTATCTGTCAAGGATTTAGAGTAAATTAGACAGACCAGTGTGTAATAGACAGTGCAGGCACACTACTAGTAATAATAATATTCCTAATATGATTTGCCACATACTGAAATAATTGTTTTGTCTTAATCTTTCTTTAATTACAACTGTATTTGTAGTTTTATGAATGTGAAACACTGACATAACATGGAATCCAACATTTTGACATCTAATTATCTGTAGTCATGTTGCATTTTGGTATAAAGGCAATGTTGTCCCTCAGTCTGATTTTGATGTGGTAGCAGTATGCATTTCTTTAGTGTCATGTATCTTTCAGGACTGTTGTAACTAGTTTTTTATTGTTAGTTTGATTATTGTTGTGTTTTTATTTTTTTATGGGGGGGGGGGGGCAAGGGAGATGAGGAAGAACAGTTATACACTCTGTACTGATATGAGATACCATCAACTTTGCAAAAATCAGTGGCACATACTGTATGACAAATTCTTGGCAGAGACGATGAAAATGAACTGTCTCAATATACATTTATAGTTTTACTCATGTCAATGTGTTTTTTTCTTAGTTCACTCAGAAGTCAAATTTCTGAGACATTACTTACATGGAATTGACTATGTCACTGATTTTCACTTGTGATGTCCTGCTTTCTTTATTCTTTACTTTAGTTTTGCTCCTGATTCTAGGCAACAATATGTTCATTCACCATTTCGTCTGGCGTAGCATCCTCTTCTTACTGCACTCAAAAGTTACATTGTGCACCATGCTAAAGGTGAGCAAGATCAATAAACAGCAATCCATGCAACACCTTTTCATGTAGTATTTTGTTTTATTTTGTCATAGATAATTACTAAGAAAATCCAGTGTCAATGGACAATTAGGTGTAATCCTACTACAGTCTTGTTATGCACATTATCACATTGATTTAAACTTTATGAAAAAAAAAGAAAGATGTATTAGCACTTTTGAGTAAAACATTACCAAAGCGTTGGTATGAAAGGAACATTATCATATAATTATTTTCTTAGGGAAATCGGTGTATTTTTAGAAATGTGTAAAATTAATTAAGAGGTATGTGATGACTGTTGTATCAAATGTCATCATTCTCCTCTGCAATGGAGAAGTAACATTGTCTGTGAAAAACAATCGTTCCTCTTTGCATAGGGAGAGAAGCAGATAACAACTGTCTACTGGAGAAAGCCAAGAGAAACCCGAAACAGCTACAAATGACTAGGGTGGCTGAGCTGAACATCTGCACTAAAATCCAAGCCATGGGATCATTGTGGAAGGACATCATAGAAATATTTCACCACAATCACAGAGTTGCTCCACACAGCAGCATCAAACTTTTCACAAGAGTGTGTGCTCTATGAATGGACAGGCAGGTTCTAGCAGAACATTATTTCGATGTTCTTTTTGATTTTCTATTTAATGACTTTGGGTTTGTATGTGTGCAGAAATGGGGGGGTTGGTAGTGGTGTCATAAAGTAGAACATCATTTTTAATAATGATAATAATAATAATGATAATAATGATAATAATCACCATCATCATAATCATAACAATAAAAATAGTAATAATTATAATAATCAACAGTGCTTTTTTAGAATAGCATATGGAAACATTCTGTATTCTGCCTTTTGTGCTCAAGGATAGAAATAATTGAACAAAAACATACAATTGTAATTACAATGATACCTTTTTTCACGTTTAGACTGTAATGGTAGAGACATTACAAGCAAATGTATGCCATTGCTTTTTTATTCAGGATAACAAATAAATCACTACCTTTTGAACGAAGGTTTCTCTCTGGTGTGTTTCCTATTTAAAGTAGTTCTTTCAAATAGTGTGGATTCAAAAGATAATATCAACATTTTGATCTGTATATGAATTTTGACTGGAAGCTATTGCAAGCTTCTTAGCACTGGTGAAATTTTTGTTCATTTTTTTTTTAATTTGGACACTACTCTTGCAGCAGAGTTTGGAATAGCTTGTAATCTCTGTATCTGTTTGACTGACAACCCACAAAGTAATTAATGACAAGATCAACATGTCACATTAAGAAACCATGAAGTACTGTTGTGCGTTTATCAGTAAAGTCTCAAATTTTCAAAATATTGTATGTGAAAGAATCAAGGAGACATTAAGGGACATTAATCCTACATACTGTATCTCTCACTGTCACCTTATTCACTGACATTACTCTTGATAACCAACAATTCACGGGTCTCTCTATACTGCTTTGTCACAATGATGCCATCCTCAATTTCCACTGTATTATGCTTCCCCTCTCTGACTTTAAACAGTGCTTTTCACAACAAAACCATAGCAATGTCAAATACCATATAGATGTCTCTTCTTTTACCTTGTTTATGAACCAGCTCTCCCATCACACTATTCCTTTTGTCTCCCTTAGCCCAGCCACCATTAGGCCAAACCCATAAACAATTTCAGTATTTTTGAATTATGCCTACCACAGCACCTGTGACACCCACAGCAGACATAAACTAAAGTCAGGACCAAGTCAAGTCAAGTTGTGCAAGTTAGATAGGTATGAGTAGACTGCAAGAGGGATATAAACAATTGGATGCTTACATTTCCTCTGCTTGCTCTCTCTCTGCAACTAAAAAATGCCTAATAAACTTTGACAGAAAATGTTTTCTTGGATGATAGATGTACTGCAATACATAGCCATATTATTGCAGTCTGTGTCCACATCAGAAATTATGGCCTAGACATCATTATCTATGTCTTTTTATATTGTATATTTTTGTGGATTTTACTTTTGAAACAATAATGAGTAAATGCAGATCTGATAGCCACTTCTTACTGAGCTTAGATAAGGAACTTTGTATATGGTATACTCTAGCAGTGAGAGAAAAGAAAGGGAAACATGAGGATTTTTATATCTTGCAAAATAACATGGTATGGTAATGAATAAAATTTCAGGCACATTCTGTGCATAATATGAGTGCTTACAAACTTTTACAAAATTAGGGAAGATCAAGACTGTTTGCAGAAGATTTATAATACACTTTGTGAACTGTCACAGCAATTTAAACATCAATTAGAGGAAGGTTATCCGTACCAAATCAGCTAGTGTCTTTGTAATTATGTACTTGTATTCATATCATCAAATTCTAGTTTGATTATAAAGTCAATGTTTGGTAAACAGCATTTGACCAGGCGGAAGTTAGGTGATGGGATATGGAAGGAGGTGGAACATTTTGGTCATTATTTTGTAAGATTTGGGGGCTTTAAAGGCAAGAGTCAGTCTAGTCTCATACATTTGAATAACATTTTTGAATCTACCAAAAAAAAAAAAGAAGAAATATTGTAGTACCCTGAATGCCATGAAATATAGATATCATCTAGGTGGATGATACATACAGAGCTTGGTATAAATGTTAGAACATAACAGAAACCTTCGTTACATCTGAAAAATAAATGAAAGGTAATGTACTGTACCTTAACTTTATTCAAGTTGGAATCTGCATTATATGAGTACTATGATCCACGTATAGTTTATTGAAAAATATTTAAAACTCGTGTACACACGTGGTAATAAATCTATGAATGAGAAAAGATACCCAAGTAAAGCTCATTTAGTTTTTATGTAATTTAATAAGGTGTCACGTGTAGGAAATAAATAGAGAGAGGGATTGTGTGTTTGTTTGTGTGTATGTGTGTGTTTGCGTGTGTGTGAGGGAGAGAGAGAAAGAAAGCGAAAGAAAGGGTTGAAAAGAGAGTGAAAGAGAGTATTACCAGCACAGAATTATTTTCTTTACAAGAATGACACATTCACAAAGCAATAGAGCAAACTGATTACATTTCATATTCGAAAACAACATGCTTCGTGGTTATAGCACGAGATACAGTAATGCTCCGAGGAAGAGAGTGAATCTTGAAAATTATGATTCGAAATAATGTGCAGAAAGACCGATGCAATGAGCTGAGAGCAATGATCAATGTGTAATATAATGAAGAACAACTCAATAATAATGCCTTTCTGCGAATGGATGACAGATTTAGAAGGGGGAAAGAAAAAAAAAGTATCAAACAAAATCTTGATATCCAATTCATATCACTAGTGTACAAAGGAGCATCGCTAATGCGCGCGCTCGATTATGTGCGCGCGCGGCTATGAGAAATGATGAAGATAACCTAACGCGCAGCGCGTGCGCGCCGATGGTGTCACTTCGTGAAAAATGAAATCCGCACCATGCGCGAAGAATTGAAGCGGCACGGCCGACGGTGCCGGTTCGTGAAAATATTGGAAGCGTTGTTTACGTGTTTTTGTGTTTTCACGAACCGGCACGACGGACTTTGCCCGATATTTCAACGAAACTTTTGTTTTTCACGATGAACCAAGAACATGAAACACACAAACAACTCCTAATCTGTCGTGCAGTGTGATATTTAGGTAACTGGACGTGAAATATAGGCGCAATCATGGATTTTGCAAAGGCAAAAACTTCAAACGCGATTATCTCGAAACTTACTTTCGCGGCTCCGGGGCCGGCTGTGCCGGTTCGTGAAAACACCAGCGATATATATAGATGAATAACAGCAATATATGTATATATATATATATATATATACCAATACCAAACTTTATTCCTCTAGAACCTATTCTCTGTGCAGCTGGTGGGATTCTGATTAGATGAAACAAAAGCATTTTCATTAGCTCTTGGATAATTTAGGTATTGGGCATGTTTTGATTATTATTGAGATGCGATCGTCAGAACACTGAGTTTAAACCACTTTTCCGATAGTCTATTCCGCCGACTTCACGGCGCAAATAGGATGAAATGTGTAAGGCAGTTCAACAACGGACTGCATTGATCTCTGAAACGCATTTTCAAAACATGAAGTAATATTTCTATTAAAAGGGCAGTTGAAAACAGCCAAGCTTAAAGCGGAAATTATGGAAATAAAGTGCTGTATGAATGGTTTTTGATGCAGTTGCAAAGAATGCACATTAATATTTATCAGTTGTGGGCTACAGTCAGACATGTGCCTTGTTACAACATGAATACAGTGGTATCTGTAACAGTTTTCATGATGCCCTATCCAGTTTTTCAGATACCTCGGTTACAAGTTTTCTGCAATGACCTTTATTTGCACGTAAATTGATTGTAACTGTGAATCGCTGTCTTCACATCTGATACTGATAAAAACTTAGCATTGCTCACACAATATCCACCGTGATAGCCCCTGGCCTGTAGAACTGTGGAATTTGCTCAGCAACGAGCTGTTTTGAAAATCAAAGTAATGATGTACGGCTGGGAATAAGTGATCTTAAATTTCGAGAGAACCAAGTTTTCCTTTGTCAACAGCGCAGCGCGGAGAAGCTATTCCTAAAGGTTGAGAGGGGTTTTAGTCCCGCGTACGCGTTTATGTGCACAGTGCACTTGACACATGTGGTTTGGATGACTGTTACGAGACGCGAACCCGTACGAACGTCTTTCAGAGGGCGCTCGCGCGAAATTGACAGTTATAAGCTATCATTATCCGTTGGATACATACTTCGCATGGCAGCTGTGTACACCGGCGCATCTCGCGTTAAAAGCCTTTCCCAGGCAACCATGTACACGGGCTTGGATCGGTCGAACTGAGCTCCTGAGAAAATGAAATGCTCGTGTAAATCAATCCAAGAGCGCCGGGTTTCTACCACGTATTTTTTGCCCCTTTGGTTAAATATCAAGAGGGTTCTCCAAAGTAATTGGCGTTTCTATTTGTCATGAGGGCAAACAATAAGACAAACCCCTTTTCCGAAAGTGAAGACTGGTGATTTTTTTTTTTCGGCATAAGATGTGCGACTCGGAGTTCAAGAAAAGGAATTCTGTCCATAATCCTACATCCAACTTTGAACTGTTAAGGAAAGTTCCTGAAATAATTGTCTACCTGGTATCAGGATACTCTCAAACTTGCCACTGAACTGCATATCAATGCAGCTATGCGCAGATAACATTGTGCATTAGTGAAAGAATAATCGAATCAAAGAAAAATAAAAGCAAAGCTGTCTTAATCGTATTCCATTTTCTAGTGTATTATTACTACTATTGTAACTATTATTGCTATTGTAACTACTGAAACATGTTTATATGAAGAATAACGGCATCGTATCTTATTCTTCTGAGGCAATATGAATCGAACTTTTATCATCTTCTAAAATTATTGTTTTGCTAGTGTAAAGCAAGCATTGCTACATCGGGGAGTTGTGCACATTTCAACATCTTTTGAATTCCCGGAGAAAGTGGTCTTTATCAATTAAAAATTAAAAGATAAATATTTTGGCCTTTTATTGTGAATTGCTGTCTTTGTCTTCTTAGGAACTGACCGATGTCCGTGTGCTAATCAAATTAATTCCGGTCACCGATCGCCATTGTGTCAAGCCATCTAAAGATCTCTTTTGATTTTGGCGATACAGTTTCTCCGTTGTTGTTGTTGTTTATAAACTCATCTGTTTGTTTTTCCCATGTCGACATACGATGCATCGTTATGCCTATTAAGAAACATCAGGCGGCTGGTTTGCTCATCCATATCTGTTAGTTACTGTTAAAGGGATCATATAGTTTTGGTTGAGACCTAATTTCAGGTTTCTAACATTTTTTGGTGAGATAATAACAAACCTCTTATGAAATATGAAAGAGCATGTGATTCCGTGAGGAATTCAACATTTATTTGATGAGAATAGCTTTTGAAATGGCTGAGATATCCAAAACAGAGCGATTCTAATGAAGTGTGGGACCCACACTTTATTACGATCGCTTTGTTTTACTTTGTTTTTTGGATGTTTCAGTTTTTTTAATCCAAATTTTCATCAAATGAACTTTGAATTCCTCTTAAAATGGTATGCTCTGTACTATTTCATAAGTGTTTCCTTGGTATCTCGCAAAAAGTTAAAAGGCGAATTCTCATCTCCACCAATACTGTACCATCCCTTTAAAGTGAAAGTAACCCTTCTCAAACGCAAACACCATGTAGTGAATTCAGAGAGACGAATGAATTACATGTGAAGAATTGGTTGGGTTTTAAAGCCGAAAAGCCGAAAAAAAGCTGATATCATTCTCTGTGCTTTCTTGTAGGTTTTTTGCCGTTTTCTTTAGAAATATGAATTTTAGTATCATTTCTTTAATGTCTTTATATCATTATGATATTGTGACATTACATGTTGTTTGAGAGTCCCCCCCCCCCCCCCCCCCCGCCTCATCTATATCCACAGAGGGTGGCACAAGGACACAATCAAAATTACGGTTGGTATAACTTAGAAGAATAACTGGTTGTCAGATGTTCTTCCAACCTGCTCTGAGTGTTACTCTCATCCTTTTCCTTTTGATATTATATTGGCACACCTTGATACGTTAAAGATGATTATTTAGTATACATGGCAATACTACACGCACAGGAGAAGTAACCGGGCATGATGCCATGTAAAGATTACTGCTGTCACTAAGTTCGTGCCTACCACGAAATTTGAATCACTCATGGTGTGCACGCATAAGACAAAGAAAGCAAACGTGCCACAATTTGCCAAAGTATGGAATCACTATAGACAGCAAACAAAGAACAGAAGCAAGATCTGCTGATATATGGTTGTACGAACTTTTTAGCCATTTAGCGTCACTTTGAAGGTTTTCCGATTTCCGATTCTACATCATTGCAAAATTTGAGTCAGGAATTAAAGTGATGTTTTTCATTGTATTGGATTTCCGTTCCCTGGGAAAAGAATCAAAAATTAAATTGTCATTATCTGTATAATCACGCGAAATCTAGTAAACTGGTGATTTTAACGACATGGAGGATGATTGGAATGCTGATGCCGATGATGATGATGATGATTAGGGTGTCTATGCTGACAATGTTTATAATTATAATTATGATACAGATGGTAATGGTTATTATGTAATGGATATATTACGTTGACATCTATCATCTTATACTGCATTTAGCCTAAATTATTAGCATTTGACGTGCGGCCACGTCTATGAAGGATCTCATAGCATGTCGCATATAGTTAAGATACTCTTGAACTCAAAAGCTCTACAAAATAGCATCCTCCACCAAGGAGCAGACATAATCTGAGAAAAAGGAAAGATCTGCACCCAAGATATGATATTCCTTGTTACGAAATGTCAGCGGTGGAAGAGATGACCGCTTCGCACGTCTCTTAATTCTCAACGAAGGGTTTATCCATTCGCGATTATTATTACTTAATGGTTACCAGTCTGTGAGGCGTGAGATTTCGAGCATCAGATAATGAATAGTGGCACGTGGGTCGACGTGACGAACGAATATAGCAGCCCTTTATTTGTGGACAACACGAAACGCTGGGGTAAGAAATTATGCATGAGAATGACGTAGAACGGGAAAGTGCTTTCGCTGTCAGATATCAGCTCGTTTCAGTCAGAAGCCCATCTTTACTCTTTTGTCATTCATCACGTCATACCAATCATCTCTTTCTTTCGTTTTTTATACATTACTTACAACCTCCCTTAAGACCTTTTTTTCTCTCTATTCCCTCTCATTCCATTTATCTTGGTTCTCTTCTGACTCGTTCTGCCTGTAATTACGTCAGTCGGGACTTACTCTTAGTGAAAATGAGTGATACCAAATTAAAGATATTATTAAATTTTATGATGATAACAGCGTTCACTATTATTGTTATCGTAATTTCATATTCATATAAGGCACGGAATCAAGTAACTATACATCTGTATCGCCCAGACCTACTTACTTGCTTCCTGAAGAACTTTCGACCTCCTCTGATGTTTTCGTCTAAACAAGTTTGCATTATACTAACGGATGACATACCAGCTACAAAGTTGTGACTTAATTTCCATCAACATCGCCGATGGTCAAACAAGTTAATGACAAAATACGTGTTTACTTCAACTTTGAAAGTGCTACAAACCTAAAAAAAAAAAAAAAAAAAAAAAAAACAAAACTAGACTCGGAATTTGTCAAGACTGACAAATTAGGTGATCCGATCTGTTTGTAAATCAACGATTTGAGTATCCTGATCCCAATAGGCATGACCATACCGGTTTCATCTGTGTTTAGTGGACATTGGCCGTGTGATGTTTGGATTCTCATTTAGAAAAGGGAGTCAGACCTGCCATCTATGGTACACAATTCCGTATACACTAACGAAGATACAGAATGAAGTATATTTGACCTTTGACCCCACTTTGCACAGACAAGATGGCATCTGAGCAAAAAGTGGTTATTTTGTGAAATGATCCTTGTAACATGGTCTTTACGTGTGCAAAATATGGGAAAGATAGGACATGTATTCACCAAGATACAGGATGATACATTTATGACCTTTGACCCAAATTTACATACCCAAGATGACGTCTGATCAAGTAGTTGTAATTGTATGAAATAATGTACGTGACATGAACTAAACATATGCAAAATATGGGGGTGATAAGGCCTGTTTTTCTTGAGTTATTGTAAAGAAAGTTGCAGAAAGAAAGAAATATCTCAATACATCGAAGATCAGCTTTAATTTCATCCAAGTTTTTGGACGTGATCCCGACATCATATGAAAAATAAAGGACACACTCTCGATAGCGCAAAGTCTCAGCTACAACATATTAAAATCTGGGAGAAATTCACCGAAGCATAAGTGAGCTAGTGCTCGATAAAGACAATCATGTCAATTTTCACATCTACAAAAATTCCCTCCCATAGAGATAACACGTCTTAACGAAGATAAAGAAAGAAGTACATATGACCTTTGACCCCACTTTGCACAGCCAAGATGGCATCTTAGCAAAAAGTGGTTATTTTGTGAAATGATCCTTGTAAGATGGTCGTTACGTGTGCAAAATATGGAAAAGATAGGACATGTATTCACCAAGATACAAGATGATACATTTATGACCTTTGACCCTAATTTACATACCCAAGATGACGTCTGATCAAGTAGTTGTTATTTTATGAAATAGTGTACGTGAAATGAACTAAACATGTGCAAAATATTGGGCTGATAGAGCTTGCTTTTCTTGAGTTATTGTAAAGAAAGTTGCAAAAAGAAAGGAATATCTCAATGCATCGAAGATAAGCTTTAATTTCAACCAAGTTTTTGGACATGATCCCGACACCGTATGAAAAAACAAAGCGCACATTTACGATAGCGCAAAGTCTCAGCTACAACATATCAAAATCTGGGAGAAATTCACCGAAGCATAAGTGAGCTTGTGCTCGAAAAAGACAGTCATGTCAATTTTCATTTCCAGAAAAACTGCACTCCCATAGAGATAACACGTAAACTGGTCAAATTTGACAAGATTACTTTCAATCCATTTTTACGAGGTGATACCGTCATCCAATCAAAATGTTGTTATTACATTTATGAAAGAGTATTAAATAAGCTACAACATACTGAAATCTGGGGGAAAATTGGCAAAGGATAAGTGAGATACGCTCGAGTGAACTTGAAATTTGATGACGTCATTTTGAAAATTTACTTTTTTAATTGTATTAAGAAATTTGATATCTTTTAATCATTTTTCCAGTATCGCCACCCCATGAATTGACATGTACAACTCATCAGCTTTCAGAATATGTAAAGAAAATGGGGGGTCACCGTCCATCCTGACGAGTAAAATCGGATTCAAAATTGGCGGTTTTTTGGCATTGTTGGACTGTATATCGCCATTGACGCGCGCGCGGAATTTCAACTTTGACGGGTCCGTATGACGTCATATTGAGTCGGATTGACTTGAAACTTGGTAGAAATATTCCTTGACATTTCAGGCACCCGATAAGTGTGAAAATATGGGAAATTCCCATTGCATATGAGCTGTGCGTGCGTATATGTTCGCGCGCGTACGCGTCCGTCCAATTTTTTCAATTTTTCAAAAAATGCTCCAAATGGTCTGAAACGTGTCCAAAAAAATCTTGAGTTTGATTTGAGCATACAAATATTTCAACGCGCGCGTACGCGCACGTTTTAAGAGAAAATATGCATTTTGAGAATATGAGTAGAATGCGCATAACTTGAAATACATGTGACGTAAATTTCATTGAAAAATTCTATTCCATTAATGAGATATGATTGAGAATGTGTTTTCATATAATGACGTCATAGTGACGTCACGGTCGACTGATCACTATGATACATTAGATTTGTCGTCTTTGGGACATGATACATATATGGTATGAGTTTGAAATTGATACTCTGAAAACTTTCTGAGTAAGTAGATACACAACTTTTGTCCAGAAATAAAGAAAGAAGAAGAAGAACTAGAGATTGTAATTTGTCATCACTGACAAATTAAGGTGATCCGATTTCTTTTTTAATCAATGATTCGAGTCCTGATAGTGCAAAGTCTCAGCTACAACATACTAAAATCTGAGAGAAATTCACCGAAGCATAAGTAAGATAGTGCTCGATAAAGAGAGTCATGTCAATTTTCACATCTAAAAAATTCCCTCCCATAGAGATAACACGTCATAGCGAAAATAGAAAAAGAAGTACATATGACCTTTGACCCCACTTTGCACAGACAAGATGGCATCTGAGCAAAAAATGGTTATTTTATGAAATGATCCCTGTAACATGGTCTTTACGTGTGCAAAATATGGGAAAGATAGGACATGTATTCACCAAGATACAGGATGAAACATCTATGACCTTTGACCCTAATTTATATACCCAAGATGGCGTCTGATCAAGTCGTTGTTATTCTATGAAATTATGTTCGTGACATGAACTAAACATGTTCAAAATATGGTGGTGATAGGGTATGTTTATTCTTGAGTTATTGCACATAACGTTGCAAAAAGAAAGAAATATTTCAATACATCGAAGATAAACTTTAATTTCAAGTAAGTTTTTTGACGTGATCCCGACATCGTATGAAAAAACGAAGGGCACACTTACGATAGCCCAAAGTCTCAGCTACAACATATTAAAATCTGGGAAAAATTCACCGAAGCATAAGTGAGCTAGTGCTCGAAAAAGATAGTCATATCAATTTTCACTTCCAGAAAAACTGCTCTCCCATAGAGATAACACGTAAACTGGTCAAATTTTACAAGGATACTTTCAATCCATTTTTACGAGGTGATGACGTCATCCAATCAAAACTTTGTAATTATAAATATGAAAAAATATTAAATAAGCTACAACATACTGAAAGTTAGGTGAAAATCGGCCAAGGATGAGTGAGATACGCTCGAGTGAACTTGAATTTTGATGACGTCATTTTGAACATTTACTTTTTTTACTTTTTTAAGAAATTTGATATCTTTTAATCATTTTTTCAGTATCGCCAACCCATGAAATGATATGTACAACTCATCAGCTTTCAAAATATGTAAAGAAAATGGGGGGTCACCGTCCATCCTGACGAGTAAAATCGGATTTAAATATGGCGGTTTTTTGGCATTGTTGCACTGTATATCGCCATTGACGCGCGCGCGGAATTTCAACTTTGACGGGCCCGTATGACGTCATATTGAGTCGGTTTGACTTGAAACTTGGTAGAAACATTCCTTGACATTTCAGACATCCGATACGTGTGAAAAAACGGGAAATTTCTATTGCATATGAGCTGTGCGTGCGTATATGCGCGCGCGCGTACGCGTCCGTCGATTTTTTCTGAAATACTCCAAATGACCTGAAACGTGTGCAAAACAATTTTGAGCTCGATTGGAGCATGCTAAAATTTCAACGCGCGCGTACGCGCTCGTTTACTATGAACGTGACTAAATTTTATGAAATATATCAATAGACCTTGACTTGAACTATATGATATGTTAATTTCATTCAAAAATTCCGTTCCATTAATGAGATATTGATGTAAACGTGATTTCAGATAATGACGTCATAATGACGTCACGGTTAACTGATCACATTGATACACTAGATCTGTCGTCCTTAGGACATGATACATATATGGTATAAGTTTGAAAGTGATAGGTTGGGGACTTTTTGAGTTAACCTCTGCACAAGATTTGAGGAGAAAGAAATAAAGAAGAAGAAGAAGAAAGAATCCGTACAGATACAATAGGTGATCCGAGAGGATACTCGGATCACCTAACTAGAACCGGAATTTGTCAACACTGACAAATTAGGTGATCCGATCTCTTCGAAAATCAATTATTTGAGTCCTTATCCAAATATTCATAACCATACAGGTTTCATCTGTGTTGACGGGACATTGGCCGTGTGATGTTTGTGAATTCTCATTTAGAAAAGGGAGTTCGACCTGCCATCTTTGGTACCGAATTCCGTATACACTAACGGAAATACAGAATGAAGTATATTTGACCTTTGACCTCACTTTGCACACCCAAGATGGCGTGTAAGCAAAAAGTGATTATTTTATGAAATGATTCTTGTAACATGGTCTTTGCGTGTGCAAAATATGGGAAAGATAGGACATGTATTCACCAAGATACAGGATGAAACATTTATGACCTTTGACCCAAATTTACATACCCCAGATGGTGTCCGATCAAGTAGTTGTTATTTTATGAAATAATGTACGTGACATGTACTAAACATGTGCAAAATATGGGATTGATAGCCATTGTTGTTGTTCATCTATTGCACAGAAAGTAGTAGAAAGAAAGAAAAATAAAGAAAAAATTATGTTATTTTATAGAAATTTGAAGGAGAAGCATAAAAATATCAGAAAAAGATAAAGTAAGGAAGGGGAGATTAAGATTAACTAAGAAAAAGAAGAAAAAAGTGTTAAAAAAAATTAAAAAAAATATTGGCAGGAGCGAGCCTCGAACCAGGGACCTTAGGATTACGAGTCGGATGCGCTACGCAATGACCTATTTCATTCTCCATAGGCCCTGTGTATTAAGCAAAATGACGCTGCATCGAAGCCTCGTGAAATTTTCAACCAAGGTTTTCGACGTGATGCCGACATCGTATGAAAAAATGGAGGGCACACTTACGATAGCCCAGAGTCTCAGCTACAACATACTAAAATCTGGGAGAAATTCACCGAAGCATAAGTGAGCTAGTGCTCTAAAAAGAGAGTCATGTCAATTTTCAATGCCAGAAAAACTGCTCTCCCATAGAGATAACACGTAAACTAATCAAATTTGACAATATTACTTTCAATCCATTTTTACGAGGTGATGCCGTCCTCCAATCAAAATGTTGTAATTTTATTAATGAAAGATCATTTAATAAGCTACAACATACTGAAATTTGGGTGTAAATTGGCAAAGGATAAGTGAGATACGCTCGAGTGAACTTGAAATTTGATGACGTCATTTTGAAAATTTACTTTTTTTACTTTATTAAGAAATTTGATATCTTTTGATCATTTTGCCAGCATAGCCAACCCATGAAATAACATATCCAACTCATCAGCTTTCAGAATATGTAAAGAAAATGGGGGGTCACCGTCCATCCTGACGAGTAAAATCGGATTTAAAATTGGCGTTTTTTTGGCATCGTTGCACTGTATATCGCCATTGACGCGCGCGCGGAATTTCACCTTTGACGGGCCCGTATGACGTCATATTGAGTCGGATTGACTTGAAACTTAGTAGAATTATTCCTTGACATTTTAGGCATCTGATGAGAGTGAAAAAACGGGAAATTTCCATTGCATATGAGCTGTGTGTGCGAATATGTGCGCGCGCGTACGCGTCCGTCCATTTTTTTCAATTTTTCAAAAAATGCTCCAAATGGTCTGAATCGTGTGCAAAAAAAATTTGAGCTCGATTTGAGCATACAAATATTTCAACGCGCGCGTACGCGCACGTTTTAAGAGAAAATATGAATTTTGAGAACATGAGTAGAATGCGCATAACTTGAATTATATTTGACGTAAATTTCATTGCAAAATTCCATTCCATTAATGAGATATGATTGATAATGTGTTTTCATATAATGACGTCATAGTGACGTCACGGTCGACTGATCACTTTGATTTTAGTTCGATTGCCGTCTTTGGGAGACGATACATATGTGGTTTAAGTTTGAAATCGATAGGAAGAGGACTTTCTGAGCTAATCGATGCACAACTTTTGGGGAGAAATAACAAAGAATCAGTACAGATACAGAAGGTGATCCGAAGGATACTCGGATCACCTAACTAGACCCGGAATTTGTCAAGACTGACAAATTAGGTGATCCGATCTTTTGAAAATCAATGGTTTGAGTTTTGATCCCAATATGGGCATGACTATACAGGTTTCATCTGTGTTTAGGGATATTGGCTGTGTGATGTTTGGATACTGATTTTGAAAAGGGAGTCAGGTCTGCCATCTATGGTACCATATTCCGTTCACACTATAACGAAGATACAGAATGAAGTATATTTGAGCATTGAGCCCACTTTGCACAACCAAGATGGCATCTGAACAAAGAGTGATTACTTTGTGAAATGATCGATGTGACATGGTCTGTGCGTGTGCAAAATATGGGAGAGATAGGACATGTATTTACTAAAATACAGGATGAAACATTTATGATCTTTGACCCTTATTTACATATCAAGACGGTGTCTGATCAAGTAGTTGTTATTTTATGAAATAATGTACGTACCATGAACTAAACATGTGCAAAATATGGGGGAGATAGGGGCTATTCTTCTTGAGTTATTGCAAAGAAAGTTGGAGAAAGAAAAAAATATGAAAAATACATCGAAGATAACCTTAATTTTAACCACGTTTTTGGACGTGATCCCGACATTGTATGAAAAACAAAGGGGACACGTACGATAGCGCAAAGTCTCAGCTACAACATATTAAAATCTGGGAGAAATCCACAGAAGGGTAAGTGAGCTAGTGCACTTTCGAAAATCAATGATTTGAGTCCTGATCCCAATAGGCATGACCGTAAAGGTTTCATCTGTGGTTATGGACATTGGCCATGTCATATTTGGATTCTCATTTAGAAAAGAGAGTGAGGTCTGCCATCTTTGGTACCAAAGTCGGTATATACTATAACGAAGATACATAATGAAGTATATTTGACCATTGACCCCACTCTGTACAGCCAAAATGGCATCTGAGAAAAAAATTGTTATTTTGTGAAATGATCTTGGTAGCGTGGTCTTTGTGTGTGCGAAATATTGGAAAGATAGGACATGTATTCCCCAAGATACAGGATGATACATTTATGACCTCTGACCCTAATTTATCTACCCAAGATGGTGTTCGATCAAGTAGTTGTGATCTTATAAAATAATGTAGGGCCTACGTCACATGAACTAAACATGTTCAAAATATGGGGGTACTAGGGAATGTCTTTCATGTGTTATTCCAAAGAAATTTGCAAAAAGAAAGAAATATGAAAATACATCGAAGCTAAGCTTTAATTTAAGCGAAGTTTTTCGACGTGATTTCGACGTCGTATGAAAAAAACAAACGGAGGACACATTACCGACAGCGCAAAGTCTAAGCTAACACATTAAAATCTGGGAGAAATTCACCGTAGGATAAGTTAGATAGTGCTCGAAAAAGACAGTCATGTTAATTTTCATTTCAAGAAAAACTGCACTCCTATAGAGATAACTCGCAAATGGATCAAATTTGACGAGGTTACCTTCAATCTATTTTTACGAGGTGAAGACTTCATCCAGCGAAATTTTGGATTATCACAACTGATAGAGTATTAAATAAGCTACAGCATACTGAAATCTGGGTGAAAATTGGCCAAGGATAAGTGAGATACGCTCGAGTAAACTTGAAATTTGATGACGTCATTTTGAAATTTTACTCTTTTTGATTTATTAAGAAATTTGATACCTTTTCATCTTTTTTTCAGCATTGCCAACCCATGAAATGACATGTACAACTCATCAGCTTTCAGAATATGTAAAGAAAATGGGGGGTCACCGTCCATCCTGACGAGTAAAATCGGATTAAAAATTGGCGGTTTTTTGGCATTGTTGGACTGTATATCGCCATTGACGCGCGCGCGGAATTTCAACTTTGACGGGTCCGTATGACGTCATATTGAGTCGGATTGACTTGAAACTTGGTAGAAATATTCCTTGACATTTCAGGCATCCAATAAGTGTGAAAAAATGGGAAATTTCCATTGCATATGAGCTGTGCGTGCGTATATGTGCGCGCGCGTACGCGTCCGTCCAATTTTTTCAATTTTTCAAAAAATGCTCCAAATGGTCTGAAACGTGTCCAAAAAAAATTTGAGCTCGATTTGAGCATACAAATATTTCAACGCGCGCGTACGCGCACGTTTTAAGAGAAAATATGAATTTTGAGAATATGAGTAGAATGCGCATAACTTGAAATACATGTGACGTAAATTTCATTGAAAAATTCTATTCCATTAATGAGATATGATTGAGAATGTGTTTTCATATAATGACGTCATAGTGACGTCACGGTCGACTGATCACTATGATACATTAGATTTGTCGTCTTTGGGACATGATACATATATGGTATGAGTTTGAAATTGATACTCTGAAAACTTTCTGAGTAAGTAGATACACAACTTTTGTCCAGAAATAAAGAAAGAAGAAGAAGAAGAAGAAGAAGAAGAACAAAGAATCCTTACAGATACAGAAGGTGATCCGAGAGGATACTCGGATCACCTAATGAAGCTAAGCTTTGATTACTTAAGCCGAGTTTTTCGACGTGCTTTTGACGTCGTATGAAAAAACGGAGGACGTATTACGATAGCGCAAAGTCTCAGCTACAACATATTAAAATCTGGGAGAAATTCATCGAAGGGTGAGTGAGCTGGTGCTCGATAAAGACAATCATGTCAATTTTCACATCTAGAAAAATTCCCTCCCATAGAGATAACACGTCATAATGACGATAAAGAAAGAAGTACATATGACCTTTGACCCCACTTTGCACAGACAAGATGTCATCTGAGCAAAAAATGGTTATTTTGTGATATGATCCTTGTAACATGGTCTTTACGTGTGCAAAATATGGGAAAGATAGAACATGTATTCACCAAGATACAGGATGAAACATTTATGACCTTTGACCCTAATTTACATACTGAAGATGGCATCTGATCAAGTAGTTGTCATTTTATGAAATAATGAACGTGACATGAACTAAGCATGTGCAAAATATGGTGTTGATAGAGTATGTTTTTCTTGAGTTATTGCAAAGAAAGTTGCAGAAAGAAAGAAATATTTCAATACAACGAATATAAGCTTTAATTTCAACCAAGTTTATTGACGTGATCCCGACATCGTATGAAAAAACGAAAGGCACACTTACGATAGCCCAAAGTCTCAGCTACAACATATTAAAATCTGGGAGAAATTCACCGAAGCATAAGTGAGCTACTGCTCGAAAAGGACAGTCATGTCAATTTTCATTCCAGAAAAACTGCACTCCCATAGAGATAACACGTAAACTGGTCAAATTCGACAAGGTTACTTTCAATCCATTTTTACGAGGTTATGCTGTCATTCAATCAAAATTGTGTTATTACATAACTGATAGAGCATTAAATTAGCTACAGCATACTGAAATCTGGGTGAAAATTGGCCAAGGATAAGTGAGATACGCTCGAGTAAACTTGAAATTTGATGACGTCATTTTGAAATTTTACTCTTTTTGATTTATTAAGAAATTTGATACCTTTTCATCTTTTTTTCAGCATTGCCAACCCATGAAATGACATGTACAACTCATCAGCTTTCAGAATATGTAAAGAAAATGGGGGGTCACCGTCCATCCTGACGAGTAAAATCGGATTAAAAATTGGCGTTTTTTTGGCATTGTTGGACTGTATATCGCCATTGACGCGCTCGCGGAATTTCAACTTTGACGGGTCCGTATGACGTCATATTGAGTCGGATTGACTTGAAACTTGGTAGAAATATTCCTTGACATTTCAGGCATCCAATAAGTGTGAAAAAATGGGAAATTTCCATTGCATATGAGCTGTGCGTGCGTATATGTGCGCGCGCGTACGCGTCCGTCCAATTTTTTCAATTTTTCAAAAAATGCTCCAAATGGTCTGAAACGTGTCCAAAAAAAATTTGAGCTCGATTTGAGCATACAAATATTTCAACGCGCGCGTACGCGCACGTTTTAAGAGAAAATATGAATTTTGAGAATATGAGTAGAATGCGCATAACTTGAAATACATGTGACGTAAATTTCATTGAAAAATTCTATTCCATTAATGAGATATGATTGAGAATGTGTTTTCATATAATGACGTCATAGTGACGTCACGGTCGACTGATCACTATGATACATTAGATTTGTCGTCTTTGGGACATGATACATATATGGTATGAGTTTGAAATTGATACTCTGAAAACTTTCTGAGTAAGTAGATACACAACTTTTGTCCAGAAATAAAGAAAGAAGAAGAAGAAGAAGAAGACTAGAGATTGTAATTTGTCATCACTGACAAATTAAGGTGATCCGATTTTTTTTATCAATGATTCGAGTCCTGATCGCAATAGGCATGACCATACAAGTTTCATCTGTGTTTAGAGACATTGGCCGTGTGATGTTTGCATTCTCATTTAGCAAAGGGAGTCATATCTGCCATGTTTGGTACCAAATTCTGTATACACTATAACGAAGAAACAGCAACAAGTACATATGACCTTTGACCCACCTTTGCACTCCCAAGATTGCATCTGATGAAATAGTGGTTATTTTGTGAAATGATTCTCGCGACATCGTGTATACGTGTGAAAAATATGGGAAAGATAGGACAGGTATTCACCAAGATACAAGATGAAACATTTATGACCTTTGACCCTAATTTACATACCCAAGATGTTGTCCGATCTAGTAGTTGTTATTTTATGAAATAATGTACGTGACATGAACTAAACATGTGGAAAATATGGGGGTGATTGGGCGTGTTTTTCTTGAGTTATTGCAAAGAAAGATGCAGAAAGAAAGAAATATCTCAATACATAGAAGATAAGCTTTAAATTCAACCAAGTTTTTTATCGTGATCCCGACATCGTATGAAATAACGAAATAAATTTAATGATAGCGCAAAGTCTCAGCTAGAACATATCAAAATCTGGGAGAAATTCACCAAAGGGTAAGTGAGCTAGTGCTCGATAAAGACGATCATGTCAATATTCACATTAAAAAAAAATCCCTCCCATAGAGATAACACGTCATAACGAAGATACAAAAAGAAGTACATATGACCTTTGACCTCAATTTGCACAGACAAGATGGCATCTGAGTAAAAAGTAATTATTTTGTGAAATGATCCTTGTAACATGGTCTTTGCGTGTGCAAAATATGGGAAAGATAGGACATGTATTCACTAAGATACTCGATGAAACACTTATGACCTTTGACCCTAATTTACATACCCAAGATGGTGTCCGATCAAGTAGTTGTTATTTTATGAAATAATTGACGTGACATGAACTAAACATGTGCAAAATATGGAAGTGATAGAGGCCGTTTTTCTTGAGTTATTGCAAAGAAAGTTGCAGAAAGAAAGAAATATCTCAATACATCGAAGATAAGCCTGAATTTCAACCAAAAGTTTTGACGTGATCCCGACATCGTATGAAAAAACGAAGGGCACACTTACGGTAGCGTAAAGTCTCAGCTACAACATATTAAAATCTGGGAGAAATTCACCGAAGGGTAAGTTAGCTAGTGCTCGATAAAGATAGTCATGTCAATTTTCATTTCCAGAAAAACTGCACTCCCATAGAGATAACACGTAAACTGGTCAAATTTGACAAGATCACATTCAATCCATTTTTACGAGGTGATACCGTTATCTAATCAAAATATTGTAATTTTATGTTTGAAAGAACATAAAATAAGCTACAACATACTGAAATCTGGGTGAAAATTGACAAAGGACTAGTGAGATAAGCTTGAGTGAACTTGAAATTTGATGACGTCATTTTGAAAATTTACTTTTTTTACTTTATTAAGAAATTTGATATCTTTTAATCATTTTGTCAGCATTACCACCCCATGAAATGACATGTACAACTCATCAGCTTTCAAAATATGTAAAGAAAATGGGGGGTCACCGTCCATCCTGACGAGTAAAATCGGATCTAAAATTAGCAATTTTTTGGCATAGTTGCACTGCATATCGCCATTGACGCGCGCGCGGAATTTCAACTTTGACGGGCCCGTATGACGTCATATTGAATCGGATTGACTTGAAACTTGGTAGAAATATTCCTTGACATTTCAGACATTCGATCCGTGCGATAAAACGTGAAATTTCTATTGCATATGAGCTTTGCGTGCGTATATGCGCGCGCGCGTACGCGTCCGTCGATTTTTTTTGAAATGCAGTAAATGACCTGAAACGTGTGCAAAACAATTTTGAGGTTGATTGGAGCATGTTTAAATTTCAACGCGCGCGTACGCGCTCGTTTAGTATGAACGTGACTAAATTTTATGAAATATATCAATAGACCTTGACTTGAACTATATGATATCTTAATTTCATTCAAAAATTCCATTCCATTAATGAGATATTGATGTAAACGTGATTTCAGATAATGACGTCATAATGACGTCACGGTTAACTGATCACATTGATACACTAGATCTGTCGTCCTTAGGACATGATACATATATGGTATAAGTTTGAAAGTGATAGGCAGGGGACTTTTTAAGTTAACCGATACACAAGATTTGAGGAGAAAGAAATAAAGAAGAAGAAGAAGAAGAAAGAATCCGTACAGATACAATAGGTGATCCGAGAGGATACTCGGATCACCTAACTAGAGATTGTAATTTGTCATTACTGACAAATTAAGGTGATCCGATTTTTTTTTTTTATCAATGATTCGAGTCCTGATCGAAATAGGCATGACCATACAGGTTTCATCTGTGTTTAGAGACATTGGCCGTGTGATGTTTGGATTCTCATTTAGAAAAGGGAGTCATGTCTGCCATCTTTGGTACTAATTCTGTATACACTAGATAACGATGATACAGCAACAAATACATGTGGCCTTTAACCCACCTTTACACTCCCAAAATGGCATCTGAGGAAAAAGTGGTTATTTTGTGAAATGATTCTCGCGACATCGTCTATACGCGTGCAAAATATGGGAAAGATAGGACACGTATTCACCAAGATACAAGATGAAACATTTTTGACCTTTGACCCTAAATTACATACCCAAGATGGTGTCTGATCAAGTAGTTGTTATTTTATGAAATAATGTACGTGACATGAACTTAACATGTGCAAAATGTGGGGGTGATAGGGGCTGTTTTTCTTAAGTTATTGCAAAGAAAGTTGCAGAATGAAAGCAATATCTCAATACATAGAAGATAAGCTTTAATTTAAACCAAGTTTTTTAACATGATCCCGACATTGTATGAAAAAACGAAGGCACCCTGGCGATAGCGCAAGTCTTAGCTACAACATATTACAATCTGGGAGAAATTCACCGAAGGGTAAGAGAGTTAGTGCTCGATAAAGACAACCATGTCAATTTTCACATTAAAAAAAATTTCCCTCCCATAGAGATAACACGTCATAACGAAGATACAGAAAAAAGTACATATGACCTTTGACACCAATTTGCACAGACAAGATGGCATCTGAGCAAAAAGTGGTTATTTTGTGAAATGATCCTTGTAACTTGGTCTTTGCGTGTGCAAAATATGGGAAAGATAGGACATGTATTCACCAAGACACAGGATGAAACATGTATGACCTTTGACCCTAATTTACATACCCAAGATGGTGTCCGATCAAGTAGTTGTTATTTTATGATATAATGCACGTGACATGAACTAAACATGTGCGAAATATCGGGGTGATAGAGGCTATTTTTCCTGAGTTATTGCAAAGAAAGTTGCAGAAAGAAAGAAATATCTCAATACATCAAAGATAAGCTTTAATTTCAACCAAATTTTTTACGTGATCCTGACATCGTATGAAAAAACGAAGGGCACATTTACGGTAGCGTAAAATCTCAGCTACAACATACTAAAATCTGGGAGAAATTCACCGAAGGGTAAGGGAGCTAGTGCTCGATAAAGATAGTCATGTCAATTTTCATTTCCAGAAAAACTACATTCCCATAGAGATAACACGTAAACTGGTCAAATTTGACAAGATTACTTTCAATCCATTTTTACGAGGTGATGCTGTCATCCAATCAAAATGTTGTTATTACAGTAATGAAAGAGCATTTCATAAGCTACAACACAATGAAATCTCGGTGAAAATTAGCCAAGGGTTAGTGAGATACGATCGAATGAACTTGAAATTTGATGATGTCATTTTGAAAATTTGCTTTTTTTTTACTTTATTAAGAAATTTGATATCTTTTGATCATTTTGCCAGCATTGCCACCGCATGAAATGACATGTACAACTCATTAGCTTTCAGAATATGTAAAGAAAATGGGGGGTCACCGTCCATTCTGACAAGTAAATTCGGATTTAAAATTGACGGTTTTTTTGGCATAGTTGCACTGTATATCGCCATTGACGCGCGCGCGGAATTTCAACTTTGACTGGCCCGTATGACGTCATATTGAGTCGGATTGACTTGAAACTTGGTAGAATTATTCCTTGACATTTTAAACATCCGATCCGTGTGAAAAACTGAGAAATTTATATTGCATATGAGCTGTGCGTGCGTATATGCGCGCGCGCGTACGCGTCCGTCCAATTTTTTCAATTTTTCAAAAAATGCTGCAAATGGTCTGAAACGGATGCAAAAAAAATTTGAGCTCGATTTGAGCATACAAATATTTCAACGCGCGCGTACGCGCACGTCTTAAGGTGTAGATGATTTTTGAGAATATGGGTAGAATCCGCTTGACATGAAATATATGTGACGTAAATTTCATTCGAAAATTCCGTTCCATTAATGAGATATTAATGAGAATGTGTTTTCATATAATGACGTCATAGTGACGTCACGGTCGACTGATCACTATGATTTTATTAGATCTGTCGTCTTTGTGACATGATACATATATGATATAATTTTGAAATTGATAGGTGCAGCACTTTCTGAGCTAATCGCTGCACAACTTTTGTCCAGAAATAAATAAAGAATCCGTACAGATACAATAGGTGATCCGAAGGATACTCGGATCACCTAAAGAAGAACAAAGAACTAGAACCGGAATTTGTCAACACTGACAAATTAGGTGATCCGATCTCTTCGAAAATCAATTATTTGAGTCCTGATCCAAATATTCATAACCATACAGGTTTCATCTGTGTTGACGGGACATTGGCCGTGTGATGTTTGTGAATTCTCATTTAGAAAAGGGAGTGAGACCTGCCATCTTTGGTACCGAATTCCGTATACACTAACGGAAATACAGAATGAAGTATATTTGACCTTTGACCTCACTTTGCACACCCAAGATGGCGTGTAAGCAAAAAGTGATTATTTTATGAAATGATTCTTGTAACATGGTCTTTGCGTGTGCAAAATATGGGAAAGATAGGACATGTATTCACCAAGATACAGGATGAAACATTTATGACCTTTGACCCAAATTTACATACCCAAGATGGTGTCCGATCAAGTAGTTGTTATTTTATGAAATAATGTACGTGACATGTACTAAACATGTGCAAAATATGGGATTGATAGCCATTGTTGTTGTTCATCTATTGCACAGAAAGTAGTAGAAAGAAAGAAAAATAAAGAAAAAATTATGTTATTTTATAGAAATTTGAAGGAGAAGCATAAAAAAATCAGAAAAAGATAAAGTAAGGAAGGGGAGATTAAGATTAACTAAGAAAAAGAAGAAAAAAGTGTTAAAAAAATTAAAAAAAATATTGGCAGGAGCGAGCCTCGAACCAGGGACCTTAGGATTACGAGTCGGATGCGCTACGCAATGACCTATTTCATTCTCCATAGGCCCTGTGTATTAAGCAAAATGACGCTGCATCGAAGCCTCGTGCCATTTTCAACCAAGTTTTTCGACGTGATGCCGACATCGTATGAAAAAATAAAGGGCACACTGACGATAGCCCAGAGTCTCAGCTACAACATACTAAAATCTGGGAGAAATTCACCGAAGCATAAGTGAGCTAGTGCTCTAAAAAGAGAGTCATGTCAATTTTCAATGCCAGAAAAACTGCTCTCCCATAGAGATAACACGTAAACTAATCAAATTTGACAATATTACTTTCAATCCATTTTTACGAGGTGATGCCGTCCTCCAATCAAAATGTTGTAATTATATTAATGAAAGATCATTTAATAAGCTACAACATACTGAAATTTGGGTGTAAATTGGCAAAGGATAAGTGAGATACGCTCGAGTGAACTTGAAATTTGATGACGTCATTTTGAAAATTTACTTTTTTTACTTTATTAAGAAATTTGATATCTTTTGATCATTTTGCCAGCATAGCCAACCCATGAAATAACATATCCAACTCATCAGCTTTCAGAATATGTAAAGAAAATGGGGGGTCACCGTCCATCCTGACGAGTAAAATCGGATTTAAAATTGGCGTTTTTTTTTGCCATCGTTGCACTGTATATCGCCATTGACGCTCGCGCGGAATTTCACCTTTGACGGGCCCGTATGACGTCATATTGAGTCGGATTGACTTGAAACTTGGTAAAATTATTCCTTGACATTTAGGCATCTGATGAGTGTGAAAAAAACGGGAAATTTCCATTGCATATGAGCTGTGTGTGCGAATATGTGCTCGCGCGTACGCGTCCGTCCAATTTTTTCAATTTTTCAAAAAATGCTCCAAATGGTCTGAAACGTGTGCAAAAAAAAATTGAGCTCGATTTGAGCATACAAATATTTCAACGCGCGCGTACGCGCACGTTTTAAGAGAAAATATGAATTTTGAGAACATAAGTAGAATGCGCATAATTTGAATTATATGTGACGTAAATTTCATTGCAAAATTCCATTCCATTAATGAGATATGATTGATAATGTGTTTTCATATAATGACGTCATAGTGACGTCACGGTCGACTGATCACTTTGATTTTAGTTCGATTGCCGTCTTTGGGAGACGATACATATGTGGTATAAGTTTGAAATCGATAGGAAGAGGACTTTTTGAGTTAATCGATGCACAACTTTTGGGGAGAAATAACAAAGAATCAGTACAGATACAGAAGGTGATCCGAAGGATACTCGGATCACCTAATCAGTACAGATACAGAAGGTGATCCGAGAGGATACTCGGATCACCTAAAGAAGAACAAAGAATCCGTACAGATACAGAAGGTGATCCGAGAGGATACTCGGATCACCTAATGAAGCTAAGCTTTGATTACTTAAGCCGAGTTTTTCGACGTGCTTTTGACGTCGTATGAAAAAACGGAGGACGTATTACGATAGCGCAAAGTCTCAGCTACAACATATTAAAATCTGGGAGAAATTCATCGAAGGGTGAGTGAGCTGGTGCTCGATAAAGACAATCATGTCAATTTTCACATCTAGAAAAATTCCCTCCCATAGAGATAACACGTCATAATGACGATAAAGAAAGAAGTACATATGACCTTTGACCCCACTTTGCACAGACAAGATGTCATCTGAGCAAAAAGTGGTTATTTTGTGATATGATCCTTGTAACATGGTCTTTACGTGTGCAAAATATGGGAAAGATAGAACATGTATTCACCAAGATACAGGATGAAACATTTATGACCTTTGACCCTAATTTACATACTCAAGATGGCATCTGATCAAGTAGTTGTTATTTTATGAAATAATGAACGTGACATGAACTAAGCATGCGCAAAATATGGTGTTGATAGGGTATGTTTTTCTTGAGTTATTGCAAAGAAAGTTGCAGAAAGAAAGAAATATTTCAATACAACGAATATAAGCTTTAATTTCAACCAAGTTTATTGACGTGATCCCGACATCGTATGAAAAAACGAAAGGCACATTTACGATAGCCCAAAGTCTCAGCTACAACATATTAAAATCTGGGAGAAATTCACCGAAGCATAAGTGAGCTACTGCTCGAAAAGGACAGTCATGTCAATTTTTATTCCAGAAAAACTGCACTCCCATAGAGATAACACGTAAACTGGTCAAATTCGACAAGGTTACTTTCAATCCATTTTTACGAGGTTATGCTGTCATTCAATCAAAATTGTGTTATTACATAACTGATAGAGCATTAAATTAGCTACAGCATACTGAAATCTGGGTGAAAATTGGCCAAGGATAAGTGAGATACGCTCGAGTAAACTTGAAATTTGATGACGTCATTTTGAAATTTTACTCTTTTTGATTTATTAAGAAATTTGATACCTTTTCATCTTTTTTTCAGCATTGCCAACCCATGAAATGACATGTACAACTCATCAGCTTTCAGAATATGTAAAGAAAATGGGGGGTCACCGTCCATCCTGACGAGTAAAATCGGATTAAAAATTGGCGGTTTTTTGGCATTGTTGGACTGTATATCGCCATTGACGCGCGCGCGGAATTTCAACTTTGACGGGTCCGTATGACGTCATATTGAGTCGGATTGACTTGAAACTTGGTAGAAATATTCCTTGACATTTCAGGCATCCAATAAGTGTGAAAAAATGGGAAATTTCCATTGCATATGAGCTGTGCGTGCGTATATGTGCGCGCGCGTACGCGTCCGTCCAATTTTTTCAATTTTTCAAAAAATGCTCCAAATGGTCTGAAACGTGTCCAAAAAAAATTTGAGCTCGATTTGAGCATACAAATATTTCAACGCGCGCTTACGCGCACGTTTTAAGAGAAAATATGAATTTTGAGAATATGAGTAGAATGCGCATAACTTGAAATACATGTGACGTAAATTTCATTGAAAAATTCTATTCCATTAATGAGATATGATTGAGAATGTGTTTTCATATAATGACGTCATAGTGACGTCACGGTCGACTGATCACTATGATACATTAGATTTGTCGTCTTTGGGACATGATACATATATGGTATGAGTTTGAAATTGATACTCTGAAAACTTTCTGAGTAAGTAGATACACAACTTTTGTCCAGAAATAAAGAAAGAAGAAGAAGAAGAAGACTAGAACCGGAATTTGTCAACACTGACAAATTAGGTGATCCGATCTCTTCGAAAATCAATGATTTGAGTCCTGATCCAAATATTAATGACCATACAGGTTTCATCTGTGTTGACGGGACATTGGCCGTGTGATGTTTGGATTCTCATTTAGAAAAGGGAGTGAGATCTGCCATCTTTGGTACCGAATTCCGTATACACTAAAGGAAATACAGAATGAAGTATATTTGACCTTTGACCTCACTTTGCACACCCAAGATGGCGTCTAAGCAAAAAGTGATTATTTTATGAAATGATTCTTGTAACATAGTCTTTGCGTGTGCAAAATATGGGAAAGATAGGACATGTATTCACCAAGATACAGGATGAAACATTTATGACCTTTGACCCTAATTTACATACCCAAGATGGTGTCCGATCAAGTAGTTGTTATTTCATGAAATAATGTACGTGACATGTACTAAACATGTGCAAAATATGGGATTGATAGCCATTGTTGTTGTTCATCTATTGCACAGAAAGTAGTAGAAAGAAAGAAAAATAAAGAAAAAATTATGTTATTTTATAGAAATTTGAAGGAGAAGCATAAAAAAATCAGAAAAAGATAAAGTAAGGAAAGGGAGATTAAGATTAACTAAAGAAAAAAAAAAGAAAAAAGTGTTTAAAAAAATTTAAAAAAAATATTGGCAGGGGTGAGCGTCGAACCAGGGACCTTAGGATTACGAGTCGGATGCGCTACGCAATGACCTATTTCATTCTCCACAGGCCCTGTGTATTAAGCAAAATGACGCTGCATCGAAGCCTCGTGCCATTTTCAACCAAGTTTTTCGACGTGATGCCGACATCGTATGAAAAAATGGAGGGCACTTTAGTGATAGCCCAAAGTCTCAGCTACAACATACTAAAATCTGGGAGAAATTCACCGAAGCTTAAGTGAGCTAGTGCTCGAAAAAGAGAGTCATGTCAATTTTCACTGCCAGAAAAACTGCTCTCCCATAGAGATAACACGTAAACTGGTCAAATTTGACAATATTACTTTCAATCCATTTTTATGAGGTGATGCCGTCATCCAATCAAAATGTTGTTATTATATTAATGAAAGATCATTTAGTAAGCTACAACATACTGAAATCTGGGTGTAAATTGGCAAAGGATAAGGGAGATACGCTCGAGTGAACTTGAAATTTGAAGACGTCATTTTGAAAATTTACTTTTTTTACTTTATTAAGAAATTTGATATCTTTTAATCATTTTGCCAGCATCGCCAACCCATGAAATAACATGTCCAACTCATCAGCTTTCAGAATATGTAAAGAAAATGGGGGGTTACCGTCCATCCTGACGAGTAAAATCGGATTTAAAATTGGCGTGTTTTTGGCATCGTTGCACTGTATATCGCCATTGACGCGCGCGCGGAATTTCAACTTTGACGGGCCCGTATGACGTCATATTGAGTCGGATTGACTTGAAACTTGGTAGAAATATTCCTTGACATTTTAGGCATCCGATAAGTGTAAAAAAACGGGAAATTTCCATTGCATATGAGCTGTGTGTGCGAATATGTGCGCGCGCGTACGCGTCCGTCCAATTTTTTCAATTTTTTAAAAAATGCTCCAAATGGTCTGAAACGTGTGCAAAAAAAATTGGAGCTCGATTTGAGCATACAAATATTTCAACGCGCGCGTACGCGCACGTTTTAAGAGAAAATATGAATTTTGAGAATATGAGTAAAATGCGCATAACTTGAAATGTATGTGACGTAAATTTCATTGAAAAATTCCATTCCATTAATGAGATATGAATGAAAATGTGTTTTCATATAATGACGTCATAGTGACGTCACGGTCAACTGATCACAATGATTTTACTTGATTTGTCGTCTTTAGGACACGATACATATATGGTATAATTTTGACATTGATAGAAAGAGTACTTTCTGAGCTAATCGAAACACAACTTTTGTCCAGAAAGGAAGAAAGAAGAAGAACAAAGAATCCGTACAGATACAGAAGGTGATCCGAGAGGATACTCGGATCACCTAACTAGACTTGGAATTTGTCAACACTGACAAATTAGGTGATCCGATCTGTTCGGAAATCAACGATTTGAGTCTCCTGATCCCAATAGGCATGACCATACCGGTTTCATCTGTGTTTAGTGGACATTGGCCGTGTGATGTTTGGATTCTCATTTAGAAAAGGTAGTCAGACCTGACATCTATGGTACACAATTCCGTATACACTAACGAAGATACAGAATGAAGTATATTTGACCTTTGACCCCAATTTGCACAGACAAGATGGCATCTGAGCAAAAAGTGGTTATTTTGTGAAATGATCCTTGTAACATGGTCTTTACGTGTGCAAAATATGGGAAAGATAGGACATGTATTCACCAAGATACAGGATGATACATTTATGACCTTTGACCCTAATTTACATACCCAAGATGACGTCTGATCAAGTAGTTGTTATTTTATGAAATAATGTACGTGACATGAACTAAACATGTGCAAAATATGGGGGTGATAAGGCCTGTTTTTCTTGAGTTATTGTAAAGAAAGTTGCAGAAAGAAAGAAGTATCTCAACACATCGAAGATAAGCTTTAATTTCAACCACATTTTTTGACGTGGTCCCGACATCGTATCAAAAAATGAGGGCACACTTTCGATAGCCCAAAGTCTCAGCTACAACCTATTAAAATCTGGGAGAAATTCACTGAAGCATAAGTGAGCTAGTGCTCGATTAAGACAATCATGTCAATTTTCACATCTACAAAAATTCCCTCCCATAGAGATAACACGTCATAACGAAGATAAAGAAAGAAGTACATATGACCTTTGACCCCACTTTGCACAGCCAAGATGGCATCTGAGCAAAAAGTGGTTATTTTGTGAAATGATCCTTGTAACATGGTCTTTACGTGTGCAAAATATGGAAAAGATAAGACATGTATTCACCAATATACAAGATGATACATTTATGACCTTTGACCCTAATTTACATACCCAAGATGACGTCTGATCAAGTAGTTGTTATTTTATGAAATATTGTACGTGACATGAACTAAACATGTGCAAAATATGGGGATGATAGGGGGTGTTTTTCTGGAGTTATTGCAGAGAAAGTTGCAGAAAGAAAGAAATATCTCAATACATCGAAGATAAGTTTGATTTCAACCAAGTTTTTTGACGTGATCTCGGCGTCGTATGAAAAAATAGAGAGAACTTTGACGACAGCTCAAAGTCTCAGCTATAACATACTAAAATCTGGGAGAAATTCACCAAAGAGTAAGTGAGCTAGTGCTCGATAAAGACCGTCATGTCAATTTTCATTTCCAGAAAAATTCCCTCCCATAGAGATAACACGTAAACTGGTTAAATTTGACAAGGTTACATTATATCCATTTTCACGAGGTGAAGACATCATCCGATTAAAACTTTGATGAATAAAACTTAAAGAGTATTAAATTGGCTACAACATACTAAAATCTGGACGAAATTCACCGAAGGGTAAGTGAGCTAGTCGTCGATAAAGACAATCATGTCAATTTTCACATCTAGACAAATTCCCTCCCATAGAGATAACACGTCATAATGAAGATAAAGAAAGAAGTACATATGACCTTTGACCCTACTTTGCACAGACAAGATGGCGTCTGAGCAAAAAGTGGTTATTTTGTGAAATGATTCTTGTAACATGGTCTTTACGTATGCAAAATATGGGAAAGATAAGACATGTATTCACCAAGATACAGGATGAAACATTTTTTACCTTTGACCCTAATTTACATACCCAAGAAGGTGCCCGATCAAGTAGTTGTTATTTTATGAAATAATGTAGGTGACATAAACTAAACATGTGCAAAATATTGGGCTGATAGAGCTTGTTTTTCTTGAGTTATTGCAAAGAAAGTTGCAGAAAGAAAGAAATATCTCAATACATCGAAGATAAGCTTTAATTTCAACCAAATTTTTTGACGTGATGCCGACGTCGTATGAAAAAACGAAGGACACACTTACGATAGCCCAAAGTCTCAGCTACAACATATTAAAATATGGGAGAAATTCACCGAAGCATAAGTGAGCTAGTGCTCGATAAAGTTAGTCATGTCAGTTTTCATTTCCAGGAAAACTGCACTCCCATAGAGATAACACGTAAACTGGTCAAATTTGACAATGTTACTTTTAATCCCTTTTTACGAGGTGATGCCGTCATCCAATTAAAATGTTGTTATTATATGACTGAAAGACCATTTAATGAGCTACAACATATTTAAATTTGGATGAAAATCAACAAAAGAATAAGTGAGATATGCTTGAGTAAACTTAAAATTCGATGACGTCATTTTGAAAATTTACTTTTTTTACTTTATTAAGAAATTTGATATCTTTTCATCATTTTTCCAGTATCGCCAACCCATGAAATGACATGTCCAACTCATCAGCTTTCAGAATATGTAAAAAAAATGGGGGGTCACCGTCCATCCTGACGAGTAAAATTGGATTTAAAATTGGCGGTTTTTTGCATTGTTGCGCTGTATATCGCCATTGACGCGCGCGCGGAATTTCAACTTTGACGGGCCCGTGTGACGTCATATTGAGTCAGATTGACGTGAAACTTGGTAGAAATATTCCTTGACATTTCAGGCATCCGATAAATGTGAAAAAACGGGAAATTTCTATTGCATATGAGCTGTGCGTGCGTATATGCGCGCGCGCGTACGCGTCCGTCCATTTTTTTCAATTTTTCAAAAAATGCTCCAAATGGTCTGAAACGTGTGCAAAACAATTTTGAGCTCGATTTGAGCATACAAATATTTCAACGCGCGCGTACGCGCACGTTTGAAGAGAAAATATGAATTTTGAGAATATGAGTAACATGCGCATAACTTGAAATGTATGTGACGTAAATTTCATTGAAAAATTCCATTCCATTAATGAGATATGAATGAAAATGTGTTTTCATATAATGACGTCATAGTGACGTCATGGTCGACTGATCACAATGATACATTAGATTTGTCGTCTTTGGGACATGATACATACACGGTATGAGTTTGAAATTGATACTCTGAGAACTTTTTGAGTAAGTAGATACACAACTTTTGTCCAGAAATAAGAAGAACCAACAAAGAATCCGTAGAGATACAGAAGGTGATCCGAGAGGATACTCGGATCACCTAACTAGAGATTGTAATTTGTCATCACTGACAAATTAAGGTGATCCGATTTTTTTTTTATCAATGATTCGAGTCCTGATCGCAATAGGCATGACCATACAAGTTTCATCTGTGTTTAGAGACATTGGCCGTGTGATGTTTGCATTCTCATTTAGCAAAGGGAGTCATATCTGCCATGTTAGGTACCAAATTCTGTATACACTATAACGAAGAAACAGCAACAAGTACATATGACCTTTGACCCACCTTTGCACTCCCGAGATTGCATCTGATGAAATAGTGGTTATTTTGTGAAATGATTCTCGCGACATCGTCTATACGTGTGAAAAATATGGGAAAGATAGGACAGGTATTCACTAAGATACAAGATGAAACATTTATGACCTTTGACCCTAATTTACATACCCAAGATGTTGTCCGATCTAGTAGTTGTTATTTTATGAAATAATGTACGAGCCATGAACTAAACATGTGCAAAATATGGGGGTGATAGGGCGTGTTTTTCTTGAGTTATTGCAAAGAAAGTTGCAGAAAGAAAGAAATATCTCAATACATAGAAGATAAGCTTTAATTTCAACCAAGTTTTTTATCGTGATTCCGACATCGTATGAAAAAAACGAATGGCACATAACGATAGCGCAAAGTCTCAACTACAACATATTAAAATCTGGGAGAAATTCACCGAAGGGTAAGTGAGCTAGTGCTCGATAAAGACAATCATGTCAATTTTCACATTTAAAAAAATTCCCTCCCATAGAGATAACACGTCATAACGAAGATACAAAAAGAAGTACATATGACCTTTGACCTGAATTTGCACAGACAAGATGGCATCTGAGTAAAAAGAAGTTATTTTGTGAAATGATCCTTGTAACATGGTCTTTGCGTGTGCAAAATATGGGAAAGATAAGACATGTATTCACTAAGATACAGGGTGAAACACTTATGACCTTTGACCCTAATTTACATACCCAAGATGGTGTCCGATCAAGTAGTTGTTATTTTATGAAATAATTCACGTGACATGACCTAAACATGTGCAAAATATGGAAGTGATAGAGGCCGTTTTTCTTGAGTTATTGCAAAGAAAGTTGCAGAAAGAAAGAAATATCTCAATACATCGAAGATAAGCCTGAATTTCAACCCAATTTTTTGACGTGATTCTGACATCGTATGAAAAAACAAAGGGCACACTTACGGTAGCGTAAAGTCTCAGCTACGACATATTAAAATCTGGGAGAAATTTACCGAAGCTTAAGTGAGCTAGTGCTCGATAAAGATAGTCATGTCAATTTTCATTTCCAGAAAAACTGTATTCCCATAGAGATAACACGTAAACTGGTCAAATTTGACAAGATTACTTTCAATCCATTTTTACGAGGTGATACCGTTATTTAATCAAAATTTTGTTATTTTATGTTTGAAAGAACATTAAATAAGCTACATCATACTGAAATCTGGGTGAAAATTGACAAAGAACTAGTGAGATACGCTCGAATGAACTTGAAATTTGATGACGTCATTTTGAAAATTTACTTTTTTTACTTTATTAAGAAATTTGCTATCTTTTAATCATTTTGTCAGCATTGCCACCCCATGAAATGACATGTACAACTCATCAGCTTTCAAAATATGTACAGAAAATGGGGGGTCACCGTCCATCCTGACGAGTAAAATCGGATTTAAAATTGGCAGTTTTTTGGCATAGTTGTACTGTATATCGCCATTGACGCGCGCGCGGAATTTCAACTTTGACGGGCCCGTATGACGTCATATTGAGTCGGATTGACTTGAAACTTGGTACAAATATTCCTTGACATTTCAGGCAGCCGATAAGTGTGAAAAAACGGGAAATTTCTATTGCATATGAGCTGTGCGTGCGTATATGCGCGCGCGCGTACGCGTCCGTCGATTTTTTCTGAAATACTCCAAATGACCAGAAACGTGTGCAAAACAATTTTGAGCTCGATTGGAACATATTAAAATTTCAACGCGCGCGTACGCGCTCGTTTACCAGGGTCGTGATGAAATTTTATTAAATATATCGATAGATCTTGACTTGAACTTTATTATATGTAAATGTCATTGAGAAATTCCATTTCATTACTGAGATACGAATGTGAACGTGATTTCAGATAATGACGTCATAGTGACGTCATGGTTGACTGATCACAAAGATACAATTGATCTGTCGTTCTTATGACGTGATACATATATGGTATAAGTTTAAAAGTCATAGGTGAATGACTTTTTGAGTTAATCGCTGCACAACATTTGAGGAGAAAGAAATAAAGAAGAAAGATTCAGTACAGATACAATAGGTGATCCGAGAGGATACTCGGATCACCTAACAAAGAATCCGTACAGATACATAAGGTGATCCGAGAGGATACTCGGATCACCTAAAAAAAAACAACAAACAAACAAACATACAAAAACGCATACTGGCAATTCCGTGGATATGCCGAGATCTAAAATTCGGCATTGCCATATTCTTCAGCAATAAAGTACGGACAGCAATATTAAGTATAGCAGCGTCGCATTTGAAGTATTAGCTTCCCTTCTGTGATGAAGGTTTGTGCTGTCAGAAAACCTTCTAGCAGTAAACGTCACCCCGTGGAAAAGTGTGAATGATGGCCCATAAAATATCGACTGATGTTCGATTAAGAACAGTGATTTACATGCACGATATACCATTGTAAATTTTGATACAAGCTATGAAACGCCGTGATTTTAATCGGGACAGGATCTGATTTTAACAGTTGGAAAGGAGAGTCGTGAATAACCAGCACTGTAGTACATTTTATCTATACGTGGGTACTTTGCCAATAAGAGATAAAGTAAGACATGTGCATACATATATATATATATATATATATATATATATATATATATATATATAATACGTATGTATATATATATATATATATATACATAATTATGTATAAACATATCTATATTATAAGCTATTATATTGCATGTTGCATATAATTTCAAAGAATGACTGTAATCACGTCATGTTTTTGAAGCAAGAGAAGGCAGTATAGTTTTGTCTCTCATCACGAATCGAATTTTCCTGCACTCTTAAGTATTTTGACGTAATGACTACACAACACACTGTCTATTCTGTGTTAAAATGACGGAAGTTATACGACATACTGTTAATGAAAACAATGATCTATATTATGATAGTATGCCGGCGTATGCAGCGTTTTACATGCGTTTGTATTATCTTCTAGCCTGTTCATCCTGTATTGATTTAACTTTTTCCTATCATAATGTCGTCTTGTGTTATGATTCTTATCATTTTCAGTCCAATATTATGGAAACATGTTGAAGGAAAGACTGACGTGTGAAACCTTTATGATAAACGAATGTAGAAAGTTCGGGAACGCCTATTATTACGACCACGCTATAAAAAGTCTCACAAGAGATGGCGCTAAACATCCATGCATAGTGGAGACCTTGCTTGCACCTAGATCAATCACCCCACAAGAAAAGTATGTCAGTGTACACTGAAAAAGAGCCGCCGATTGTAAATACCAAGTTAAAGTGCAATAATTCCACACATTATTGAATTTTGCATTAATAAACGGAAAAAAAAACAGACAAAAAGACTTAAAGGACAAGTTCACCTTCATTAACATGAGGATTGAGAGAATGTAGCAATATTAGTAGAACACATCATTGAAGGTTTGAGGAAAATCGGACAATCCGTTCAAAAGTTATGAATTTTTGAAGTCTTTGTGCAGTCACCGCTGGATGAGAAGACTACTGCAGTGTATAATGCCACATGCGTACAACAATATAAGGAAAATATAAAGAGAATTTCACAAAATTTCATCTTTTGAAAAAAGTACACATTCCCTTAACTCGTTACTGACATACTGTTATGGGTAATATTATTCCCATTGCCTTTAGAAAGAGGCAAGTCAAGTGCTCTTTTATTATGCGAAAAAAAAAAGTGAAAATATGTTGAATTTTCTTTACATTTTCTTTATACTGTTGCATCACGAGTCTTAGTAGTCTCCTCATCCAGCGGTTCCAACACAAAAGTTTTAAAAATTAATAACTTTTGCATCGATTGTCCAATTTTCCTCAAACTTTCACTGATGTGTTCTACTAATATTGCTGCATTCTCTTAATCCTATTGTTAATGAAGGTGAACTTGTCCTTTAAAGGGAAATTTCAGACCATTCGAGGGGCAGTCTGGAAATGAAGAATTATTTTTTACTGAAGAACAAGGAGAATTTGATCAAAATCGGATGAAGATTAAGAAAGTTGAGAAATATTGAAGATTAGCAATATTGTACGAAACAGTCCTTGAACATGATATGCAAACAATGAATATTGTGTCATCCCCTCACGACTGAATAATAGTTTGTACATTCAATTTTGAAATTTCCAATGTTCCATTCAAATGTAATTAGGCCCTATATATTATGCCCTCAGTCTCAGGTCCTGATATATCTCACTGATCACTATTTTGAAGTTATCAAACCAGCGATAGCATTATTTACAGCAGAAAAAACTAGATTTCTGCCATTTCTTTCGGTACACGATCATTGGAAAATCGTGAGGTGCTCACTCACTGGCATATGCATATCAACTGTTGAAGTACTGTTTGTTTGTTTTTTTTTAAATAGTGAATCTTTAAAATTTCATAACTGCCTTACTTTTTATCCCTCCCAAAAACGTCATCATTGTTAGGTTCTTTCATCTCTGTATCATCTCATCTAATCTACGTAATTATTGTGTTTGCTACTTATTATTACTGCGTTTCGAGAAAACATTTGAAATTTCAAGCCTTCTTTAATATAAATGTAACGTCCTAATTTTAGGGTAGATACTTATAAAACCTTTACCATTCTGCCCGTTTGACTGGAATTGCGCTTTAAAATATCATAAATTAAAAAAAAATTACAATAATGATTCTTATGTATAGGTTCCAAGCGTTACTGATAATGCAAGTACGAGCAACTTTGCAAAACACTGTTACAAAAAGAAAAAGAAAAAAGAAAGCGATCCCATGAGTTCATCAAAGCTTAACAAGAGTATAGCAATGGAAAATAACGGCTAAAATAGAGAAATGCCTAAATAATATAATAGGAATGAAAAATCAAACTTGGCTAAGGTTAAAAGGGAATTCCCTGCATCGATACTAAATTATATACATTCAATAAACTTAGCACAGTGGCAATATCGTTTATCCCCATGAGTTTGACTAGCACACACCGAGTTCTAGGGAAATGTCAGTCTTAACGGGAGGTCATTGTGATTTATATTAATATTATAAAAAGCAAGGTGAGCATAATATCATTGATTTACATAATTTTGACAGGGGCGGCACAGCCGTGGGGGCCGTGGGGGCTCGGGCCCCCACACTTTTTGTGCACCATACAAAGGAATACATAAGGTGTCATCACTTTGGGCCCCCACACTTTTTTCAACCCGGAAGTACGTAAGAGGCACTGCAATGGGAGGGGAGAGAATGAGCTGAGGACCTTTTTTTTTTTTTTTTTTGCTTGTTAGCTCATGAAACCCGGAAGTGGGCCCCCACACTTTTGAAAACAGTGCGCCGGCCCTGTTTCATACATTTTAAGAAAATGTGCACCGTATTAATAATGAAGATACTGTCCTGTTCGGGACTTTCTTTCGCTTTTCGTAAAATCCAGTATAAACCGTGAGGTTGCAACTGTCGGTTATAGAGGGCGCTATCAGATGTAATCGTACAGTGCCGTCACTGTACAGCTCTATGCTGTAATCGTACAGAGCTGTAATCGTACGGAAGATTTGTAATATTTTATATTAAATGGGTTAGTCAAATATCCGAAAAGCTCTGTTGAAGGTATTCGATATGAACATAAGACAATGTATTCATTTTTATTAGATTTGATGATAAGAACAAGAACGAACTGTCCAGTAATTCATTAGTGTTCTTTGCTATCTTCGAGCCCCACGACATTTCAAAATGGCTGATATTTCATTTAAAAAGCGAATTTATATAATGGTAATATTATACAGTTTTTATTTTTAAGAATTGTAGGCCTACATTTCTACACACACGCACACACACACACACACACGCACACACACATACACATACACACACACACACACACACATATATATATATATATATATATATATATATATATATATATATATATATATATATATATTTACTATTGTCATTATTTTTTTAAATCATAATATGTAGGCCCTGCTACTATGTGTGTTTATGTGCATGTGTGTGTGTGTATCTGCATTTCTGTTTAATCTGTCTCACATGTCCTGCACTGACACGAAAAGGATGCACCAGGGTTTAAATTTGCAGTAGGCCTATTTTTGAAATCTGTTGCAAAGTAGGATTATAAGTCTATTACATGCCATTTCTTTGTTACTTTCGTTCTCAATATTATATTATTATAGAATTATATTTATTATCATAGAAGTATACACTATATACTAATACATTAATTATTATAGAAGTGATAATACTATAAAATGAATACAAAGATATGCATTCTCTCACATTCTCTCAGAAGATGGAGGCTGAAGAAGTTCTGCAAACAATAAATCAATACTGTCAACTACAAAGATTCCAACTGATAGAGATCTTATTTCTCTACCCGTAACATGAAGCACAAACAATTAAAAGTAAAAACTATCACAACATGTTACAGCACTAGACCTCACCGGTTATAGGGTTAACCAAGGTAAGCAAAAATGTATCAGGGACAGGTTTTGAATTTGCAGATATCAAATCTGCAGCAAATGTATCGGATTTTCAATCTAATAATGATAATAACAATGATGATAATAATAATGATGATGATGATAATAATAATAATAATAATAATAATAATAATAATAATAATAATAATAATAATGATAATAATAATAATGATAATGATGATAATGATAATGATGATGATAATAATAATAATAAATAATAATATCATTAATAAAAATGATGATAATGATAATAATGATAACACTCCACGGCCAGCACCACGTTTTCAAAAGGGGAGGGGGGAGCCAGTTTATAATCTGGTGCCACTTCCGGGTTTCTTCTCATTCATTTGGGCGCCTTTTCATGTTTCTTTGACAATGTAAATGGCGCTATATCAACGCTGTGTCATCATATTTTCATCATTAACATTAGATATCAATCCTGCACTGGTAGCCTACTATTTTAATGCTTTGTTTTGTTTGGCGTCTTTGTGTGTTTTTTTTTTCTCTTTTGTTTTTCGGTTTTTTTTTTTTTTTTTGATAGAACAAAAAATAAAAAATAAAAAGGAAAAAAGGGGGGCTTATGCGCCCCCCTTTATTTTTTTTTTTTCCTGGATCCGCCCCTGGTATTGTCAGGTGTGCCCGATAAAACCGTGTTCTTTGTTGCCACGCCTTTTTCAATGTAGGGTGTACATAACTTGTCATCGTATATAGATTTGCTATGTAATGATTTGATACAGAAGGAAATAAACGTTCACCTGAAATGAAATGATAGGATGTGGCGCTTTATGGGCCTGACAACAGGATGTTGTGCGACCGCTTCGTCTTGTCAGAGGGCCCTGGAGCCTCCACCGTCATGGCTTAGCCGCTGAGTATTAACGATGGGATCTTTCGATGTGTTGTATTTTGTTTTGTTTGGTTTCGTTTGCCTTTTTTGTCTTGTTTTTTTTTTTTTGTTTTTTTTTTTTTGTTTTTTGCTAGGTGAGATTTTCAGATTCCATATGGCATGCTATGCCGGTGCCACGTTTTCAAAAGTGGGGGCGGGGCCAACTCAGACTTCTGGTGCCACTTCCGGTCCCCAAAAAAAGGGTCTTAAAAGTGCAAGTTCTGTAGGGTGCCACTTCCGGGTATCTTCAGCTGACAAGCAAAAAGAAGAAGAAGAAGAAGAAGAAAAAGGCTCCAGCACAAAAACAAAGGCCTTATATCTAGGCTAGTGCCACTTACGCACGCCACTTCCGGGGTTTAAAAAAAAAAGTGCGGGGGGGGGGGGGCGGGGGAAGGGGCCAAAGTGGTGACACCTAAATTATGTATTCCTTTGCATGGTGCAAAAAAAAAAAATGGTTCCACAAACAAAGTTCATGTGTGGGATGAAATGTAAGGATTGCTTAGCTCTGATAGCAGCTCCAAGTTGAAGTAGACCTACGTATTATACGTCTCGCACAAGCCAGAAATGATCTCCGTCACAAACTTGAGTTCAAAGAGGTTAAATTCATTACAGTAAATTAAATAATGTACCTCTTTGCACTTTGGTTCAAAGATACAAAAATAATTATTGTCGACTACATTCTGATTGAGGGCGTCCCCTATCACTTCATCCGCTATGCGACGTACATCGTCCACGCCGTCGCCGTAAGGCTGCGTTCACATAGAAGTATACTATTCGGGTATTCGGGCTCGTTTTTCGAGGGCACGCGAATAGCTTGAATCGAACGATAGGATTTCCTCACACCGGTTCACATAGGAGGGCACTATTCGAAAGTATGAATAGCTGCGAAAAGTATAGCAAAGTGGGAATCGAACTTGTTCGATTTTCTTGCAGCGTATACCGTCTCTCGTTTATGAAATAATGACACTTTTGGTCTGGATTTGTCCTTTAGCAAAAATAAGCATGTAGACTGACATTCTGATGCAGTTTAGAAATTGTTAATAAGATTTGCTGGGATGTAGGAGGAAGAAATCCTCACTGCATGGGATGGTGAGTTGACGGTGCGGGTGATGGTGTATTCGGTGCTCGAATAGCGAATACCGAGTACCGAATACCGAATACCGAATACCGAATACTTCTATGTGAACGCAGCCTAATAGATGTATAGTAAGGGTACTAGGTCTCGCGCAGGGACGTAATGATCGCGCATAGTGCAACTGCGTATAGCAAGCGATATTACGCGTAGTTGTAAGCGCAAAATTTGCCGATACGCCCATGGAATAAACATACCTGACCTACCGCTCAACATGAGAAGGAAGCAGCTAAGAAATTTTGATTTCCAACAAATTTTCCACTAAATTTCCAACTTTTTACCTTGTACAAACCTACCTTCCCTTAAAATCTGTTCTAAGGATGTTGTAGCCTAGACGTGTCGTCTCGCTTGTCTCGTTCGTAGTCGATAGAATTCGTAATTTGTTCGATCGATCGTTTACCACGTGACGTCATCATACACAAGAACAATGTATGCTGCCAGCTACGCTGAAATACTATTAATAAATGTTGTTTTAAGTCAAATTTTAACACAACGATTATAATGTTACAAAGGAATAAATATTTCAGTCTATCGAAGTTGAAGTGTGATTTCAATTTGAATTTGCTTGTGATTTCTTGCGCTAACTTGTGATATATTTGTGACAGGGGAGGGCCATAATGATACTGAAGAAAACAACTTAGATGAGAGTGTGACAAATGGGTGACGAAAATGAGAGGGTGACGAATGGGTAAGCACACACACACACACACACACACAAAATATCTGTTCATATTCTACTTTTTTCCATTTTATATTACATGTATATTATTGGTTAAAGTGATTAGAAATATTGAAAGAAAACTTTATAAATGAAAATCATTAACGATTTATGAAAATATCAATGATAAAAATAATGATAATAAGAATGCATGATAAAATGAGATGATGGTGGTGGAAGTGATAATAATAATAATAAAAATGATAATGATGATGATGATGATGATTATGATGATCGATGATGGTGGTGGTGATAATAGTAATAATGATAATAATAATAATAATAATAATAATAATAATACATATAACAATAATAATAATAATAATAATAAGACATATAATAATAATAATGATAATAATAATAATAATAATAACACATACATTTGTATAATAATAATAACAACAATATACACAAGTTAGGTAAAACTGCTGTTGCTTAACAGGGACAAATTTAATATCAAGTGAAAAAATATTCTACGAAAGCCGGAGCACGTTACAGCCGCAGAGGCAGACACTTTCACGCATGAAACTACAGAGGGCAGCTGCGCGATCTTTACATACCCCGAGAAATTGAACGCATAAAAAAAAGTCCGACATGCAAACGGCGACAGCGCACTACTCCGTGATCGTATTATCAGGAGATTCTGGGAGGTGATTTTTCTGCATTTTCGTGATATTCATTGAGAAATTCAGGTACGATTATGGCATAACTTCTATTATAAGAGCATTTCAAATTTTCGTGCGCGATATCTAGACCCCTCAACCATACTATGTTCATAATATCCCATTGATTGCACAATGTGCCTTTCCAGTACAACCGGCTACTCGTACTAGGGATTGAGCCGGGGGATTGCATGGGTGACTCAATAGCACGTTAGAACACTGAAAACTACTCATTTAGGCTCTGGTATGCACTAGCAGACGACGTCGTGGAGGGGAACAGGAAGAGCCACATTTTTGTAAAAAAAGGACGACGGAAGTGGGCAAGGTAATTCATGCCATGAATATATAGGGTATGCGGACTTTGTGCCCTTCTCAGCTCACACAGCACGCAATGAAAACGGCGGGGGTCGGGCCAGAAATCAATCGTAAACAACAAACGTTAAACAGTGAACGGTGATCACCTGACGGTGCTGCGGTGATATAAAAGACAGTCGTGCCGGAGCTGGTAATTTCATTGTGTTCATGTGCTCAGAAGTGACGCCCGATTTCTACATCAGCAAGATGGGTATTCGCATACTAGTGGTGGCAATCATTGTCAGGCTCTGTGTTTTGAACTCTCACAAGGTTTATGCATGGCCCATCATCGGTCCCTCGGCGGTAGGGATGTTTTCAAGACAGAGCACCACTGGGCTGAGGTCATTGGAATCACAATTTGACAATATCGTGAGCCATTTGAGACAAGTTACTTCAACGAATGACAGCTACCACCAGTTCTCGAAATCCGTCCCAGCTACAGCAAGCCAAGAACAAGTCCATACACGAACACAAGCCAACGTCGCATCAAGTTACAAGCGAGACAGGTTAAAAAAGTTGTTTAGAAACAGGTACTGTATATGCCATTATTTTCGCGAGGTTTTAATTTTCGCGAATTGCAGTTGGATCGCGAATTTAACAACACGTGAAATTGTCTCCATGCGCTTTGTTACAATAATAAAGCATTAACGTAAGCGTCGGCTTCGATTCTCGAAAACAACATCTCGCGGAAATGTCTATGACCTCGTCATTCACGAAAATATCTGTACGCGAAAATAACGGCGTATACAGTAAATTACATGTAGAAAACCTATATAGATGTTCTTCAAACCGACTACTGTAAAATGAATGTTTGTGTGCATTTTAATTTCGTGAATTTCGCAAGTGCCAAGATTCGTGAAATTGAAATGCACGCGAAAGTTTTTGTGTACACTATATGCATTGAATGCCAGTTGCACTTTGCGAAAATTTCATGCAAAAAAGAAAAAGAATTGAAAATGGCCATTTGCCAGTTCAATTGTGTAAATCTATTAGCACTCGCACCAAGGTTCAACCAGGGAGGTGGAAGAGAGATGGATCGAGTGTCCTCTTTTGAGTTCCCTTTGAAGTCATGCGTGGCACCGACAGCGTTTTTTTCCCCCTCCCGTAATCCCACCATATTCAAATTACACTCGGCGCACTGCAAGTCGTAAATCTTTTTGTCAGAAATCATGACGCGAAATGCATTGTGGTCGGGGAACAAAATGGTGTCCTATGGTGTAAGCAGTGGTGGTGGTTAATGACAGTAAGTCAGAATTTATTCTGATAGGATCCAAACAGATGTTGTCTTAAGTGAATTCTGATACATGTTATGTTAGAATTGGCAATAGCAATATCAAGTCTTCGAACAAAGTTCGTAATCTTGGTGTTGTTTATGATGCAAATCTGACATTCAAAGACCACATTTCATATGTATCCCAATCTGTAATATTTCATTTGCATAACCTGGGCTCAATTCGGAGATATTTAACTACATCAGCAGCAGAAAAACTGATGCATGCTCTTATTTTGTCTCGTCTAGATTTCTGCAATTCTCTGTTTTGCAGCCTTCCACAAAAAGAACTCAGTAAACTGCAACGTCTTCAGAATTGTGCCGCTAGATTACTTACTTTTAAGAAGAAAACTGTGCATACTACCCCAATACTTCGGTCCCTACACTGGCTTCCTGTAGAAAAACGTATTAACTTCAAGATTCTTCTTCTTGTTTACCGTACATTGCACAAATTTGCCCCTGTCTACTTTCAAAATACTCTTCATCTTCACCAACCACCACGTAATCTCCGTTCATCAAACTCGCTAAAATTACAGGTACTACCTCGAATCAAGCATAATTGGGGGGATCGGGCTTTTTCATATATGGGCCCAAAACTATGGAATGGCCTACCAAAATCTCTTAGAGAACCATCTTCCATTGATGGTTTCAAAAAGAATCTCAAGACATATATTTTCAATTTAAATTAACAATATTGTATACCTGTATGTATAGTATGTGTACGTATATAGGCCTATTGTTTGTTGGTTTATTGTCTTAGTTTCTGTGATACTGTTGTAACGTGACACAATATGTACTCTGTTCTATAGTGCCTTGAGTATCTTTTTTAGGTAGAAATGTGCGCTTTATAAGAGTCTCACTATTATTATTATTATTATTATTATTATTATTATTGTTATTTTACCGAGATTACGATGAATGATCTAGGAGGGAGAGTGAGGCGGAGAGCTATATACTAAGCTCTGTTTTTTTTTTCCCCCTAAAATATACTTACAGCATCATACATCTAGGCTTTTATAGATACTATATTGATCATCTTTAATTCTCTACGGAAAATTATTATAATCAAGGCTGATATGTCTCATTTACACCTTTAACACTCAACTTTCCATTCCAATATGTATTTATTAGTAACTCAAATTCACCGAAACAACGGCAACGAATGCTGTCTCGACGCCAAGCAGCGGCCCTACAACAACCAGACGAGTGCGCTGAAAAGCCCCAGCTTGCTCGGGTGCAGACGAAAAAAAAATCGCTTTGTTCTCTATGAAGCACTACTTTTACACTCGGACTGTTTTAAAACACGCCCGAACGCGCTCATGCAACTTATATCATTTTGAAGATCAAGGTCAGGCCTACCTCTCTAACTATTAAAAATTTGCGGAAATGTGCGGAATTTCTCATAATTGATACAGAAACAATATGATGACATCTCCAGCACACAAAACTTACTGCTCAGTAAACTCCGTTGTTTGTGTGTACCGATTTTGCTGGTTCAAACGGCAATCTCCTAGGCACAGTCTGTTGAACCAGCGAAAGGTATAGACATACCACACTACCCAATTCTTGAGCCGTAAGTTGTAGCTTTCGAAGGGGGACGTCTTTCACTGAATGTAATAGACAGCCAAAATTTTGAATATGACGTCATATTGTCGGTGCTACGCATAGCTTCAAAGCCCGATTTTTACGAGCGTGTGTTTATGGAAGGCCTGGAAAGGAGATGATGTTGCATCACTTTAGCGCGCCGGAGGGTGATGGGCGGACCGATAAGGCCAGATTTTGACATATATATTCATCACCGAAAGATGGTTGAATTTCAAGATGTTAATCTGTGTAAGACCACTTGATTTTTTCTCTGAGGGAAGCTCTCAGAGTGCCATCTCCATCTCTCTTCCACCTCCCTGGTTCGACTGTGCGCAAAAGCATACATGTAGTTTTCTACACAGTAACAGGCGGTCAAATTTTGGGCGGCGAAATGGTCGAATTATGGGCAGCTTGCATTCGTATTATACATGTACAACATGTACATTTAATATGTTTGTTGTTATTGTTTTATGTTCTAGTGTCTCTGTTACTTTTCTGTATTGAATATGTGACTTAAAGGACAAAGGACGCGAGATTTATAATAAGAAAATCATAATATAAACAGGTGTCAAAGCAGAGGGATATGTCTCCTGAATTAGATTTCTAATGTGACTTATTAAAAGATATTCACGCCACTGAGAAATCGCGATTTAGAACTGATCGATTCACTTCACCAATTTTTGCCCGGGAATAGCTGTCTTTTTTGAGCCCTTATGGCTGAGCCATTAAAACATCAAATTTTTACATTATATTGTACGATAAGACTTTCACTTTGATATCAAGAGTGAAATGAGTGATGACAGTGACAATGACACTGATAGTGACAGTGGCAAAGTCTGGATGGTAGAAGAAGCGAGGGTGAGGCAGCAGAGCCTGCACTGTTTGTCTGTAGTGCGTCCGTGTTGATAAATGCTTTGCTATGGTGCGCCAAAAGGAACAATATCTGGTTCTGTTACAATATCACTTCCCTCCTAATAATTCTAAGCAAGATGGATTCAACAAGTAACTAGAATTGGAATTTGTCAACACTGACAAATTAGGTGATCCGATATATTCGGATGTAAATGCTTTGAGTCCTGATATCAATACAGATGACCCGATCTGTTTCATTTGTTATTAGGGGCGATTGGTCATGTGATGTTGAGATTCTCATCCAGAAAAGGAACCTGTCAAACCTGTCATGCCTACAGATTTAAAATGGAAAGGGCATATTATGCTACCAAAGAGAAAAAATGAAAATTTGTTATCTTTGAACCTCATTTTCACATACAAGATGGCGTCTGAGGAAAAAGCCATTATCTTATGAAATGATCCTCTTGTCAATGTCTATATCTGTGCAAGATATGGGGGCAATATGCCATGAATTTAACAAGATACAAGAGGAATTTGGTTTGATCCTTGATCCTACTTTAGAAAGCCAAGATGGCATCTGATCAGAAAGTTGTTATTTCATGAAATGATCCATATGACATGGGCTAAATGTGTGCAAAATGTGGGAGTAATAGGGCATGTAATTACCAAGACAAGGTAGTCTTGACCCTTGACCCTACCTCGCACAGCCAAGATGGCATTTGAGTCAAAAGTCATTGTTTTATGAAATGATCAAGGTAACATGGTCCATATATTATGCACAAAATCTGGCGCCGATTTAGCATTTCATAAGCAAGATACAAAATTAAAAAAAAAAATTGACCTTTGAACCTCATTTGCATAGCCAAAATGGCGTCCGACCAAAGCATTGTTATTTTACAAGATGATCCATCTATCGAGGCCCATGTGTGTGCAAATTATGGCCGTGATACCATAAATACACTAATAAGAATACAGAATGAAGTATATTTGACTTACGACCCCATTTTACGCAGCCAAGATGGCATCTGAGCAAAAAGTTGTTATTTTGTGAAATGATTCTTGCAATATGGTCCTTACGTGTGCAAAATGTGGAAAAGATAGGATGTGTATTCACCAAGATACAGGATTAGACACTTTTGACCTTTGACCCTTATTTTCCTACTCCAGATGGTGTCGGAGGAAGTAGTTGTTATTTTATGAAATGATGTTTGTGACATTAACTAAACATGTGCAAAATATGGGGTTGATACTGTAGGTCTTGTTCTTCTTGATCTATTGCACAGAAAGTGGAAGAAAGAAAGAAAAATAAAGAAAAAGTTAAGGTATTGTACAGAAATTTGAAGGAGAAGAATAAAAGGATCAGAAAAAGATAATGTAAGGAAGGGAGAACAAGGCTTACCAAAGAAAAAGAAAAATATAAGGGTTTTAAAAAAGCAAAAGAATTGGCAGATGTGAACCTCGAACACGGGACCTTTAGATTTAAAGTCCGATGCGCTATCCACTGACCTATTTCATCCCCCATAGGCTGTGTGTATTAAGCAAAATGACGCTACATTGAAGCCAAGTGCCAATTTCAACCAAGTTTTATGACGTGGTCCTGACGTATGAAAAAATGGAGGGCACATTAACGATAGCCAAAAGTCTCAGCTAAAACATTTTAAAATCTGGGAGAAATTCACCGAAGGGTAAGTGAGCTAGTGCTCGATAAAGACAGTCATGTCAATTTTCATTTCCAGAAAAAATGCCCTCCCATAGAGATAACATGCAAACTGGTCATATTTGACAAGGTTACTTTTGATTAATTTTTTCAAGGTGATGACGTCATCCAATCAAAAGTTTCAGGTAACATATCAGAAAGATAATTCAACAAGCTACAATATACTGAAATCTGGGTGAAAATCGGCCGAGGATAAGTGAGATACATGTACGCTCGAATGAACTTTAAATTTGAAGACGTCATTTTGAAAATTCACTTTTTTTATTACATTAAGGAATTTGATATCTTTTAATCACTTTGCAAGCATCCGGCACCCATGAAATGATATTTACAGGTCACCTGCTTTCAGAATATGTAAAGAAAATGGGGGGTCACCGTCCATCCTGACGAGTAAAATCGGGTTAAAAATTGGCAGTTTTTTTTTGCATATTTGCACTGTATATCGTCATTGACGCGCACACGGAATTTCAACTTTGACAGACCTGTATGACGTCATATTGAGTTGGATTGACTTGAAACTTGGTAGAATTATTTGTTGATATCTTAAACGTGTGATTCATGTGAAAAAATGGGAAATTTCAATTGCATACGAGCTGCGCGTGTGTATATTTTTTAATCAAATGCTCGAAATGACCTGAAATGTGTGCAAAACAATTTTGAGCTCGATTGGAGAATGTTAAATTTCAATGTGCGCATACGTGCTCATTTACTATGAACATGATCAAATTTTATGAGGTGAATCGATACAGCTTGACTTGAACTTTCCATTAATGAGATATGAATGTGAACGTGATTTCAGATAATGACTTCATAATGACGTCATGGTTGACTGATCACAATGATGCATTAGATCTGTCATCCCTAGGACACATGGTATAAGTTTAAAAGTGATAGAAGAAGGACTTTTTGAGTTAACCTCTGCACAAGATTTGAGGGGAAAGAAATAAAGAAGATTTAAATAAACATGAAAGAATCAGGACAGATACAGAAGATGATCCCAGAGGATACTCGATCACCTAAAAATTTGCAAAAATTATAACCAACTTCTGCCTGACTCTGTGAAGAAGAGACTTTGCCTCCTGCACAGATCATGTGGAATTCATGCTTTGAAACACAGCGCTGCGTAGCAACAGGGCATCAGTGCAGGGCTGATTCATTCCTTGCTTGATGTCATAATTTTGATCCCTAAAATTTCGCCTTCAGATCGGGTTCTGGTGGGTAGAAACGGGTCTCAAAACACCATCTCTCCATCATCCTAGAGACGTTTTTACATTTTGAAACTTAATTATACATATTCCTAGAGACTTTGAAAGCATTCCAGAAATGTTTAATTCACTTAATTTATTATAGATATCAAGCTATTTTTCTTGTGATGACCACTACGTACTAGTATAAGTTTTTAAAGGGATAGTACAGTATTGATGGAGATGAAAATTGGGGTTTTAACTTTTTGTGAGGTACCAAGAAAACACTTATGATATAGTACAGAACATACCATTTTAAGAGGAATTCAAAGTTTATTTGATGAAAATCGGGTTTGGAATGACTGAAACATCCAAAAACAAAGTTAAACAAAGCGATCGTAATAAAGTGTGGGTCCCACACTTTATTAGAATCGCTCTTTTTGGATATCTCAGTCATTTCAAAACCAATTTTCATCAAATAAACGTTGAATTCCTCATAGAATTACATGATGTTTCATATTTCATAAGGGGTTTCTCATTATCTCACCAAAAATGTTAGAAACCTGAAATTAGGTCTCAACCAAATCTATACGATCCCTTTAAGTTAGCGAATAAATTGATGCATTCACAAAAAGAAATCAATTGATAGAATGGCGTAGCTCTACACTGATGCACTTGCCATGCTTGCACAGTGCAAACAGCCCCAAGAATTTGCTTAGGGGCTCATTCCCATGACATTCCTGTGTCAGACTTCACTTGAGTAACAGGTCTGTAGAATCTACAATACCGGTAACGCCAAATCCTAACACTACAAGTAGATAGGATCCTGTGTGATTGGACCTTTGAACATTATTTTGCCAAGTATCTTTATAAGTAATCAAGAGAGCTGTTTTTTGTAGAGCTATCTCCTCCGAAGCCGTCGGCTCCGGGCCCCCCAGACTGGTGTCGTCGGCAGCGGGAGGGTCTCTTCTATTCGGTCAGCCGGGTTTCGGCCGCGCTCCTCTTCCGTGTCAACGTCGAGAGCGGTACAAAAAACAAAGAAAAACAAAAGACAAACAACAACATGCAGCGTTTGCGCGTCGGACTCCCGCTTCAGTGGCGAAAGCTCTATCATCGTTCTTGGACACACACACACGCACACGATGTATACGGGTTATATACAGCTCGCGCCAGCTCGGCAGGCTCAGGTCGCACACACAGAACTCTATACAATCTGTGGTAGCACAGTGGGCATTCTCGCTCGCCCAGCTGATCGTTCGCGGAGACATGATACATGCACTATGAGTACGGGCAATATATCACGGAAAGTGGTGAGATGGTGTGAATGCATTGAGCCTGTCGCTGTGTTGCATTGCATAGCGTTCTCGGTACACGGGAAGCTACGAATGCCATATTTTATTTCACGAAACTGCATGCAGGATCCTCTGCAGCTCAGCTACCTCATTTAGTTTAATCTCAAGTCGGGTATCATTGTACTCAGACTGTTTAGCAGTGATCTCGATGGCTAAATATCCACTTAAATTTTGTCCTTGCCGATCCTGCCCTTCCATATCAGATTACAGGCCTGCGCCTGTGTACTGTATGTATTGACGATGGTTACACCAGGGAGGTGGAAGAGAGACACAAAACACTATCTGCGTGCGCGTTATATGGGTTCTCATTATGGTAATACACAACGCGGTCATAAGGGCATTTACGTACAGTTCACCATTGGCGTGTCCAAATGAAAACAACGAATCGCAGGGCTGCCAACATTGGAAACTACTTGAGAGTGAGACTCCCATAGGCCCATGCTATAATTTCGGAGTCAAAATGAGTGAGATCAATAGAAATGCATGCAAATGAAATAAAGTTTTAGAGTGAGAAAGGACCAAAATGAGTGAGTCTCACTCTCAATGAGTGAGAGTTGGCAGCCCTGCGAATGCTGTTATTTTATTGTATTTTGCACAACTACAGGATACTATGCAGCTCAGGTACGTCATTTAGTTTTCTCTCAAGTTAGGTATCATTGTAGTCAGACTGTTTGGGACGGCTAAATATCCACTTAAGTTTTGTCCTTGCCGATCGTGCCCTTCAATTTCAGATTACACTCGTTTACTGCAGAGCTGCTGTAAACATGAATATTCATAAGACATGTGCGGATGTGGGGGAAAACCTCGCTTTGCCGACTGCCTATTTTTGAAGTTACAAGTGGAAATAAAATGGGTGATTCTATAGTCTGTCAAACCAAGTTTTGGTGATAAAAATAAAAAAGAGGGAGCAAATGAAGACAAAAATATTCTTCTTTCTCCCATAACGTGGGAAAAGAAATATCAAAGAAAAAAATACGAGGCCCTGAGACCCATGGATTCCCACGGGTGCCTACTTATTAAACCTAATGAATATGATCTCCCCCTCCCCAAATAATAATGATTAAATGATGATATAATAAAAGTATTCACGATGATAATTCTAAGAATGATAATGTACAGTCTGATGCAGATAAACGGGTGAGGATATGTAACAAATCGTCGTTGTGTGGGATTTAAAAAAAAATGAAGACGTGGTAAAATAAATATTATTCATGACATACGCCACTTTTCAGCTTTTTCATGAAGAGAAAAGATGTGTGTGCGTTGGGGCCAGAAAGGGCTCAATGTTTGTTTGTTTTTTTTCAACGGGCGTTGAGACTGAGGGTGAATGGCACGGGGAGGGGGAGATATACAGGGAAAAATGTCAATGGCACCCCCCGTGCTTCGACGGGAAGAATCTTTGGGCAAAGAAGACAACCCTCGAATTTCCACGGGTGCTGCTGAGTTGATCTGTGATAACAGCAAGCGGGGCTCATTCCATGGGCCGGCTCCTCATCTCAGGTGTTAGGATGGGATGGCCATGGGTAGAAGAGGGTGCAAGAGAAGGAAGGAGAAAATAGTAAAATTCTTTCTTTTTGACGACTAAAAATGCGGCAAAAATAATATGAATAAATTAAAAAAATATGAGGCCCTCAGACCCGTGGATTTCCATGGGTGCTGCTAGTTAGATTTATAATCTCCAGATGCAGTTAAGTGTTGAGACAGGTTGCAGAGACGGGTGCTGCTCGTTATTCCGAAGGTTCGCTATTCCGAAGGTTCGTTATTCCGAAGGGTCGTTAATCCGAAACACACAAATTCCCTATACCTAGAGGTTCGTAAATCCGAAAATGAAAAATTGTTCGTTAATCCGAACAAATGTGGAGTTATTCCGAAGATTTGTTAATCCGAAAATGAAATTTGGAACAATGAACCTTCGGAATACGAATCTTTGTACTAAAGAGCCTTCGGAATAACGAACCTTCGGAATAACTAGATGTTACCGCAGAGACATTGCGGAGATGTCTCACCAGTTACAGACAAAAATGAAAATAGTCTGCAACGTGACCACAACTTGTGGACATTCCAAGAACTTAGATGTGCAGAACTGCTGGAAGAAAAACAACAACATTACAACATGCTCATGGACACCTGATATTCTATGTTTAATCAAAGACAACTTAAAGACACCAAAGTTTTTGTGGAGTCAATATACCTAAGTATGAATTCAGGTCACCAGTCACCTGATGCTTTGGTTGGCATTGTCAGTCAGTCACAAGACAAAAATTGTTCGTAGACCATCAGTATACAAATGACAATGTGATATCTAAGCTGAGTGGTATTGGGATTGTTTTGATTTTGTGCAACTGACTACATGGTTAGAAAGGAAAGGTATTTACAGTGTATTGGGAAGAAACAATGTATTGTGTACGCTGAGTGTCTGTTTTCAAATGGCTGTGGGCAATTTCCTCTTGCTTTATTTTGTAAGTAAGCATTTTAATGCAATTTTACTTGTTATTACATTATTTCAATTGCAGAATGTGTGAAGGGACACAGAATCTTTGTCCAATTATTATTCTTTGTTTTTGTTTTTTGTTTGTATTGCTCTACTCAAGTGCTGAATTGTACTCTAATTGTACAGGTTATAGATATGGCTGTCTGCTGTTTGGAGTTTCAGTTTTGATCTTGCACGTTGACACCTGTATCTAGAGTTTACTTTTTTGCATTACCTAGTTCTATGTGTGTGCTTGTATTTTCACAATCAAGATCTAGTAGTTTTGCGCTGCTTGAATGTAGAGTGGATGAACAATAACTTTAATAGCTGTACAAGTAGTGTATGTACATTGTGTATGCTGACCAAACTTCTTGTTGATATGATTATTCCACCAGATCTACCAAATCAAGCTGGACTGAACTGGTTCTCACCATACAATGGCCTCAGACGTTCTGTATGGCGTACAATGTAAGAAAATTCCTCTTGACCCACATTCAATTCCTGTCATTACCCCCGTGATATTCATCCATTGTGTTCTAATTGTGACTAATTATACACCAGGTACCGTTACTTTACCATGTACTTGTAATTTGTCAAGACATGTGCATAGTAGACGTGCATAGTAGACGTGCATAGCAGACGTAAACAATCCAGTGTTTTGTTCTTTCCATTTTTATGCCTCCGCCAACGAAGTGGCCGGAGGCATTATGTTTTCGGGTCGTCCGTCCGTCCGCACGTCCGTCCCGTTTTGTTTTTGTCGATATCTCAAGAACTGTGAGGTGGTTTTGCATCAAACTTGGTATGAGGGTATATCCTGGGGGGATAATACTTTGTTTCGATTTTAGGGTCACGGGGTCAAAGGTCAAAGGTCACAGGTTATTTTGTGAAAAAAAGGTTGAAATTTCATGTTTTTCTCCATATCTCGCAAATGGTTCAAGGTATCTTCATGGAACTTAGTATATATATGCATGTACCGATGGGCAGTGATTATCTAGGGAAGTTGGGGGGTCATGGGTCAAAGGTCAGGAGGTCAAAGGTCAAGGTCAACTCCTCAAAATATCACTGCTTTCCTTATATTTATGCAGTGCCTGAAGGATTTTTGTAAAACTTGATGTATGCATGTATAACCCAATATATATTCTGTGGGAAGTTTCTTGCCAAAAGGTCAAAGGTCAAAAGGTCAAAGGTCAAGTGAAAGTGCTAAATTGCACTTCATCCTCCATATCTCAAAAGTAACTCAAGGTATTATCATAAAACTTACATATTTATGCATGTTCTACCTAACAGTGATTCTCTTTGGAACTGTGGGGTCAAAGGTCAAAGGCCAGGTTTCGATAATACTACTGTACGAGCTGAAATTTTTGCGGTGGTTTTATTTTCGCGAATCACCTTTGAACCGCGAAAAAAAACAACGTGCGATAATAACAACGTGCGATTTACTAAGTTCAGTTAGACCCTCGTAACCGCGAAATAAACAACACGCGAAAATGTCCTCCAAGTAGCAATTCGCGAAAATATCTGTATGCGAAGATTTCAGCTCGTACAGTATTTTACCATTTGATACTGAAATTATACTTTTTCTCAATACCTTGAAAATTACTCAATGCATAAACTTGTAAAAGGGTCAAAAGTCAAGTGAAAAATATCAGTTCCCCCAAATACCTGCAGTCTGACGTTTTAATCATTCATCCACTTGAACCTAGTTCTAGGAAAGTGAACATTCAGCACATTTGTGGCAAACCTGTCATTTTAATATTTTGCCAATTGTGTGAAACTGTCATCACACATTGTCAAGACATTGTACTATAGACCTATTAGGAGAACCATGCATTATGGCGGAGGCATACACCAGTTTTGGATGCTGTTTTTATTTTTGTTGCAGTTGTAGCATGACAGAAGAAACAAAAATAGTTGACTTAGAATTCATGCATGTTGAACATATCATGTGTTTTGAAAGATTTACCTGGATCTAGATTTGTCTACTATATTTTATACTGTAGATAAGTGAAATTGGAGTAAACTGTAGTGGAGAGACTTCAACAAAACTTCACACTCCCGCTAGGGATATTTCCCCCTGTGCCACCCCCTGCCAAACTTCTCAGTCTTTTGCCAGAGGGACCGGACAACAAAAGATTGTGAAGACTGAGAGATCTTAAGCTTCTCTATCTTTTGCCAGTCTGGCCCTGCCCAATATCTTCAAATTTTCTTCTCTTTGTGTGCAGTTGGTCTAACACCTTTTGTGCCAATTTTTATTTGCATGTGTGCATTGTAACACAGAGCTCTGCAACTCATGAAGATGACAGGTGTGTTGTGCCGGAATCACAATCAAACTGGACCCTTCATGGCCTGTGGTAAGAGGGGATGTTTGTAAAATGTGCATGGAAGAATACAGCGAGTGTGGTGTTAATGAGTCTTGAGAGCGAAAGTTTGTTTCAATGGACCTTGCACAATGCACAAAAATTCTTTGGAGGGTTGTTATGTTTTAATGCTTCAACTCGAGGCTCAGAGGCATTTAAGACTGTCTTGGTGGGTGTACTCGTCAGAGCATGTTGTAGACTACTTTATCACACGTAAACTTTCCTGCATAGAGTGCCTTTGAAAATACATACATTACTGTAAAAGTGAATATTTTTGTGCGACTAATTGTTTGTGCTCAGCTGGTTGAGAAGAGTTCCGGCATGTGTTTTTAATTCTGCGGAATCAAGACACCAACTACTGGAACATATGGAAAGCAAAGATATTTGTATGCTTTTATTTAAATTGCGCTAGTGTCTGGTTGGGCGAAATGCGCAAAAATTTGGGCTTTTAACTTTTTGTGAGATACCAAGAAAACACTTATGAAATAGTATAGGGCATACCATTTTTAAGAGAAATTCAAACTTTATTTGATGAAGATCGGGTTTGGAATGACTGAAACATCCGAAAACGAAGTAAAACAAAGCGATCGTAATAAAAGGTGGGTCCCACACTTTATTAGAATCGCTCTGGTTTGGATGTCTCAGCCATTTCAAAACCGACTTTCATCAAATACATGTTGAATTCCTCATGGAATTACATGGTCTTTCATATTTCATAAGAGGTTTCTAATTATCTCACCAAAAAATATTAGAAACCTGAAATTAGGTCTCAACCGAAACTATACGACCCCTTAAACCACAAACAAAAAACAACTTGTGATCTAGATTCCTGTCAAATGACTTTGTTTCGATCACTCCCTGCAGTCTCATTAGGAAATGTGCCACTAGCTAGCCAGGCTAGAGTCCCATTTTTTGCACACAGCATTCTGCAGAGCCAATGATTCAAGTGCATTGCTGTGGCAAAAGAAAGAAAGAAAGAAAAAAACCTCAACAACAACAACCCAAAGCAAACCAAAATTAAATGGCAATAACAAAATGAAACAATCCTTTTTTACATTGTATATTGCAGTTTGAATTGAGAGAGCAAAGATAAAATCTTTTAGAGTAATGCGATATTAGCAAGTGAGATTGGGCTTTTGATAAGTAATTTTCCTTATATCTCAGTGTAATCATGACCTCTCTTTTGTGTTGCTTGTGTCTTTGTTTCTGTTTCAGAAGACCTCACAGGCACCTCTTTTGTGCTTGGGTTGATTAATGATCAATGAAAATTAGTTTGACCTTTTGTTGGCAGATAATGCAGTAACAAAATAAAGATCAATGATTAAACTGTACATGCATTTATAGAGGATAGATCTGACCCATAATCTGGTACTTTTGAACACATGGCTGTTTTTATGTACATGTACATTGTATGTCTGTGTGACTGCTGCCCGAGTAAAATTGCTGTCGGGATGCAGTGGTGGTGCATTTGACTCTTATAATATTTGAGCAGGGAAGAAATGCCCAGCTTCCCTAATTGTGGAGAGACTTTGAGCTGCTTTGAGCCCTCTTGACCATCCCTTTGCAAGCACTCAAATCGTGTACTGGTATGCTGATCTCCACTTACAATTAGATTGACACCAGATTTGGGATTTGTTTCATGTACAATTAGAATGGTTTCTTTACCATCCCTCTCCAAACGAGTTCACCAAAGCAGGACAATAATAGACCACTTTCTAGCCCACTTGTGAAAAAGATCGAATTCAGTAAAAAAAAAAAAAAAAAAAAAAAAAAAAAAAAATATATATATATATATATATATATATATATATATATATATATATATATATATATATATATTTCTGTAATTCAGAAGGAAAAAAAAATCTTCTGGAGTGTCAAATCAAAGAAGGTTAAACCATCGAGGATGAGTCCCGCGTATACTTGGGCAAGCATCTATGGGAAATGCGTGTTGTAGCAAAATCAAACGGTCCTCAACAGGTTAATTGACTTTATTTTAGTAAAAGTGACTTCAGCAAGGTGTCATGTGTAATGCTACCATACATTTAGCATTAGTCTAGTAAGTACTGTATAATGCGAAATATTTCACAAGGTTTTTATTTTCATAATTTTGGGAGTTGGGTGCTCTTTGCAGATTCAAAAACAAGCAAAAATATTACGATGCTGACATGAATCTGACATGCATGCATACATATCTCTGTTCATTACTGTACTCGCAAAATTGTTTGGAAGTCCCGATTTGAAAAGAAAAAAAGAAAAAAAAAGATTAAACTTGCTAAATATAAACAGCATGATGATCGAATATAAATTTATGTGTCACTTTTTTTCATTTGCATGTGCTGTAGGTCATCATGCAAATCGTACATCAATTCAGAATATTGCCTTGTTGTTGATAAGTTCTTCTTTTCTCTGTTCTTTGTCTTATCATACCTTGCACCCTCAGGCCATCAAATCCAGGAGAGATTGGACCAGTATCCTGCAACAACTCGTGGCATTTTGATGTCAAAAAAGTCTCTGTAGGTGCACTATGGTATACGATTTATATATTCCTACCAGCAGCTCTGTGTAATGATGTCGTGGACAGATTATGCAATGTATTCAGTGGCACCCGTGTCCCTCAGGTTATGAGGTCACAGTATAGAAATATACCAGTCCTGAGAGGCTCTGATTGAAACTATGTGCATGAGGTGACTTCAGTAGCACTATTTTCTGAGGGACGCAGCCCCGAAGAAAATAGTGCTACTGAAGTTACGAAAGGCCCATGGTTTCAACCGGTGCCTCGAACAATGGCCTGGTATATTTTTTTTATATCCCTCCCCATGAATTTAAGACTAATTGACTGCTGGTATTCTGTAATTTACCCTTTATAGGGCATCCTTGCTTTACTCTTTTTGAGAAGATTCACAGGTCAGTCATGCCTTAGGCTTGGGAAAGCAGCAGGAGGGCAGCGCGTATGCTTATTATGAAGAGACAACTGTGCGCTCAGCCGCTAAACGTATTCAGTGCACTGCTGTGTACTGGTAAACATGCGCAAACTGCAGACTCGGTACGCGCTTCATGCATGCAATACGCCTATCAACGATGTGAGCTGCAGCTGTTGTTATGTTTTCTATTGTCTTTCCAGCATTTTCTAACTGTTTGTACATGAATATGGACTATCCTTTGCTGTGGGGGGGGGGGGGGGGGCATTTTGGCCCCCCTCGATGTTTCACGTGATTTTTCCGCAACGCGTGATGCTCTCGCCATGACATTTTAAGACTTTTTTCTTTCAAGTATCGCGCAACTTTTGAGACCAAATTTGTCGCTCCCGGGCATACTGTTATGAAGCCTTTGAAAAAAATTTGTCGACCCAAAAATTGCTCAAAAACATGATTTTGTGTACAAATCCAATGTAAATTGTGTTTTGGCAATTAATTCATATAAAAACTGGAAAAGCACTCAGAGAGTGCAGACCTCCGCCAAGCATGCAGCTCATTTCCACCACTGATCTTGTTTTTCCAAAGAGATATCAGTGATTTCCACCCATACGTACTTATAGCATTGTGTGCTGAAAGTCGCCCGATTTCCCAATTTAAAAGCCTTTGTTACGTCATAAACCCTCAGCTGCATGGCGTGCCTCGCCCTAGCAGAAACTAGAGCATGCAGTTTAATACGCGCATGCAAACCTCAAATATGCGCAGCCTGAACTCGCAAGTTCATTGACCCTAACTGCCAAAATATCAAAAATCCTTCATAAATTCCCCCAACATTCTCGGATCACTACCAAAAGTTAATCGCTTGTTACTTGCGTCATTCTCAACCTTTCCTGCAAGTTCCATCCAAATCCGTCAACTACTTTTTGAGTTATTTTGCACACGGACAAACTAACGAACAAACACACAAACACACAAACCAACGGTAACAAAAACATAACCTCCTCCCTTAGCGGAGGTAATAAATATTTTTACTCTCAATGGCTGATAATGATTTATTTTAGCCTGATTATGCTTTAAAAAGTTTCTGTGACAAATGTTGACCAAAAAAAAGTGAAAAATTAAAGAAATACATAAGACATTCAATAAACAATGAAATACATAAGAAATCATTATGAAGCTGAATTTTTGCTTCAATATTATTGTTGAGGATGTTGAAAAGAATATGTCCACCAAAAATTAGAAGTCTTGGAGCAAAAAATGATTTTTGCATAAATTAGCATAAATGAATTAATATAAAATACATAAATTAAAAGTTGAAAAATCTAACTATACAGTCTTGTAGATTACATTGGCCTCTACCTCATTGCAAATTTTCGCGAGGATCGCGCGACCCACGACCGAGATCTGAAAAGGGGGCCAAAAAATCTAGAGCCCATGTTCCAATAGATCCACAATAATGCCTAGACTCTGTTGTTACATAATATTCTGTTCCACAACGCCATGGGCATCTTTTTAGGTAGAATGATGGCTTTATAAGAGTTTCTCTGAGTCTCTGTTGTTAATTCTCGTATTGAGTGTATTGTCTACGGTGTTCGATACTCATTCATTTGTACATGAAAATTGACTTTGTCTTCTCGCGAAGCGAAGGCGCCGCGATACCCATTCATTTGTACATGAAATCTCTCGCGAAGCGAAGGTGCCGTGATACCCATTCATTTACAGGTGTAATCTTTCGCGAAGTGACACGAAGCAAAAAAGGCACGAATTTCACCAGCGTGATATATTTTTTTTTACTATTTCCGTAGGGAGAATAGCAAGATGCGGATTTATGGTATAAATATGTTTTGTCCTTTTCAGTTCTTTCGACCAATCAGAGGACAAGAAGCAGTTTGTGTGGGATATGATACAGTATAGATATATCGTAGTGATGGTGCATGTGCAGTTTGTATACTGTATATGCTGAATATTTTGTGAGGTTTTTATTTTCGCAAATTTTGCGAGTCGGGTGCTTTTCGTGAAATTAAAGGCACGCGAAAATATTGACTCTGATCCCGATGTGAATGTGACGTACACATGTACATTTCTCCGTTCAGTACAGACTCCACGATTGCGAATTTAACCACTCGCAAAATTGTCAGGAATTCCTGATTTTCGAAAATTTAGACTCACAAAATATATGGCGTATACAGTACCTACTGTCATTGAATACTATATTGTTTTGTTATCAAAGAGTTAAGGCTACACTGTAAGCGACAAATTCCAGAAAACATTCTCAATTGCAGTGAAAGGTGGTGCATGCCCCAATCCATTGTGGAAACTCATTTTAGATACGTTGACAACGTGATGTATTGAAGCAAATGGTACATTGTGCAGCTTGATGGGCCCAAGATTGTCTCAGATCACCTTCAATGGCAAGGCTAGGGTATAAGAAACACTGATTGGATTCGAGAGATTAAGTTATTCACAATCTGCTGACATTTAGTTTGAAACATGCAAGGGTTCTTGATGGTACATGTAGCACCAGTGAATGACAGGGGCTCTGTACAAGCCATTGTGAAGTATGAATTCATGACAAGGAATCAGTTCCAAACATATAGATTCTGTGTAACGTTAGTGATTGTAGTAGGCATTCAAACTGAATCAGATAATGCATGTGTTCAGGGTACTACTGTAAAGCATATTTTCACGACATTAATCTTTTGTGAACTACCACTGGTATTCGGTGCATAACTATAGTAACAAAAGAACTTGGCTATGTGATATGTTTGTGTCTTGGGAGATAAAGCAAACAATTGCTGGTTGATCTGTGGCAGTAATGCTCTTTTTATTATCTTTTTTCAATGCATTTATTGAAACCTGCTTGTACAGTTGATTATTGAATTACATGTACTTTGTATGTTATTTGAGAGTCTGTACCAACTTAAAGATATTAAAGGTAGGGGATACCTTTTACAGACCTCCCAAAATGCAGCAAAACATTAAATATGAACCTCAGGGAACTTGTTTAGGCCACTGCTGAGAAATTTGAAAGTCAACAGTTATCTACAATTTGAATAATGCACAAAACTCAACTACTCTGTAGTTCTGTGTGTCAGCCACACTTAAGCCTTTTTGTTGCAGTCTTCTGTATTTTTTATCTATAAACACAAATCTAAAAGTATAAGAGCTGATGTAATCACATATAGAGTGTGTGGCAAGAATGTATATAGAAATGTTTGTAAGTTTTGATGAACTTTCTTCACAAAATATACATGATGGACACACATGCAGTGCATGGGTCTGCAAAGGTAGCCGAGTAATGTACTGGAAATTACGGTGAGCCCCGAAAAAATTCAATTCAAAATCTAACCGTCAATAAAAATGTACTAAATGTTACCTTCCACTTTCAATACTTTATGGGAGTTTCTAAAATGATACTCTCTTCAACATACCACTGTATTAATAAAACTCTTCATTTAAGGCATGCATTTGGGATTCCCTACCTTTAAAGCATTTTCTGTCCTGTTAATAATGTTTTATGTTTAAGTTTATGTTAATGATTTTCTTACTACCTTCACTGGAAACCAGGATCTAGTGCCAGAGTTGGAAAAGGACTGGCCAGACTTTTTACTCCTGGATCAATACTATTCACTGTGGTATGTACACTGTCCTTTTCTTGAGCAAAACACTCATTATTATTATTTTTTCTGGGAGTTTCTTTTCTTTTAAATCAGATGTTCATCATGATTTTTTTTTTTTTTTTTTTGGTGATTATCATGTCTGTTTTCAGATTCATTCAGATCCATCTTTATTGATTTGTGATGGGACATAGAAATTTTGTTTCTGTTGACATACATGTACAACAATCATGACAATCCAGACACATTTTGCATCAATTTTTGTGTGTGTGTGTGTGTCAATGACAGTAACAATGAAAATTATGAACATCATGAATAAATCAATTGAAAATGTCCCTATGATGAATGTGCCTCTGCTGTTTCATATAATTCTCTAAAGAAGTTCAGAGTGCATCCTAACAACAACAACAATGACAAAATGATATTGGAATGTACAGAGGAAACTCAAAATTTCAACCATTTTTGCTGGAAATCTTGAATTCTTACCTCCCCATGCAAACCTTCAAGCAACACATTACTTTTAAAGGAACTATGCAATGCAAATGCATGTTGACTTATGTTGCTTCATGATACCCTCAGCATAAATGTGATCAGATGGAAGTGCCAGACTGTGATTGAGATTTACATCCCTCGCAGTTGTCATGAACCTCAAATGTTTGATAATGTCGGGCACTGATATTTGTCAGTGTAGTTCCCTTTGTGTGCCTAGAAAACCCAGTTATGTAGTGTATGTTCTCACTTGTGTTGAAAGAGAGATCTTTAAAGGGACATTCCAGACGATTTTCATAATTTCACATCATGTAGTACATAAATCAACAACTGCATGTATAGATTTGTGGAATTTATTGTGATTCTTGAGCAGAGAAACAGTACTTTGAAAAACATTTAACAAATTACACTGAACAAGGATGATGACATAGGAGGTTCACATATTTCAGAAATGTAGCATGTAATTCCATTACAATACCACTTGCTTGCGAGTTCACCTTTGTATAATCTATGCATGCCTTCTTTTATTCTGCTTCCTTGAGCCCCAACTCATGCATTCTTATGGTGACTCTGCCATGTCATCATCCTTGTTCATTGCAATTTGTTCTAAATTTTGAAAATATTCTTATTCTTCATCCCAATATAAATTCTGAAACTCTGTCCTCAGTATAAGTGATTTATAGTTGTTCAAGTGTGAAAATCTGAAAATCATCCGGAGGTCTCCTTTAAGTGGGTAAACAGCATGCTGAAATGGTCCAAATTTGAGCCATTTTTCATTGGCAGGCTTTGCGTGAATAGATGAACTTTCTTGAGTTGATTCAGTGCTTTGGCTACTGTGACCCTGGAAGCTGTATATTTGGGGTCATCACTAGACACAGCCATACAAACATGTGCATGGTGGATTGCCATTGTATTAATGGCAGTTCGGACTATAAAAGTTAGATTAATATGGAGCCACCTACAATTAAAGGTAGGCCTACTGTTTATACCATTTATTTTGTGGAGTTAAATTTTCACAAAGTTTGTGAGTTGTGTGCTGTTCGCAAATTGAAAATACACAATAATAAATATAAACTCTGATGCCGACATGAATCGATGTGCACATGTTGAATGTACATTCTCCATCCATTACTGTACTCCACAATTGCAAATTTAACCACTCGCAAAATTGTTGGGAAGTCCCAATTTGCAAAAAATTGGACTTGCTAAATGTGTGGCTTGCACAGTACATGTACATGCACCATGTACATGTACACCTGTACCTTGTAGAGAGCTAGCTAGAAAGTGGTGTCCTAAGGACCTCTGACATTAGATTATGGGCAATAACAGTCTCAGTAGCTAGGAGCTACTGTATATTACACCATATATTTTGTGAGTCTAAATTTACGCGCATCAGGAATTCCCGACGATTTCGCGAGTGGTCAAATTCACGATCATGAAGTCCTGTACAGAGCAGAGAAGAGTACACGCATATATGTCACATTCACATCGGGATCAGAGTCAATGTTTCCTGTGTCTTTATTTTTGTGAATAGCACCTGACTTGCGAAATTCGCGAAAATAAAAACCTCGCGGAATATTCGGCGTATACAATATTCCATGTGCCCATCAACAATGATAGCATGACAGTGTGAACATGACTGTTAAAATGTTTTCAGCTCATTGGAATTGACAAAGATCAACTGACAGTATAGACATCTATTTTGTACGAAGAATGTGAGTCACATTCAATTGTGCTGCCAATAGGCACCTCTTTTCTTTTTTTCCTGCAATTCTTGTCTACACAAATGGATAGTATATCATATCTGGTTAACGTGATCATTTTTATCAACTGTGTATGACATGGTTTGAAGTCAGAAATGAAAGTATGGAACAGGATGTATGTATGGTAATCCCAACATTTGTGTTTACATCTGTTAAAAAATACAGTACTGGTCCTTTTTCCCACATAGATATGCATATATGGAGGAATGCCCATAACGACTCTAATCATAACATTCTTTTGCGCAATAAATGTCTCAGGATTCACATGTGTTCTTTGCTTTGGCTTTTGCTCAAACTTTAGAAAAACTTTCAGTTTGGAAGAGCAATATTGTGTGATGTCTTGTGCAATATGAAAACATTTTCCATAGTTTTGATATCTCTGTGGCCTTGTGTTATTTGTGTTGGCCAGGAATATTGGATCATACCAGGTGAAAGAGGATGTACATCAAAGATTCTTTAAGGAATACCAACTCTTCTCCATTACATAAATTACAACATCATGATTATAGTTTATTCGGTAGATTATAGCATATAAATTATATTATCAGACCTACGAAACATTGGTCCACAAGTGTACAAAACACTGTTTTCAAGCAAGTTTATGCTTCAAAACTTTGGCTTTTCGTGGGAGGATTATTCCTTTAAAAATACCCTCATCACTCCCCCTCCCCCCCCCCCCCCAAAAAAAAAGAAAAGAAGTGAAAATTAGCATTGTTGGCCCATAATGTATAGACCTTTTGAGAAATTGCCTGAAGTAACTTTTTGTGGGTTTCATGATGAAAGACATGTGAATGTACTTCATTTGCAAGATACCAGTTGCTCCCAAGAGACACTGAAATCTATGCTTATGTGTGAGTGTACATATCGTACTGGTAATAAGATTTCTTTTTTCTCTCTGTGACATATTCCATTACATTGTATACATAGAGCCTGCAGAGCCCAGATGTGTTCACAAATATGGGTAGTGTGGACGTGTGCAAGTGATTATTGGTTTGCAGCAAAGGGAAGTGGGAGTATTTAGTTCCTTTCCACATCGGAGGTTGTGATTCACAATTTGATTTGGATTTAAAATCCTGCAGATTGCCAATGTCTGAAAGAGAAGATGGATCTCATCTCCTGGATTACATTTGTAACATTGCAATGACATTGAGAAAAATGTTCTTCAAAGAGTTTATAAACCTGTAATTCAACATACTATTACTTCTACTAAATTTGCAACTAGAACTACCATCAATACTGCTGCTTCTATCACTGCTACTACTTTTACTACTAAAACTGCTGCTGCTGTGCTGCTACTACTACTACTACTACTACTACTGCTGCTACTACTACTACTACTACTACTACTACTACTACTAGTACTACTACTACTAGTACTACACTCTACTACTACCACTACAACCCTACTACTAAAATTACTTGTTATTAAAAAAATGTACTGATTTTGTAAAGGTCAAAGGAGTGTCAGACTAATTGAAGGGTTTGTTTGCAAAAACCGATAAGTCCATTTTTGAAGATTTTGAAGTATGATCTCTGTCATAAAGTACAAAATAATACCTTTTAAATGATATATTGGTCACTATATATAAAGGTATATTTTTGAAGTTATGGTCAAAAGAAGCAAAAATTTTCTTATTATTCTCTTTATATTTCTTGACCTTTAATCGCAAATATCTCCATTTGGCAAATATGGACTTATCGGTTTTTGCAAACAAACTCTTCAATTGTAAATTGCACACTGCATGACTGCTCCTATCTTATACAGTATTCATCGCATAATCGGGACAGGTTGGGAGTAGCAAACACGGCCCCTTTAAGCGGGTGCCCGATTTTGCGATGAGCACTCACCATACACTAACGGCATACGACATGTACATGTAGTGCACACACACACACACACACATATACACACACATGCATACTGACGTACTGTACATGTACATGAATACACAACCACGCTACCCTTTGGCGCGACCCTCTAGCTTTCCCTGCACATGGCTTTGCTTATATGTAGGGGAGAAGAATGTTCGCAAAAGCATGTGTTTCGCAATGGCATGGATACTTATACACGGTGCTTTCGTGGCTATGCATGTACGTGTACTGGATGGACGGAGGTCAAAACACACCAGTCCGAAGTTTGCTTTGTAAGTTCGATGTAAACGACAACCAATAGGGAATCTTTGAAATATTGTTGTGGTATTTTGGTAGATTTTTTGTGTTAAAAAAAAAACAAAATCAAAGATCGCTTGAAGAAAAATTGTCCCGTTTATAAGAGGTCCCCGCCCGATTATCCAGTGAAAATAACATGCATTGGAAATGTTTCTGGGAAGCGTACGTCATTTAAGCGAGGTTCCCGATTATCAGATGCCCGATTATGCGATGAATACTGTACCTACAAGTACTGCCACTGCTACTCACTCGATCAGTGTATAAAACCCCAAACTGGGAATCTGGTTTACTCATCGCTTTGTGGTGTTGTCTTTTGTGGACAGGGCACATGAGTGGGACAAACATGGCACCTGTGCATCCGAGCTACCAACCCTGTATGGAGAGCACAAATACTTTGAGACCACCCTCAAACTGAAGCAACAGTATGACATTCTTTCGTGAGTATCGCTAAAATTAGGTAATCTTAAAGGGTGTGTACAGTTCTGGTTGAGGTGAGGATTTAGCTTTTTACATTTTGCGAGACATTCAGAAACCACTCTATGAGATGTTAAAAACATACAATTCTCAGGGGTATCAAAAGTTTATTTGATGAAAATTGGTTTTGAAGTGGCCGAGATATCCAAAAACAAGGTGAAACAAAGAGATCCTAATAAAGTTGTGGCCTGTAGTCTGTTATTATTATCACCTTTTTGGATATCTCAGCCATTTGAAAACCAATTTTCTTCAAATAAACATTGAATCCTCCTTAAAATTACATGCTCTTTCATATTTCATAAGAGGTTTCTCATTATCTTACTTAACAATGTAAAAAACGTGAATCCCCACCTTTTTTGATTTTTAATTTCTATATATTTTACCCATCTGAGGTTTTACCCAATCCAAACAGTGATGTACGAATCTATGTGTAGTTTTCATATTTAAAGAAATTATGTAAATATGAGAGTTTGATTTTTGTTTTCATTTTAGCTGAACAAATTCTTGCCGACCGTATTCACCTTTTTTTTTCTTTTTTTTTTCCTCCCCAAAAACATCTTGCCGCAGCTACTACACTGTATTATCCGGAAAGGGGGGTGGGGTGCGGGGTGGGGATAGGGGATAGGGGATAGGGGATAGATTGTATTTGTTTGTTTGTTTGTTTTTTAAATCATGGGTGATGTTTTACTGGTTATAATAAATGTATATTGTTATCCTGAATGTAAGATGTAAGACGTATTTTAATCTTACATTGTTATACATTTTATTCAACTTATATCATACTCAGTTTTATACTATGATTGCCGTTTTAACTTGTCGTATTTTGTATTGTATTTTATGTAATATATTGTTATAGATTGTAACATTATACTGTATCAAATTTGTTTCGAATTGTAAATTGTATTTCAATGTTTTTATGTAATACAGGGCTCTCTTGTAAAGCAGTTTTATGTACTGAAGAGACTACCCTGTATAAAGAAGACAGAATAAATAAATAAAAAACCAGTACTGTACAGCCCCTTTAAGTTTGTCTATGTTCAGACTTGTTGCCATATGGTAATGAATCATCCAAAAGCCTGTTGTTGAATACAGAGCTGAAACTGCGTTACCAGTTCTAGTCTTTATGTCTAAATATACTAGATGTTACAAAAAAAAAAAAAAAAATTCTCAGTTTTGATCCTTGATAGTTCCAGGGCTGCCAACCTTGAGTGAGAGTTTGGCGTGAGACACTGCGAGGGAGCGGAGCGACCTCCTGGCTAGCGCCTGGCGGCCGGCTGTGTGGCCGTACGTTGTACATACGTACTACGTACACAGTCAGTGTATGTAAAGCGATGTAAAGCACATGTCATAGCCATACATGTACTGGTAAACCAATCGTAATCCATGCAATAGCTCGTCTTTGCGCGCGAACCGAAAACAATTATTACCGGTATTGGTTAAGCTTTACAACCGCGCGGGAAAATCTCAAAATTTTGGGCTTGGGCATATCGATATTCGGAATAATTTATCAGAGAATTTAGAGATATATTTATTTTTATAGTCATGTACATTCCATTTTGGGAGTTTAGCGTGAGATTTCGTTTATCAGAGTGAGACAGTCAAAATTGGTTGAATTTGCGTGAGTCTCACGCTCAATGCGTGAGAGTTGGCAGCCCTGTAGTTCAAAAACAATATATCAAATAAAACTGTCATTGATATGAGTAATAGCTTTAATAGTGTACAATTTAGTTGGAGGTGACTTGAATATGAAAGTACATGTATACTATAAATCTGTTTCATGAAATCCGTGATTAATTTTGAAGTGAGATTCCAGATTTTGGTCAAATTTTAACCCTCTGTACAAAACTTGAACTTTACGCAGGAACCAATGATGTGTATGTGAATGTGTGCTTACAATGACCCTAAACAATGGACATGAATACCACCTGTTCAGAGCTAGTTGACTAGGAAGTGATATCATAAAGCTTCCCCATATCACATAACATGTTGATAGGGTAAACATGAGACTTTCCTTGTTACCTTTTCCTTGAGATTCCTAAAGTTGATTTTTTTTTTTCCCCTTGGCTGAAGGAAGGGAATCATCTTTACATTACCTACAAGCTTGTATCTTATCAAAGCCTTGGCAAGAGTATTTATTGTATGTGGTCATACCAAGGAGGTTTTATATATGGAGTTCCAACTGGCTGCAATTATTCAAACAGTTGTCAGATTTCTATTGATGTACAAAAGAATTCCACAGGTGCACTTGTGCCTTTGATGATCGATGTTCCAAGCCGCCGTCTCGCTGTGCAATCTGAAGATTTATTTTGAACGTTATCATAATGTTGGTCATATTTTGCTTGTTTATTTATCAAATGAAATAAATTTCACTTAATGATAGAGCATGCAAAACAAAAGTCAATCCCGTCCAGAGCTGTATCATGTGAAAATGTTTACAACTGTACCATCCTGGAAAGCTGGTTTTATCACTTTTCCGCTTAATTTCCACAAATGAAACTAATATGGAATAATCTTCAAGTGTAATTCTTTATTGATATATCAGATTAGTGCCCGCGTATGCCCAGTCAAGTAATTTTCATCTTTATTTCAGCATTTTTTGCTCAATTTCTATTCGCGCATCCTTGTGTCTCTACCACCTACCTTTTATAAGAAGGGATAGCGAAAAGTAATTACCATCACAAAGACATATCTTCCTTTGAAAAATGCTGGTGATTATGCAATGAGACATGAGTCAATTGTCTTCGTATCTGCGCTGCAAATCCTGTTTGCCACATGCTTCAAATATTTTTGAGCGGCGGCTTCGAACATCTAGCAAAGGGAATAAGACGGTTGTGACTACAATTCTCTAGAACCTCCTTTGTCATACATAGTTTACATCAGTGTCTGTAATTTATGAATATTTTTCCTGCATATTTAGTTGTGGGAATGGTATGATTAGCAAGTATGTGTGTTTGTGTGTGTGTGTGTGTGTGTGTATGTTTGTGTGTTTCATGCCAATGTTAATGGCAATATCACATGAAACACTGATGTACACTATTGTAGGAGAAAAAGTGTATCCACTTCATAATAAAATCATCTCTTCCATTTCAGCTCTTATCCTTTGTAAGAAATGACTTGCAGATCATTTCATTCAGCTGTCTCTAAATCAATATATTCGGACTGTCTCATTCAGGTTTACATCCTGTTATAACAGGATGTTCAAACTGTTACTGGGTCATATCAGAATTTGATGATTGCACACAATATCATTGTTAATCATCTATTGTCAAATAACTGGTCACAGGCAGGATGAGGGGATTTTGACATCCATGTTGATGCCAACAATTCAAAATTGAGATCCTCTTCAGATCCTCTCAAGTCTCTCTGCTGTACACAACATTTGAATCTATTAGACGCAGATGATGAGTCATCAAGGCAGATATTGTAACTGGGTGGCAGTGGTCACATTGTCCCCTAGTATCCGACTATGATTTCCCGTTATCCGTCAGTTCCCTTTAATAACTCATTTTCATTACAAAACAATTCCTCGTTGATTGATGTAAAAACTTTGAAGTCAGATGTTGTAGATAATTAGCTGTGCAAAGCAACACACAGGGACACCTCACCAAACTAGTTTTATTGAATGATGTCACACTTGGTAGTTTCTTGTAATGTCTCATAGATGCACCTGTCATAACAAAACAAACAAACAAAAGCTGTCTTACATCTCCAAGAAACTTGGTAACACCGAATATGCAGCATATGAGCAAAAATGCTGAATAAGTGTAAAATGTGAAAAGCATTGTGTAAAAACCAGGTATAAAGTTTAGAGTGATAGTAAATAAATCAGAATTCAACATTGCACTTTTTGCTTTGAATCTTGTGGAGACCATCACAGAGATTTGATATTAGAAAATGCAAATTGAAAATAACTTTTAAAAAAAAGCCTGTTCTACACTTTGAAATTAATGGTACAGTCCTTGGATGGATTTCATTGCATGTGGATAGTATTTATCAAAGTAGACATATCTCTGATGCTTTTCTAGTTCACTGTGGCATCCCTCAAGGGTCACGACTGGGCCCCCTAACATTGACTGTGTACAATTACATGGGCAGTCTTAAAACTGGTGGGAAAAAATGTCAAAGTCCATCTTCTCAGTGATGTACAGCTCTGTAATGCAAGGGTACAAGAGCCACTGACATTGTTGCTCTTAAAGGGGATGGCTAGTAACTGATCAGTGGGAATCAGTGGGAATGCTTGGGGTGATTGTTCCAATTCTTGTGGGATTCATTAAAGAGTACATTATATATCTATTGTTGTGTGAAAATTATTTGCTTCAGAACGGTCTCATATTCAAGTATTGTGCAGTTTAATGCCCCATCACTGTACAGGCATGCTCACCTGGAAACATTAAATTGCACATTACTTGAATAGGAGACCATTTTGAAGCAAATAATTTTCACACAACAATAGATATATAATGTACTCTTAAATGAATCTCACAAGGATTGGAACAATCATCCCCTAGGATTCCCACTGATTCCCACTGATCAGTTACTAGCCATCCCCTTTAAAGCTTTGATTTGTTACTCATGATGGGAGCCAGGCTATAAAGCTTCAGTTGATGCTCTAGATACATGACGATGGAATGAAATGATTTATTAGTTGTGCCCAAAGCAAGCATTAATACTCAGTTTTAATGGGCTAACAATTGGAAATGTATTGTTTAAAGCTAAAGCATAGCTTTCAGAAGAGCTCAAAATTTATCTTCTACCATTTGGAATGGCTTGCAATTTATCAACAGGCTCTACCAAGAAACTTGTCTGGTTGGCACATTTGCCAGGATAGCGAGTTTTTTTTTAAAATAGTTTTTTGAGATGAAAAGTGTGAAATAATTTCAATCATAGTACACAATCTCTATTCCTGGAGATCCCATTCAGTAGTGGGTAGGTACATTATAGAATGTCACAAGTATGTGATGATCAAAATGTGCCCTTGTCGCAGTGTTGAACTGCATGTGGCTAATAAGCTGTGTATGTGATTCACTCTTGCGCGATGGATGGTGTTTGCCCCAATGTATTGTTAATCAGTGTGATCGATTATGATTAAAACCTCACGTAGCAACCACAATGAGGATTGCTCTGAGATTGCAATATTTCTGGCATAAATTTTTTTGGGTAATATTTCACATTTTGGGTGATACCCAAGTGAAATTGCATTATCACAGTGTTATTTCACACATGTATTATGCATTTATCTCCATTATAGAGCAAAAAAAAAAAAAATAAATAAAAGTTCCTGTAGTCATGTAAACTATGTTTTACCTTTAAAGGGACTGGACAGTACTGGTTGAGGTGGGGATTCATGTTTTGAACATTCCTAAGCGAGATGATGAAAAGCCTCTTATGAAATATGAAAGAGCATGTAATTTTAAGAAGGATTAAACGTTTATTTGATGAAAATTGGTTTTCAAATGGCTGAGATATCCCAAAAAGTGCTAATAATAAAAGGCGACATGCCACAACTTTATTAGGATCTCTTTGTTTCACCTTGTTTTTGTATATCTCAGCCATTTCAAAACCGATTTTAATCGAATAAACTTTTGATACCCCTTAGAACTGCATGCTCTTTGACAACTCATAGAGTGATTTCTGAGTATCTCGCAAAACAAACCCTCACCTCGACCAGAACTGTGCACACCCTTTAACCCTAAAAAGACAGGGCGGGAGGGGGGGGGGGGGGGGCATTCCCCCCTCCCCCCTCCGGAAATTTTGCAATACCTTCCAGAATTTATAAGATTTCACCACAAGACTTCATGACTTTCTTCTTTAGAGTCTTATGCATCTTTTAATACCTAGTTTGCACATATACCTGCAGCGGTTATGGTGTTATGTAACATATGGTCACATGTCAGTAAAAAATGGCATATTTGTATGTGTTTATGGGTAAGTAAAATAATGAATCACTGAATGAGGTTTTGCAAGATTCTGATGTTTTTTTTTTTTCTTGCACAGTCTGTTTTTCAGCTATTAAAATATGATTTGAAGTTCAGATTGATTGTTCTGAATATATATAGAACCATAAAACAATAGAAAACATAAGAAAAAAATAATTATAAAAACATAAGAAATACCGAGATACTCGTGTTTGGTATGTATAACTAGTATAATTGTGTAATTAATTACCTAATTAATTGATCTTGGACAATCAGACTGCTCAAGCTCGCTATATAACAGCAAAACTAAATGATCACTTATGTACAATGTGTACTTGAGTAGGTATCTAAACTCAGTTTTAATGAGATATCGGATTAGAAGCTACTTTTTAAACCCTGGGCTCTGCCAACTCTAGTACTTCAAGTGTGTAGTTTGATATGCATTGAATATGGAAGCATACATGGGAAATGATAATAATACATAACATTTATAGAGTGCTTGATATCATACTTCTAAGTGTAACCCCACCAAAATTTGGGTTACTAAGATTTCTCCAGAATGTCGTCAGACTAGATTCCTACTTCCTTGGAAAACCCATGGTCACTGTTATTACTACCCCCTCCATTCATCCCTCCTCTGACGTCCATACCCCACCTGTTTTCCAACAACCCCTCGATCAGTGCACTAGTAACCCCCAAGATTAGTCTTAAGATTTCCCCTCCAGCCTTTGACCCCAGTAGCCAATGTCCAATTGTAAGCCTGTGTGTATTGAGACTGGTCAAGCCCTGTGAAACGCCCCTGCTGGTGTCAGACTATGTAGGTGTAATAAAACTCAAGGATGGAGCAAGCTAGCCAGTCTAGGGATATTGTTTTAAGCACCCCTCCCTTTTGTTGGTGTGTAGGCACATCAAGAGAAACGAAAGGACCATGTCTCAGAAGAGGAAGGTCATTCTCGCTAGGACAAAGTAGTAGTTGCTTTGGGATTTAGGGATACTGTCCTATCATGGGCAAAGCCCATACAGAGTGGATTGGTTCTAACTGTAGACCAACATTTTCTGTGACAATGACGTAGAATGCACGTCTAGCCCAAATTCTGTCCTCTCTTATTCCTTTCCCTTCCCATTTCTCTGCCCCCCCCCCCCCCCTCCCCATTTCCAATGAACTGTTTAGGCTCTGCGTGTGCCTTAAAGTATAGTAACTCCATACATTAATAGATTTACTCTAACTGTGCTACATTGTATATTACAGATACTGTTGTGCTATATACAATGGCTGTAAGGGTATGACTGTTTGCAAGATTATTATTTGACATGTCATATGTTCAGAACATAGTGTGATCCACGCACTTCAGCATAAGAAATATGTATGTGCAGTGGTTATGTTTAATACATAATTTATGCAAACGAGGTATAATTATGTCTCTATACCCTAATTGAGTGCTTTTTATGACTTATGTTATATGATTTGTCTAGTATGTTAACTAGATCAGTGTTTGCATGAGTATAAACAATGTGTTATATAGCTATGTTGGTTACGCAGCAGCTCTAGTGACCAAGGTCACAGGAGTGCAACTTTAAAGCCCTGTAGCTAGAAGGCTTGAGAGTGACCGGAAAGCCTGTCGTTACTGCCCTTGGTCAATGTTAAGACTTTGTCTGGCCAAGTGGATGGTCAGTACGTCAGTCATGTTCCTGGAAGTCAAGGGGAATGAGTGACCTCTAGCCAATGAGGCAGACTTTGAATGATGTCATAGGAACATGAACCAATGATATTTCTGCTGGTCAGTTAACTTCCTGGAAGTTTCTGATTTTCTCGAGAAAGTTTTTAATATTAACATTTTACATAGAGACAGAAAAGTATAAAAGCCCATAGCTTTGGAACAAATAGGCATATCTGCTTCCTGCCAGCGCTTTGAGGCCTGCACCCACTTTGCTTGTTACATCGACTGTGTGATCCAGAAAGTTTTCTCACACATTTATCTGCCGAGAGGTTACCACGAAATACTGGTAAACCCTTACAAGCATCAGCTGTATTGTTATATATGTGCCAGTGATACAACTGGTTGTGGCACGTACATCCGTTGACTGCCGTGTGGAGCAACTTGTAGTGAAAACGAGTGTTGGCTCTTTTGACTAGGTAAGTCATTGTATTTTTCATAATGTGTATTGCATTGCAGAGTGTTTGTTAATTAAGAACTCTAAACAATAGATTTGGAGATTGCGTATTGAGAGATTCTGATATCATGTATATAAATTCGGAAGCTAGTATATACGTTATGCTAAATGTACTGATGATCGATGATTGATGCTTGTATATTATTTGAAGATATATTGCAATGTACTTCAAGGTATTTGCGCTTTGAATGTTTTGTGCATGGGCATGATTATGCATACACTAAAGTTCATTAACAGGCAGACAAGATTGGGAAGCTGACTTGGAATTAGAAGTCAGATGTTTGCATACATGCATATTGAAATGCCTTGTAGACCCTCACACTCAGAGAAAGTGAGGCTATGCTCGTAAACATTGAGGTCTACAATGAGTACCCCCTCCCCCCTCGTCTGGATTGACAGATTTATGTCAACTGACCGTTCGCTGTGAGTGGTAGAGGTCACTGCACTATTGAAATGTGGAATGTGAAACTCTAGAGGGGAGGACTAGCCACTAAATGTGAAGAACCTTGCAAAGAACTAAATATGAGGAATAGCTGTGCGCTTGTGAATATATGAATGGAGATATTCATGCTCTTTTAATGTATACATGTTAACTGTACATGCGTGGTGAAGTGTACAACTGCTCAGTGTAATTATTGTGTGCGTGGAGCACTATTTCCACTCAAATTGTGAGATTTGAATTGGAGTCACAAATGTTAAATGATGACCCCAGATGAAGCAACTATACTGCCAGTCGATCAGATAGATCAAAGCTTTATTTGTGGCAGCAGTGTTGCATATAATTCAGAACGTTGAAATGTTAAACTGAAGTTTGAGAAGCTACATTGACCGTATAAGCACTTATGTGTCAAAATGGATTGACAAACAGTTGAATGTATACGATTGCGATGTGTAATGTCTACTGCGCTCATATAGGTTTATGAGGCAAGTATGTAAAGACAATACATCAGATCAGATTTTGGAGTGGACTTCCATACTCCTGAAGAAATATTATTGAATCAGATAGACACAATATTAGGAAAGTCCTGTGTCTTATAAACTCTTTTGACTAGATACATATTTGGATGAGAGCTTTGGCCCGCCTTTGCTTGGTTCAGCGTGACTGACGGCTACTGAGCATTGCATCAGCTACCGTGTACGACTGGTTTGCGACTACTCTGGGCTCGTCGACAAGGATAGCCGGCGAGAAAGAGAGAGGCAGCAACGAGTCGAATCATTGTCATACACGGGCAAATATTTAGTTATGCTAATGTAACAAAGGTTACAATTGAGTCTGTGAACAAATTGAATTGAATGATGTACTTTGTTGAACGACAAACAAGCTAATAAAGTTTGTCATTGGATTATTTTGTCAAAACTTAATCCCAGGTGTGATATTCTTTATTTATGAACTCGGGAGTGTAACATTCGGGTTACATAAATTGGGGGCTTGTCCGGGAATTATTGTTTTCTTAATTGATAATTGGATTTGTTTGGTAACGTGTATTACCGAGATTGAGTCTTGATTATTATTGTCCATTGTTACTATTACATTCACCATTTTTTGTATTGTATCAAAGAGCCAACACTCGAGTGCAGGAAACAAAGCGATGGCAGGTAAAAGTTTGAAGCAGATTGGTCAGGATTGGTGCAAGAAGGAGGAGATTAGAGTAGAGAATGCCCTCCTACTTGCAACAGGTGTAAAGACAGTGCCAACAGAAGTGTTTGCACTGGCACTGTCAGAGTTATATCCCACATTACTTGAGGTTTTAAGGCGGGATGATCCCGATACAGGGGAAACATTGCTCCTGTGTGAATTTGAGAATGCAGTTGCTATGTTAGGATTACAGGCACAGATTGTCATCCCAGTAGATGGGGAGACGGTGTGCAGAGTAGTGAGGTTAGACGGTTTAGAACCAGTCAGAGGAAATAGGGTCAGTGTCAAGGACCTGAGGGAGAGAGGTTTAGTTAGGGAATGGAGAAAAGCAGGACGTAGAGCTCAGGAAGTCCAGTCTCAAGACATCCCTACTACTAACAACCTTCCACCCCCTTGCCCTGGTAACAGTGAACCATCCATGTCCTTCCCTGATCGAGACATCCCAATTTTAGCAGCTTCACTAGCACGGTGTGGGCTGACCACAGGGTATCGGAAACTGCGATGCTTCTCCGGTGCAAAGACAGCAGCGCGTGATGAGGATAGCTACCCCATCTGGATAGAGCATGTTGAGAGCCAGATGGAGGAGTGGCAGACTCTGGATGATGCTGAGCGGCGCAAGCGCATTCGTGAGTCATTGCGTCCGCCTGCGTCGAGCATCATTACAGACCTTAGGCGCGAGAACTCCCAGGCCTGCTCTGCAGACTACCTCAGGGCTCTGGATCTGGCTTTTGGCGATACTGACACGGATGATGAACTGTTTGTTAGATTTCATCAGACAGTCCAGGCTGAAGGTGAGTCTCCCTCTGAGTATCTTTCTCGCTTACAGGAAGTCATGCGCCATGTGGTTAGGCGAGGAGTTGTCAAGCCACATGACGCCAATAAGGTGAGACTCCGGCAATTCATCAGGGGCATTCTCTACCATGAAATGCTCCTGGTGAACCTACAGCTCAGAGAACGCCTGGAGAAACCACCGTCCTTCCTGGAACTCCTGTCTTCGGTGAGGAAGCAGGAAGAAGAGGAGAGGGTGAAGAAATCGTCTGCCTCAAGACCCCCCGTCAGCACGAAACCCAAACAGGCTGACCACCGTAAGGTAGAGCCCTCTATTCTGCCACCCCAAACAGCCCCTCAACCCCATGTCCTTCCCCAACCAGCACCTCCACCAGCACCCCAACCCACCAAAAATCCCCCCAAATCTCAGTCGTCCCAGCAGAGCAATACTGGTGTTGTTTGTTTCAAGTGTGGAGAGGAGGGCCATATCAGTAGAAATTGTCAAAATTCTGTCCCCCCTGACGTACTGAACAAAAGACTTGTCAACTACATCCTTGGCAACCAGGGAAACGAGAAAGGGCGCCTGGGAAGGGGAAACCAGGGGCCCCAAAATTAGATTCTCCCCCACTTGTTCCTAAAGTTGAGGTTTCCAAGAACGATGTTCCTGAAGGTTTAGTAGGAGGTGCTATCAACCCAAAATGTTGGATAGATGGAAAGGAGACAAAATGCCTTCTTGATAGTGGGTCTCAAGTCACTCTTATACACAAGAGCCTTTTCGATACACTAGATAGGGAATTGCATGAACTGAGTGACCTAGTCCTGTACCATGGAGGGGATGGGACTATGCCCTATCTGGGTTGGGCCTACGTTAACATAGGTTTTGAACGGTCATTTGCTGGCACAGGGACTGAGTTTAGTACATTGGCTCTTGTAGTACCAGACCCCCAGCGTCCCTGTGACCATAGGGTGATTATTGGCACGAATTCAGGACTTTTCAGGCACTGTTTTGAATCTTGTAGGAGGATGGCTGGGGCACGCTTTGCCCAGTCATTGCAGATAAGTGCTACCTGCAGGGATATCTATGCCAGCATATCAAAACAAGAGAAGTTGTCCCCAGATGGCAAATTGGGCACTGCTAGGACCAAGAAAGGACATAGCACTCAAATACCTCCCCACTCCAAATTGGTAATGACTGCCCAAATTAGGAATCCCCTGAAAGAAGAAACAACTGTTTTCTTAGAGTGTAATCCCCACAGCAAACTTCCAAGTGGGTTACACATAGCCCCAGGAGTACAGAAATTGTCAGGTGGTGCCATTGGAAAGGTAAGGGTGCTGGTGACCAATAGTAGCCCTGAGTCTATCACTGTCCCTGGCAACTGCCCAATAGTAAATGCCTATATCCCCGACAAGTGTTTCCCTACCCCTAGTAGTTTTCCTACCCAGCCTCACAGTTACACCGAGGCAACCCATTTCCAAGTAAGTGCTAATGTAGGCGATAACACCCCTTCCCCTCAAGTTGACGTTAGTGAGCTGCCCATCAATTGGGGCCCGATTTCCTCGGAGTGGAAAGAAAGGCTGCTCAATCGGTGCAGGCAGAGGAGTGATGTGTTCTCCAGGCATGAATTTGACCTAGGCAGTACAGGCTATGCGGAGCATCAGATTCGTGTTAATGATGACACGCCATTCCGTGAGAGGTCTCGGAGGGTGCCTCCCTCTGATCTTAGGGACTTGCAGCAACATCTCCAACAGCTGTTGGAGAACAACATCATTAAGGAGTCTAAGAGTCCCTATGCCTCCCCAATTGTGCTGGTTCGGAAAAAGAATGGTACTTTAAGAATGTGCGTTGACTACCGCACACTCAATTCTCGTACCATCCCCGACCAGTACACAGTGCCCCTGATACAGGAGGCCATTGATTCCCTGAGTGGCAGTAAATGGTTTTCTGTTATCGACCTAAAGTCGGGATTCTACCAAATCCAGATGCGTGAAACTGACAAGGAGAAAACGGCCTTCACTTGCCCTTTGGGGTTTTACCAGTTTGAGCGTATGCCCCAAGGGGTGAAGGGAGCACCAGCAACCTTCCAAAGGCTGATGGAGAAGTGTATGTCAGGTCTGAACATGTTAGAGGTGCTGGTGTACATGGATGACCTGATAATCTTCTCCAAGACGCTGGAGGAAATGGAGGAGCGCCTGGCTAGGGTGCTGGATAGGCTGCAGCAATTTGGCTTGAAGGTATCACCAGTAAAATGCCAATTTTGCTGTCAGTCGGTTAGGTACCTTGGTCATGTAGTCTCCGAGGCTGGGGTACAGACAGATCCAGACAAAGTGGCCGATGTAAGGACCTGGCCCAGGCCACAGACAGTGAGGCATGTCAAGTCTTTCCTGGGATTTGCTGGCTATTACCGGCGATTCATAAAAGACTACGCCAAAATTTCCCGCCCTTTGAACGCGCTTACAAGCGGGTGCGTTTACCCCAGGAAGCGAGGCCGTCCACCTCCAAAGAAAGTTCCGAGCCCGGATGCCCGAAAGGCAAGTGACCCCCTTGGTGATGCTTGGACTGAGGAGTGTGAGAATGCTTTTCAGGCTTTGAAGCATTGTCTGGTCACAGCCCCAGTCTTAGCCTTCGCAGACCTGTCAAAGCCTTTTGTGCTCCATGTTGATGCCAGCCGTGATGGACTGGGTGGTGTCCTGTATCAAGATCATGGAGGTAAGCTTCGTCCAGTGGCATATGGAAGTCGGGGACTGTCCCACAGTGAGAAGAACTATCCAGCCCACAAGCTGGAATTTCTTGCTCTTAAGTGGGCAGTCACCGACAAATTCAGGGATTACTTGTATGCAGCAAAAGGTACGCGGGTTATGACTGATAACAACCCACTAACATATGTCCTGACGTCGGCAAAACTCGATGCCACAGGACATAGATGGCTTGCTGCACTTTCCTGCTTTGATTTTTCCATCCATTATAAGCCAGGAAAGACGAACATTGAAGCAGATGCACTGTCACGGAAACCACATCCTCCCGGTCTCGACAAGGAGTTTGAGGCTCGCCAGCAGTGCAAGATTAGTGATCTGGAGGCAAGGCTGCATGAGACGTCAGACTCAGGTGAGAAAGTGTCCACACTCTCTGCCTTCTGTCAGACGCATTATGTTTCAGCCAACTCTCCTCATAGAAGCCAGCCATACGTTGAGACCCTGTGTGCCAGTGCAGAGTCTATCCCAGATCTGTATGCAAAGGGCTCAGACCTGAATGTAGTAGACTGGGCACAGGCTCAAAAGGCAGATCCCCAACTGAAACTAGTCAGGGATTATGTCGAACGTGGGGAGAGGCCGCAGTCTTATACCGGCCTTTCAAGAGAGGCTGCCCTAATACTCCGCGAGTATGACAGGCTAGTTCTGTGCGGAGGAGTCCTCTACAGAACTTTCACTGACTACTTAGGGAACCGCCATCACCAGTTAGTATTGCCTGCCCAGCGCCGTGTCGAGGCAATGAGGGGCATACACGACAGTGTTGGCCACCTTGGGATCGAGAAGTCCATAGCGTTGGCTAGAGACAGATTCTACTGGCCAAGGATGAGTGCTGACATCACGGAATGGGTCAAACATTGCCCTCGTTGCGTTGCAAGAAAGACTCCTCCAAAGCCAGCAGCCCCATTGGTGAGTATCCATACAACCAGCCCCCTGGAGCTGATCTGCATGGACTTTCTCTCCCTTGAACCAGACCGTTCAAACAAGAAGTCTATCTTGGTAGTGACGGATCACTACACACGATACGCACAAGCCTTCCCCACGAAGGATCAGACTGCTGCCACTGTCGCCAAGGTCCTGTGGGAGAACTTCTTTGTACATTATGGTCTGCCCCAGCGCCTTCATTCTGATCAAGGTAGGGACTTTGAGAGCAGAGTGATCCATGAGCTGTCAAGGCTCCTTGGCATTAAGAAGTCAAGGACAACTCCTTACCACCCGCAGGGAGACCCTCAGCCTGAGCGTTTCAACAGGACACTGCTGGACATGCTGGGGACCCTGGAGGAGGAGAAGAAGGCAAACTGGAGCAAATATGTAAGTGCACTTGTACACGCTTACAATTGTTCAAAGAATGACAGCACTGGTTTCTCGCCTTATTTCCTCATGTTCGGCAGGGAGGCTAGGCTGCCTGTTGATCTGCGATTTGGCACTAGCCCTGACAACTTCACTGGGACTGACCACGTGAAGTACGTCAGTGGTTTGCGTGATCAGCTAACGCGGGCGTATAAACTTGCGTCAGCAGCATCAGACAAGTCTGCCAGTGCCAACAAGGTCCGCTATGATGCGAAAGTGCGAGCAAATGGCCTGAAACCTGGCGATCGCGTCCTAGTTAGGAATGTTGGACTGACAGGAAAACAGAAGCTAGCTGATAGATGGTATGCAAACCCCTATGTCATCACAAAGCAACTTAACCCTGATATGCCAGTTTATGAAGTTGCACCTGAAGACGGGGTTGGTAGGACACGCACCCTTCACCGCAACCTTCTCCTACCAATAGAATACTTGAATGAGGCCCTAGCCCAAAACTCGGAGACCCAGAGACCAGGTAAGAAAAGGAATCCAGCTGATCGGACCCGTTCCAAAAGGTCCATTGAACCTCCGAGTGAGGAAGAGTCTGATAGTTCAGACTCAAGTGATGAAGAAATTACTCTGCTTTTCGATGTACGCAAGCACATTAACCGCCCACATTCAGGACTTAACGTAAATGCGCCAGAGTTTGTCCCCTCCCAACCTCCCAGTATTCCCTCTGAGACTACTAGCGAGACCCCTGAACAGGTCAACACAGATGACGTGGCGAGTGACACAGGTGTTTCCGATGGTTCCGTTTTATCCCCTGACCCCACTACTGATTCAGACTTAGATAACCAAGCTGGCGATGACATCAGCATAGATGTCACAGTTACATCTAGTTCTGGTAGAGTAACACCAGATGATGCAGTCCCCGATTTGAGAGGGGAGAGCATGGAAGAAGAAAGTAGACACACTAGCCCTTTACCCCCAGACACAGAGTCCAGAGGTAACACCCCTCATCCTCCAGCAGAACCTGAAGCTGAGCAGGTGCAAAATGCAAAGCAAGCAATCGATTCAGAGCCTGCCCCGCAATCCATCAGGCGCTCGACTCGCTCTTCAAGGCCGCCGATACGCATGCAGTACGATACCCTTGGTGAACCCTCTCGTGCTAGGCAAGCAACTTCATCAGGATTCTTTGCTGACCTTAAGCGTAAGATCTTTGGCTTTGATTAATCTAAGGTTCACAGGAGTGAACCCTGGTTTGAAAGGGGAGGATGTAACCCCACCAAAATTTGGGTTACTAAGATTTCTCCAGAATGTCGTCAGACTAGATTCCTACTTCCTTGGAAAACCCATGGTCACTGTTATTACTACCCCCTCCATTCATCCCTCCTCTGACGTCCATACCCCACCTGTTTTCCAACAACCCCTCGATCAGTGCACTAGTAACCCCCAAGATTAGTCTTAAGATTTCCCCTCCAGCCTTTGACCCCAGTAGCCAATGTCCAATTGTAAGCCTGTGTGTATTGAGACTGGTCAAGCCCTGTGAAACGCCCCTGCTGGTGTCAGACTATGTAGGTGTAATAAAACTCAAGGATGGAGCAAGCTAGCCAGTCTAGGGATATTGTTTTAAGCACCCCTCCCTTTTGTTGGTGTGTAGGCACATCAAGAGAAACGAAAGGACCATGTCTCAGAAGAGGAAGGTCATTCTCGCTAGGACAAAGTAGTAGTTGCTTTGGGATTTAGGGATACTGTCCTATCATGGGCAAAGCCCATACAGAGTGGATTGGTTCTAACTGTAGACCAACATTTTCTGTGACAATGACGTAGAATGCACGTCTAGCCCAAATTCTGTCCTCTCTTATTCCTTTCCCTTCCCATTTCTCTGCCCCCCCCCCCCTCCCCATTTCCAATGAACTGTTTAGGCTCTGCGTGTGCCTTAAAGTATAGTAACTCCATACATTAATAGATTTACTCTAACTGTGCTACATTGTATATTACAGATACTGTTGTGCTATATACAATGGCTGTAAGGGTATGACTGTTTGCAAGATTATTATTTGACATGTCATATGTTCAGAACATAGTGTGATCCACGCACTTCAGCATAAGAAATATGTATGTGCAGTGGTTATGTTTAATACATAATTTATGCAAACGAGGTATAATTATGTCTCTATACCCTAATTGAGTGCTTTTTATGACTTATGTTATATGATTTGTCTAGTATGTTAACTAGATCAGTGTTTGCATGAGTATAAACAATGTGTTATATAGCTATGTTGGTTACGCAGCAGCTCTAGTGACCAAGGTCACAGGAGTGCAACTTTAAAGCCCTGTAGCTAGAAGGCTTGAGAGTGACCGGAAAGCCTGTCGTTACTGCCCTTGGTCAATGTTAAGACTTTGTCTGGCCAAGTGGATGGTCAGTACGTCAGTCATGTTCCTGGAAGTCAAGGGGAATGAGTGACCTCTAGCCAATGAGGCAGACTTTGAATGATGTCATAGGAACATGAACCAATGATATTTCTGCTGGTCAGTTAACTTCCTGGAAGTTTCTGATTTTCTCGAGAAAGTTTTTAATATTAACATTTTACATAGAGACAGAAAAGTATAAAAGCCCATAGCTTTGGAACAAATAGGCATATCTGCTTCCTGCCAGCGCTTTGAGGCCTGCACCCACTTTGCTTGTTACATCGACTGTGTGATCCAGAAAGTTTTCTCACACATTTATCTGCCGAGAGGTTACCACGAAATACTGGTAAACCCTTACAAGCATCAGCTGTATTGTTATATATGTGCCAGTGATACAACTGGTTGTGGCACGTACATCCGTTGACTGCCGTGTGGAGCAACTTGTAGTGAAAACGAGTGTTGGCTCTTTTGACTAGGTAAGTCATTGTATTTTTCATAATGTGTATTGCATTGCAGAGTGTTTGTTAATTAAGAACTCTAAACAATAGATTTGGAGATTGCGTATTGAGAGATTCTGATATCATGTATATAAATTCGGAAGCTAGTATATACGTTATGCTAAATGTACTGATGATCGATGATTGATGCTTGTATATTATTTGAAGATATATTGCAATGTACTTCAAGGTATTTGCGCTTTGAATGTTTTGTGCATGGGCATGATTATGCATACACTAAAGTTCATTAACAGGCAGACAAGATTGGGAAGCTGACTTGGAATTAGAAGTCAGATGTTTGCATACATGCATATTGAAATGCCTTGTAGACCCTCACACTCAGAGAAAGTGAGGCTATGCTCGTAAACATTGAGGTCTACAATGAGTACCCCCTCCCCCCTCGTCTGGATTGACAGATTTATGTCAACTGACCGTTCGCTGTGAGTGGTAGAGGTCACTGCACTATTGAAATGTGGAATGTGAAACTCTAGAGGGGAGGACTAGCCACTAAATGTGAAGAACCTTGCAAAGAACTAAATATGAGGAATAGCTGTGCGCTTGTGAATATATGAATGGAGATATTCATGCTCTTTTAATGTATACATGTTAACTGTACATGCGTGGTGAAGTGTACAACTGCTCAGTGTAATTATTGTGTGCGTGGAGCACTATTTCCACTCAAATTGTGAGATTTGAATTGGAGTCACAAATGTTAAATGATGACCCCAGATGAAGCAACTATACTGCCAGTCGATCAGATAGATCAAAGCTTTATTTGTGGCAGCAGTGTTGCATATAATTCAGAACGTTGAAATGTTAAACTGAAGTTTGAGAAGCTACATTGACCGTATAAGCACTTATGTGTCAAAATGGATTGACAAACAGTTGAATGTATACGATTGCGATGTGTAATGTCTACTGCGCTCATATAGGTTTATGAGGCAAGTATGTAAAGACAATACATCAGATCAGATTTTGGAGTGGACTTCCATACTCCTGAAGAAATATTATTGAATCAGATAGACACAATATTAGGAAAGTCCTGTGTCTTATAAACTCTTTTGACTAGATACATATTTGGATGAGAGCTTTGGCCCGCCTTTGCTTGGTTCAGCGTGACTGACGGCTACTGAGCATTGCATCAGCTACCGTGTACGACTGGTTTGCGACTACTCTGGGCTCGTCGACAAGGATAGCCGGCGAGAAAGAGAGAGGCAGCAACGAGTCGAATCATTGTCATACACGGGCAAATATTTAGTTATGCTAATGTAACAAAGGTTACAATTGAGTCTGTGAACAAATTGAATTGAATGATGTACTTTGTTGAACGACAAACAAGCTAATAAAGTTTGTCATTGGATTATTTTGTCAAAACTTAATCCCAGGTGTGATATTCTTTATTTATGAACTCGGGAGTGTAACATTCGGGTTACATAAGCGCTGGGGAAGCGAAAACAGAGATAGAGAACGAGTGAAGAAGAAAACAATACTAAATCCACATATAACTACAGTAAAACAATCATGTATAACAACAATTACAAATACTATTACTACTACTAACACATGTACAGGAAATCAATACAATGCATGATCTATAGTCTGTGGTAAATCTGGATCAAGGCAATACTGATAGAATTGTTTGTGTGTGTTCTCAACAAGCAAGATTAAACTGTAAGTAATGGTGTATTAACCGCACCTTATTTCGCGCTAAAACAGGTCAAAATTCAGGATGTGGTTTATATGCTGTTACAGCCAGTATCTACTGCATAAGTGTGCAGACAATGTTCACTAATGTGTACAATATACCATTCTCAGATTGCCTATGGATGGTTAGGATAGATGATGAATGTTCAAATAAAGACACATCAAAGACATTTTAATCATTCGAAATTTAATGGCACATTGCAGAAATGACGTTAGCAATACCGCTTGGAACATCCATCGCAAACCATTCTGTCTACATAGATAGCGCTAATGGAAAAAAACATTATGCTGATGGCATTGATGTTCTTCTGTACTGCATACCGTAGCTATAGCCTTGATATACCATGGTAATCTCAAATTGACTGTATATTATCACTTATGCATCACCACCAGGTATTCATCTCTTTGTTTAAATGCAAACAGTCCAGGGCCTGAGGGGAATGAACAGGGAAAATGTGTTTTGAAGCTAGCTGATCATGAAGTCGAGATAACCGTTAAAACCAAACAAATAAGCAATAAAAATACATGAAGTGGATAACGTTACGGCCCAAATTTTTACTTCATTATAACCAGAATTTCGTTATAACTGTGTACATTATAACAGGAGTGCATTGTACTTGTATTAGACCAGTATGAAGTCTGTTAGATCTTCTACAAAGCACTTCCATTAAGGGCCTGCCTGTAGCAGTCATGGTCCTAGTTATTCCTGAACTGCCAAAACTCGTACACTGTATCTTATAACCACATCCACAACTTCTGTAGCTGCATAGGTGCATATTGTACATTACTCATAGAATGCAAAAAAAAGTAAAGTAAAGTAAAATAAAATAAATTAAGTAAAACAAGCACCCAGAGATCGTACATTGCATGTAGGCAAGCAGAATGCACAGTCCCCACTAAGTAGCATAAATTATTTGTGTGTGCAGTACACTGTACCCCCACAAACTAGATACTCAGTATCACAACACATTGGATAAATAGAAGTGCATCTTTTCAATCAAATATCTTTAGCAGAAATTAGAATATCTCTTTATTTACTTTCTGTACTGTAGACATCTATGTGGATTTATTACACTGTGCATTTTAAGCTCAGATAAGATAATTTATCTTATTTCATTGTGTTCATACTGAAATAATTGCATGAACATTATGAAGGCGGTTGTCGAACTTGCCATGTGGACTACACTGTAATGGGGCAATAAAATACTGAGACTTTTGATGGCAAGTTTGAGTGACAGGGGTGAGAGGTCATACCATGACTTTATCATGATTGCAAGGATTCTTGCACACATAATTTTATTGCAAGTCCACATACCGAAGAGAGAGAGGAAAAAAAATGGCTTTCATGCATCCATGCTCAGTTACAGTTGTGTTTAGTTTCAGCTGTGACTGCAACGAAGTCCCAGGCTGCCAAAATTGCCGCGATAGTACTGTAAAACGAGGAATGTTTGCGTGCATTTTAATTTCGCGAGCGCCAAGATTCGCGAAAGTACTTGTCTATGCTACATGCATTGAATGCCAGTGGCAGTTCGCGAAAATATCATGCCGCAAAAATGCCGTCGGCTCCAATTCGAGAAAAATTCATGCCGCGAATATATCATGTTTTACAGTAATTTATGTGGTTTTTGTTTCACTGTGCCCCTCACAGAATTCTGGAGAGTCATGGAATCACACCAGACATGGAGAAGGTCTACGAGTTCCAGGAAATATTTGACGCAGTCAGATACACAGTGGGGACAGACCCCATTATCAATTGCCTATATGATCCGGTGAGTGTTGACCAGTGTCAAGAGTATCCATGGGTGCGTTCGAGCGCTCTAAAGCGAACCAAAGCGAACTGAACCAAAGCGTACCGTACCGGACTGTGCTAGTTTTGGAGCGTTCGAGCACTTTGTGAAGAAAGCGTACCTCACAAGTTATTTTTAGAAAAGGTCACACTTGTTTGTAGCAAGAATGTCATCCACCTGGCTCTTTACTACTTACAGCTGTCCGGAACAAAGAGAATGATGTCTTTGCATTGTGACGTATGCGCATGATACGCGCATGCTTTACAGCAAACTTTTGGTACGCTTTTGGAGCACATCGGGAAGTGGTCCACCCCTGGCGCGGGTACGGTACGGTACAGTTCGCTTTAGGAGAGCGCTCAAACGCACCCCATGTCTGAAAGTGAAAACCGACGTGCGTCCTTATTCCCCTTGCAATTACGTGGAAATTTATGTGGCATGAGCAAAATAACATTTTGATTTCAAAATATTTAGGAGGTGAACGTGAAGTTTGCATCACCTGACATATTTAGGGATGGGGAAAGGGAGGTCTATCCTTTAAGTTTTAATGTATGTATGGTTTATGTTATTATTATTATTATCGTTATTATTATTGTTGTTATTATTATTATCATTATTGTTATTATTATTATTATTATTATTATCATCATCATTATTATTATTATCATTATTATTATTATCATTATTATTATTATCATCATTATTATTATCATCAGTTCTGAAAAGTGAAGGTGTATGTGTGTATGGGGGGGGGGGGGTTGTGGGGAGGGCTGCAGGCCTAGTCCCCACTGGGTCTGCAGCCTCTGTCACGAGTCACAAGTTTTACAAGTGGACTCCCCTTATAACGTAGTCCTCAGGACCGGCACTGTTCTTTCATCCAAACAAATAAGCAATGATAAAACATAGTGGCGATATTGTTGCCACCTGAATTTCATTATAACCGTGTTCGTTGTAATGGGAGTGAACTCTACTAGTACTACTACTACTACTATTACTACCACAACTGCTACTACTGCTGGTACTACTGGTATGACAATAAGAATTGTAATGATGATAATGACAAAATTGTAGAAAACTATTAATATTGTCTGTGCTTGTATTGTTGTATTCATCAGCAGGATCGTAATCATCATTATTACTCTGTGTATTGTGTAACATCTTACAATTCTCACTTTGCCATTCCTGTCCCTTTGTTTCAATCCCAACCAAACAGGGGACCAAAAAGGTGTATCTGTCCGAAGTTGAGCTCTGCTTGGACAAACAGTTTGGTCTCGTTGACTGTCAGCCTGTCGATGCAGCAGCCAGGGGGACACAGGTTGAGGATGAGAACTGCTCTCGTGACAAAAATATCATGTATCCACCAAGAATGTAGGAAAGAAAGTGTGTGTGTGTATGGGGGGGGGGGGGGGGGAAATGACTTCCTGAAATGTTCCCTCCTCCTACTTGTACGTTAATCTTTACCGGATTAGGATTTTAGTCTTCCTCGTCAGATGATCTACATCCTGTTAGATTTGGCACCAGCCGATCTCGTTGAAGGTTTCACAATTCCCAGGAAGAAGCTGTGCCACTTTCCCCCATTTATATTGTAGACAATGCTGCCTAGCTAGTCAATAGCTTGAGAGTGAAACTACTTTTAGCCAGGAAAGCACCTACTGTAACAGTGCATGCTGCTTTGTGTCTCCCAGCATGCTGCAGACTTGTGTTGATGTGTGGAATGGAATGAGATCACTTGTAGGCAGTGGTACTTGTGAACCACACCCGGCAAGCAGTAGTGGAATTCACATCGAGAATTGGTCTATTATTTTGCAGACATGCTTCCATTTTGGAAGATTAAACTGTTAGAAATGCACCATAGGAATCATGAAAAAAAAAATGTTCACACATTCAAGAATATGAAATTATGACAGATGAAAATTGATATCTCTTCAATGATGTGCAGCTCAAGATTTCATTGCAGATTTTTATATGTGAAATGAGACCATAATCAAGTGCTGGCAATTTCTTCATGAAGTAGATTAAAATGTTACATCGTATACAAGGAAATAAGAAAGACAGTAAAATTGAATAGGTAGGAATACAGGTGAAGAAAGGTGAACTGTTTTGTTCACCTTTTCAGTTATTATTTTATGAGATGCGAATTTTTGTTTTATTCATTTGAATTTAGGTATGCAAGGGCTTACTGAATACTTCATTTTAGTCAGAAGTACATTTAGCATGTTGGGTCCATGGTAAACAATTTTTTGTTTCGTTTTGTGTTTTTCATAGCAAAGAGTGTTTGCTTAAAGGGTAGATGGATACAACTGGACTGTCTTGTGGGATATTTATGTATCAAATTGTGAAGGACATCAAATTGTAAAGGACAAACATTGAGCTATTTAAATACTGAATAAATGAAGTTCTATCCAGTAGTATGATGATGGCAGCTCCAATTAATCCTGACACCATGCCTCCTTCCAATGACTCGTCACTGAAATTGGGAGTACCAGATACTACCTTTACGTAAGAGTGGCAAGTGTTTAATTTTTTTTGTCCATTTTTTATTTATTTATTTTTTATTTTTCTTGGGGATGTATGTGTGCACGTGTATGTGCATGGAGATGTGCTAGTGTGTAGTGTTTGTGTGTTTGTGTTTCTGGTCATTTTCATACTAATGTGTATTAAATTGAAATCAGTTAAATTTATCAAATTAAAGTGGATAAGCCAATTTGTGGGTATGGTTGTAGACATGTGCTTGTCTCTTTATGTATACTATGCTTTTGTGTTCTAGTTGTTTGAGAATGCGCGAGTGTCAGTCCGAACCATAGTTATTGGTGTCATGTTTAATATTGTTAGTTTCTTCATTTGTAGTAAGATCAGTGGTGTACAGAATTCTAATGTGTATTAAACAGAATTCTAGAGGGCTTGGCTGAACATAAGAAGTGCAAAAATCGGCAGTCTGCGAACCTGAAATATTTGTCTTTCAAGCAGCAAATGTAGCCAGGAAATTTAAGATATCCTGCTGCTATAGCGTATATGCTTATCTATTGAATAACAAAGGCTTATACTGTATAAGCTGTTATTTTTGCGAGGATTTAATTTTCATGAATTTCGCGAATCACTGTTGGACCATGAATTTAACAACACGTGTAAGTGTGGCCATGTGCTAGTGATAGTGGACTTACGATAGCCTCAGTGTCAAGTCGTGAAAACAGCATCTCACGAAAATGTCCGTGACCTACTCATACGCAAAAATATCTGTAAGCGAAAATAAGAGCTTATACAGTAATGTGGGGGAACATCATTACTGCTCCAAGGCCCTGTTGCATAAAAGTTGTGATCAAACATAAGTCAGGAAATCGAACATTAGTCTCTGAATACTCAATTGTGATTGGCTGATGGCAGACTTTTGGTTGATTTTCTCACTTATATTTGATTTCATTTTTTAATGCATCAGGGCCCAGGTATATGAGCATGTATGCAGCTATGTTTTTATCTTATTCTGTTTTGCTGGCATGAAAATGTGAAGCATTATTTGATATGTGATGAGCTGAAAAAGGAATGAGAAAAATAAGACCCATAATAATATGAAAAGAGATGTGTGATTACATACTGCAGCCTTTCTTGTGACTGCTAATGGCTGCTACCTAATGCACGTGTAAATACATGTATGGTTTTCACATGAGAAATTATGACAATGTGTGACAAACTAGTTGCCATAACAAGTGCATACTGTTTAAAGTATGCTGGAGTAATATGCATCCTCTGTATCTGAGTTAAATGGACTGGGATATCTGATGTACTGTATATATGTGTTTGAGGGATGATTGACAATTTGTTGACAAAAGGTCCTTTCTGTGGTCTAGGTCTACAAAGCACTTGTAGGGCAAGATCCTTGTTTCTACTGATCTGCAAAAAAAGGTACTTTCTACTTTGGGCATTGTCAATGGTATAAGAGATGCATGAGATATACAGGGTGGCCCAAAAAGAACGGAACGCCTAAGATCTTTAATTTCAGCAACATCGTTGCAAGTATGTCATCATGTTGCATACTATTAGAAAGGCCATTCTTTTCCCAAAAGAATAACACCAAATTCTTTAACTTTGGTTCATGCATCATGGTTTTATGACCATTTTTGTCAACCCTTGCAATTTTCAAAATGAGATCATTTTGAACTCTCAGAGATAGAGACACCAGTGAGAATTTGGCTTACCGTAGAACCAGTAGCGTTCGCAATGTGCGGAATGTAAGGCGGACAGTGTTATTGTCGTCAGATCGTCTCATTCACAATGGTAACGGACAATGATAGCCACATTCCACACATTGTGAACGTTACTGCTTTTATGGCAAGCCGAATTCTCGCTGATTTCGGTGTCTCTGAGAGTGCAAAATGATCACATTTTGAAAATTGCAAGGGTTGACAAAAAGGGTCCTAAAACCATGATGCATGAACCAAAATTAAAGAATTTGGTGTTATTCTTTTGGAAAAAGAATGGCCTTTCCAATAGTATGCAAAATAATGACATCTTTGCAACAATATTGCTGAAATTAAAGATCTTAGGCGTTCCGTTCTTTTTGGGCCACCCTGTATACTGTAATTGCTGTAACACCTGAAGGCAAGGTACTGAAGAAAGCGGAAAAACAAGGTTCAGCAAAGGTTTATGTTCTGTATGTGCTAAGGTTACTGTACCTCAGTTGAGAAATATGCCAATATGAAGATGATTGTAACCCATACATACATAGGTTGCAGGTCATGTGAAGTACGAAGGCAAGTAGGACACTTTCTTGCCAGATCTGTACTCTGTGTATGGATAATGAAGTTGCCTTCTAAAGTGTGGCCAGCATTACAAAATCATGCATTCTGACTTGGAAAGGAATTTATGAATATTTGCTGTTTGTGAACTGTACCTATTATAATTATGAGCAAGTTTTCTATTAACGTCGTTACATTATGCCTTCTCTATACAATGCCATATGTCACTCAGAGTTGTGCAATAGTTTCTTCAGCATGCCTTATGAAGCTTTGAGAAAAACAAAAATGTACAGTGTCAAACATATGCAGAGTAAGGGAAATCAGTTTAGAGAATATTGTGGAGATATGATTGAAATATATGTAGTAAGAAAAGGGGTCAGTGGTATATTATCATCATGTAATTAAATTATCAGTATCATCATTATGCTCACATGAAATTTCAAAGTCGCGTGGAATTTGCCGTGTTAATTTTGATTCCTTTCCTAAATAGCTCGCCAGAATAATACATGTACATGTAGCTGTACAACTCTCATAGTACCCATGAGATGCTTTGAATGTTACTGTAGTTTGCAGTATTAACTGTTTGGTATTCACATGGTATGTTTAATGGATAATTTCTAAGAACTTGCCTGCCCTTACCTTTCCAGGCATATTGTGATAAAAAAACTGTCTCGTCTGTGTACTCTAAAAACAAAACAAAAAATCAAAGTTAACATATCTTGCAGTGCTGCAACACACGTAGTGCCTTGGCAATGTTGTTTTACATCAACATAAGCAAGTTTGAGCTTAAGTAGTAGAATACTTATTTTGTGTACACACTTTCACAACAGAGATGTATCAAAAAGAGAGAAAAAAGTGACAAAAAGAGCAGAAGATGGACCCAGGTTGATAGCCAATCTGCTTTTGCAACACTTACTGAAATCTATAATAAATGCCAGTGGCAGAGATAATGTCTGAAAATTGTTTGTAACAAATTAAATTGTCTTCCTGTCACTGTACCTCACTTATTTTATATATGAAATGACGCTACTGTGTATGTACCGTGACTCCAAGACATCAATAATACAATGTATTTTCATTTTGTGACTGTGCATACCTTGGACATGTACTGTAATTTTCATGTGCTGACATGTACTGCAGGCTTAATCATGTTTAGAGATTCATATGTCACCATATTGCTGTACTCTACATGTACAGTGCACTCCCATTATAACGAAAACGGTTAATCCCGTTATAACGAAATTCCAGTAACAGCCAAGTAAAAATTCAGTCCGCAAAATTATCCCCTTTGTTCTTTATTTTTAATTTTTTTGGTTATGAAATTTTGATATAAAGAAAGACAATTACCGGTACCGAGGCTTTGTTATAATGGGAGTCCACTGTAATCATTCATTTGGAACACTAGTTGTGTAATGCTTCTTCTTTTTCTTTTTTCTTTTGCATAAAGCACAAATATAGTTTCCATGAGGAGCTATCTGCATGTTAAAATGTAGTTTTGTTTTTTTTTTTTCCTTTATATTGCATGGTTTGATGTAGAGCATAATAATGTACTAAGTTCTTCGAGTAATGAGAATAAAAAGAAAACAAATGATCTAGAGATATCTGTGTTTTTCATGAAACACTGTGTTTTGTTTCTGGGTGTTGTTATCATTTTGCCGTGAAATTCCTGTAGAATCTAATTTACATATGAATGTAATTACAATGTATCCGTGAAATCTTAGATTTTGCTACAAGTGCAAGCAGGTATAAAAGAGAAGAGGAAGACACCATGCATCTGTGGTAAAAAAAAATAAATAGATAACAGTTTGAAAAGAGACTAGCAGTGTCTGGGAGAAACTGTGAATCGTAATGGATTACAAATTATGGATGATTTTTTTTTTTTTCTACAGCCTAGTAACGAACCGGATTTACACTTATGCACATATTACTGGACGGATTGATTTTTGTTTTATATGCTTTATCATTTAGATGCAATTTCAGTTCATTTAATAAATAATATGCAAAATATCCCACTTTAAGTTTGCCACATGTTATGTTTTCATTTTATGAGGATTGTTATTTGAACCAGTTCTGAAGGCACAGACACAAATAGAAGTAAGTTATAGAAGTAAAATACAAGATTTAGAAATTGCATAGCCTGTTCATTTTTATGAAACAGCCTTGCTATGCTAACAATGACAAATTTTAGAATTTATCCGGTCTTGTGTGCATTCCTTTTGAATTTCGTAACATTCAAATAAAATACAGAAACAAGAACAGCTAAATACATTATTTTGGTGAGGTATACATGTATTTCCTTTGGGCACTGAAAAGAGAGCAACATTAATCCTTTCTGTACCATTGAGTCAAAAAGGCACAAATTTTACACACATATACCTATGAAGGAAATAAACGTGGTACACAAAAGGATTAACATTTGTTTTATATACAGACGAATCACGAAAAGGGGACATCGATATAGCGCGCAAACAAAATAGGTTGCAAACTTAATTGCAGAAGAGCTCCAGCAGTTTACGATCAGTTGTATGTCTACAGTGAAGGATATGACAACAGATATAGTAATATTGAAGTGAATGAGTGTATGCGTCTACGTAAGAATGAAATGAAAGGCAATATGGGCTATCCAGCCATCTCAGATGGAAATGAACAAACAAACAAACAAACAAACTCTTAAGTGCGTATTTGCATGCACGAGATCACGAGTTCTTTCGTAAGATTTGACATCACAGATATTACGCATCGCGAATTTGTGTATGGAGAATCAGGATGTTTCCACCGCGTGTTCGAGGTAGAAGTTACATTTCTCTCTCTCTCTCTCTCTCTCGCCTTTCTACACTTGTGTGTTTGCATGATGTTTTAAATGGACCTTAGGGGTTGCCCTCCTCTTCATCGCGATCCTCTCATTGTTTTGTTAATGGGCAAATAATAAATTTAGAAATTAGATAAACATTTAAATGATTATGCTAATCATAATGATAATGATGCTAAAGTAACGGTAATGAAAGGATTATGAAATTGTGAAGAGTGCGCTAATGTTGAAATCTCGAAATAGTGTTTCTGTCGTTTATTGTATGATATCTTTATACAAGCTTTACAATTCTTTGCGACAAAAATATATATATATATATATTATATATATATATATATTTATATATATATATATACATACATATATATAATTGTTTACGAATTTGACATTTAGCAAGTGTTGAAGGGGATATCTCACTGAGCTGCAAATATAATGTTTGCGAGCGTAGCGAATTCTATAGCAGTGGCGGCTCCAGGCGGGGGCGCACCGGGCGTAAGCCCCTTTAATTTTTGATAAAACAAAAGAAATAAAAAGAAAAAAATGTGGGGGCGTGCGCCCCATTTAATTTTGTAAAGGTGCCCCTCCTTAACGGAATTCCTGGATCCGCGCCTGTATAGGGAATTTCACGGTTCGTTAACAGTTACAATCAAATTCGCAAACGGTTTTCATTGTTGTAAACTTGTTTGTTGTTGTTTTTCTTGTTGCAAAGGACTTTTGAACATGATTGCAATTGTTTTCGAATTTGATTGCAAGTGTTAACGAGCCTGGGCGAACCCTGAGATTCCCTAGAAATCGCTACATTCGCACACAGTCGCTGCTCAGTGAGATACCCGGCCCCTTTGCGAACTTGATTGCAACTGTTTGCGAATTCTGACGAACAATAAAATTGGCTATATGTTCGCAAACATTCGCCGCTCATTGAGATACTCCCAGATGGTTTAATTTATCACTGTCAGCGAGTTTCCGGGCACGAAAACCATCTATCATTCTACTGCCAGTATTATTTCTGTTTTGTTTTGTTGTTTGTTTGCTGTTTGTTTGTTTGTTTTTTTATAGCAGGTAAACACACTTATCGAAAATGATCCGCAGTTGATTTCGACCGTGGTGTTAGTGTATGATTGCTTGACAGACAATTAATTCTTGCGACATACTTTGCAGGTCATGGGGGAGGAGGGGTAATTAGATAATACTTTCACTCACGTTCTTTTTCTGTAGTGTCATGCATTATAAAAGCCGCAAGAACAATAAAGGCACATCATTATTAAACAGAAGAGCGGATCATGGCCCAGTAATTCCCATGCGCGGTACCTCTCGTCATCTGAAACACGTCTTGTCATCATGAGCTTTTGTTGCTTTGCTTTGTTTTTTGTTGTTACGTGTATGTGCGTATGTGTGTGTGTGTGTGTGTGTGTGTGTGTGTGTGTGCGCGCGCGCACGTGTTGGTGGGTTGTTGGGTTTTTTTTTCAGTTCGGGAATTCTGTTCTGATTTTTTTCTTTCTTGAGGCTGTAATGCTGCTCAACAAGCATTATCCCCCACCTCCCTGATCCGTGATTTGGTTATTGATGGACAAGTGAAAATTTGCGAGTCATGTTATTGTGCAAGGCGGTCACAATACCATGATCGATGCACGAGGTAGCAAATAATGACGCTTTTGCGCCAAGCTGACCACCACACAGTTTGTTCTATTCAATCAGCTGTTGGCTTGTACACTAGTCACTTTAGTTTCAACAGGAACAGGTAACGATAACTGTCACATCAGAAGATCAATAGATAAACAAAACAGAGAATTGATAAGTCATGGAGCTCACTTTAGTTTCAACAGGAACAGGTCACGAAAACTGTCATATCAGGAGATCAATTATAGATACACAAAACAGAGAATTGATCAGTCATGGAGCTTTGCAACATACAATAATACTTCCTTTTGAAAAATCTGTATCCGCTATTGCGTGAGAGAACTTACTATGCAGATTCATCATCTAGTTTTGAAACGCCGCATAGGAGATTGAGTGTGTTATCCCCTAAGCTCTCGTATTTCTTATTAAAAACTGTGAGAAAGACTTCAGCAGATTTTCAAAGGTGCAGTTCAATGCGATGACCCATTGTTTTGCTCGCGTTCATTAATGAACAATCATCAAAATATTTCCAGTCATAATAATATCAAGAAATATTTGCATATGTATGTAAATAATGATTAATTTGACCTTGTATGTGCATAGATTTTCATTTTCATTAAGCATAATAATTAGCTTTCTCAAATTAGGCCCAACTTCGCTGTATCATTGCAGTAGAAGCGGGATTAGAGGGTCGTCACGTACGAGTGCCAAACCAACAACGAGGCGCAAGCCCCATTGATAGGCGCGCTCTGGCTTGTTTGTTCGTGACTTTTGAATTTCTTTTTGGATAACCTTAAAGATTATATTCTGTGAAATTCCTCTTGTACTGTGGCATCATTACTCGTTGTCGAGTTTCCCCAAAGCATCAACCAAGTGTTTGAAACTTCATAAGTCTAAGAACCATTGTCGTGATTTTCAGTGAACTCTGACGGATGTGTTTCACCTTGACAAAAAAAAAAAAAAAAAAAAAAAAAAAAAATCCCGCACGAACTAGATCCACATTATTACGTTTGGGGAAACCCCCTTTTCAACCTTACGTCGCAGGCAAAGTGTAAGAAGGTCAAATGTCTATCAGAGTAGGCTTACTTGAGAAGAGGAAGTTTGCCTTTTGTTAAACCAAGTTTATTGAGCTCATTTAATGCCAAGTGTTAATTTACCATCACAAAGAAAAATGAAAGAAAATAAAATCATATGGTTCACAACTAACATTTCTAAAAACCAATCAGAGGTTGTTTTTATGAGGGTTCATAAAAGGGGTGTCAAAATAACTGCAATCTGATCGACTTATTGCCAAAAGCAAAAGTATGATTACGATTTAATTGCGCCCACAGTTACAATGATATTGAATTCTCCTCGTAAAATCTTTCAGGCATTTCTTTCTTCACAATGGTCATGTGTCAGCAAGTTTCCTCAAATCCAGTTTTGTGCACGATACAAGTTTTAATGTTAAATGACACGTGATGGCAAAACTTGTTAAATCTACTGGATGCAGGGAAAGTACCTACCATTTTAAGCTATGGAAAAACTCGTGAGTTAAAAAATAAAACCTGCTGTCATAGGCAGAGAAAATGACTATAACAATAGACCAAATGTACAGTGTCCGGACAATTCATGTTTCTTTTCCTACAGTCTAGAGTGATCATTAATTTAACCTGTTCCCTCCCATTGAGTCCCTTAGGCGGGAATTCACATAGTCAATTATTGCTAGGTGGGGCAAGCCTCCGGCAAGCTTTGTGATTGTTATGGGCAACTTTTTTTTTTTTTGTGAACAAAACATGTATAGAATTTTGGTACGTTACTGAGTTTACCGCTTGAAAACTTAGGGCTACATTGGGCACTCTGCCGTAACGTACAGCTAGGGTAGTCAAACATGGACCATCCGCAGTGAGGGAGGTGTTACATAAATTGATTGGCAACTGTTCATGATTCATACAAAACACGTGTTTTGGTTCAAAGCGTTACAGGCTCTCTGGAATTCATCTACGCTTTGATGTCAAGATCTACGTAGCCTTTTGTCAAGGCCCTCTCGCTGTAATGGGCGAGCGAAGCGAGCCCAGCCGAGCGCGCCAGCGCGACCCCACTCATCTGGGCTCTCTTCACCATACAGCGAGAGGGCCTTGACAAAAGGCTAAGATCTACGTTGCTCTAGCTACGTGTACAAGACGAAGTTTGGAGATGAAGAACGCTTTTCACATTTCATCGAATTACAAGCTATCATCTCATCAGTTTAGGAAAGATGTCGAGTTATAAAACATATTCTAATTCTAGTTACCTCGTAATGCGCACGTTGAAATGAAATGAAAATTATGTCCTCTTAAAATTCAACATTTCCATGACGCACACATTTGCACATGCTAGTTTTATATCTTTTAATTTGGGATATTTTGATCTCTCAAATAGAGTGCTCTGCTGTAGTGTGTTCCAGCGTGCTTTTCGACTCTTTGCTGTTAAATTGACAGTTTTACACTGCATTTTGATTCGCGGCTCCAAAGTCAAGGTACACAAATTCATTGTTGCCATCACAATGAAAGAAAGAGTGAACTACACAAGGGGGAAGTATTTCCTGATGTATATGATATTGCTAGTCCTGATTACTGATGCTCTCATTTGTCAAAGCAAAATGTGTAACCAGCGCTTAACTTCTCGGTGGTGCCGAGCATGACTTCAGCGGTAGTTGATCCTCCTCTAACATCTCCCAGCGTGGACAAGGCAGGGAGGTGTCAGAGAGGGGAAGAAACGAGTAACATCTCCTTTGTACTCCTGCTGTACCACGGAGAAGCTATGTAATCTATCGCATGTGTTAAAGCCCCTTTAACACTTTCACGGATTGCTTCACGGATGACCACGGATCGTCATCCGTGGTGTTCCGGCATGCAAAATATCGATTTTCCTCTCAATGCCGTGTGAATACGATCCCAACTGGGTGTCTACACGGACAAGTAGGGTCCTACGGAAGCTACACGGACAAGTACGATCATTACGATGCCTACACGGACAGACAAGGAACGAACGCGGACCAAAGCGGAAACGATACGAAGCTAACACGGATATCAAGGAAGAGCACGGATGCAACTGGGTCCCTTCGCGGTCTTTACACGGATGTCCTTAAAATGTTGACAGATGACATTTGCTTTTGCTTTCGATACTTTATTATTCTCGGACAACATGCCTTCAGAGCTAATAACAAGCACACCAAAAAATCTATAGCAGCCTAGATACGCCTGGGCTTGTCGACATCAGGTAAATCTCTTGTTGGAAACTCATTTTGATGGAACATCATGGCATATAAAGCAAAGCAAAACAAAACAAAACAAATCAAGACACACACAAGCACAAAAAAAAAAAAAAAGGAAATGTGTGTGGGTCACTGAAGCTTCTCAGGCTACCACTATTCCAACAGTATGAGGGGCTGATGGCTGTACTGACGGGGGAAGATGTGAGCAAATTTCATGGACTTTATCAGTTTGTATTGGCAAAACACGAATTTTTCATCCCGGATGGAGCCGATGCTAATACGAACGTCCCGATGTCGTCACGGACTGTCCCGGAATGAGTACGGAGGCAACACGGAATAGCCGGTGTTTACAAGGAATGGATACGTCGGCAACACGGAGTAGACGGTGCCAACAAGGAAGAGTTCGTATTTATTTTCATCCGTGATGTCCGGGATGAAAAATTAAGCAAGCATAATTTTTTTCCGCGGACATGCCGGGTGGTCAAGGATAAAGCCGTTTGCATTCACGGAGTCAACACGGTCATGCCGGAAACAGTACGGATGATCCCGGATCGACGATCCGTGGTCATCCGTGATGCGATCCGTGAAAGTGTAAAAGGGGCTTTAATAAATCGCTTTGGCTATGAACCTACTAACGAATGGACTTGCAACGAATCCATCCACTTTGAAGTACGAGATCCGCCGCCACCTGGTTATCTTAATGAGTACAAACAGATGTCTTGAAATGTTGACTGCATAATCATAAATCCTCACTGACAAAAGAATTGTTTCCGTGATTCCTGTCTTATTTGGCTGATGCGCCTTTTCAGACTGAAACGTCTTTGAATAAACGACTATGATGAGAAGCAGCAAACGTCAGAACACAACTAATTTCGTGTCATTGGATTAGAAATTACCGATTCGCTCGCTCGCTCTCAATCATTATGACTTTGCCTGATAGTAAGAGAGACAAATCTTTTTCCCTTATTATCTGTTTTTACTTCGGAAAATGTGCGGAAAAAAGTAGAAAATGAGATTACAAATCATGATAAATTACCCCCAAAAATGAGTTTTCTCTAAAAAAGACCAACAGTTTGCTAATGAAAATGTCTTAGCGGTGACAATATCAATGCATGCCACAACTGCGCATGCATTTTCCTTGATTTAAGACAGTTATCTTCTGCGCTTTGTAGTGTATACATTTTTAAAAGCTGCGTTCTGCCTGCGGCGGATATCCTAACATCAAAGCAGGGAAGAATGTTTAAAATGCTTTTGTGACACTGTTGACACAGACAAAGACATGCATTGATTAACGAAACGATGAATGTCCAATTTGTCCATGTGTAGTAGGTCCATGCTTTGATAAAGACAGCATTTCTGTCTAGGTATTCACCATTCCTCAATCACAACAAACCCAGCGAGCAGCTGTTCGCTGCCCTTTTCAGTATTTTCGGCAGCAATCATTTAAGGTGTAGACCCGGGTGTGCAGAGAACAGGACGCGACGCGACGCAAATATTGAATCAATAATAACAATAACAATAATAATAATAATAATAATAATAATAATAATAATAATAATAATAATAATAATAATAATAATAATAATAATAATAATAATAATAATAATAATAATAAAAATGAGTGTCTTAAAATTATTTGAAAATTATCAATTTCTAATTTTAATCAATTGATTATGCAAATTTAGCCCAACATCTTTAAAAGCATTGAGTCTTTTTTTTCCGGGGGGAGGGGGTGTGCAAAGTATATCTGTTTTAACATATTCAGCAATTGTACATCATGAGAAGTTCCAAAAGTCATTTAAGTTCTATGTATTTTTCGGTTTTGGAATTTCTTCTGTATTTTGTTGATTATTTTACTTTTGTTTTTTTCTTTGCTTTCTTCAATGGAAATTGTCATGGATCACTTATCTATCAAAGTGATGAATAGTAAAAATAGTCAGGTGTTTATGAGTTTCATGATAGAGCAGTGTTTCCCTCAGGAAATATACACAAAATCACAAAATTGTGCACGTTTTTGGGTGACATGCCGTTATAAAAATGGGCATGGCTTCATAAGGTCACGAATGGACATTGCAAATTTGGTCTCAAAAGTTCATTGCGCGAAGCTTGAAAGAAAAAAGTTAAGAAGTCTCATGAAGAGGTCCTTTTGCGTTGCAGAATTATTGCACGAAACATCGAGGGGGAGGGGATTTCACCCCCCCCCCCCCCCGGCCCGATTAGGGTTAACTGTAAAACACTATTCAAGCACACAGAAGCACGCATTAGCCAGTTACATGAACAGGTACTTCATCCTGAAGATTTAACATCCAAGTGTGCTAAACCTGGCAAACAAAAGCATATGCACACAAATATTCACAGGATGGTTAAATGTTGATTTTTTTTTTTTTTTACGAGATACACCTGTACTACTATTCCTTTTTTTCAGTCCTAGACTATTACTATTAAACAAGATTTGAAGAACAAGGCAAGTGCCATAATGTGTCTCGCCCATTCGCGTACAAGAAATTGTACGCGAATGGGATATAACACATAAAAAGAGATATAAAAGGGTAAAAATTTATGGCAAAAAAGAAACGTGCCATAAAAACTTAACATTGGGCCCTTAAAGTTTGTTGACCCCTGCGTGTGACCTTTGACCTTGTGGTGACCATCCATTCCCCAAGGGACATCTACCATCCAAGTTTGGTCACAAACAGACCTATGGATCAAAAGTTATTACCCATAATAGAAACGCGCCATAAAAACTTAACATTGGACTCTAAAAGTTCATTGACCCATGCTTGTGACCATTGACCTTGTGGTGACCATCCACTCCCCAAGGGACATCTACCATCCAAGTTTGGTCACAAATGGAGTTATGGATCAAAAGTTATGACCCATAATAGAAACGCACCATAAAAACTTAACATTGGGCTCTAAAAGTTTGTTAACCCATGCTTGTGACCATTGACCTTGTAGTGACCATCCACTCCCCAAGGGACATCTACCATCCAAGTTTGGTCACAAATGGAGTTATGGATCAAAAGTTATGACCCATAATAGAAACGTGCCATAAAAACTTAACATTGGGCTCTAAAAGTTCGTTGACCCCTGCTTGTGGCCTTTGACCTTGTGGTGATCATCCACCCCCCAAGGGACATCTACCATCCAAGTTTAGTCACAAATGGACCTATGGATCAAAAGTTATGACCCATAATAGAAACGTGCCATAAAAACTTAACATTGGGCTCTAAAAGTTCGTGAACCCATGCTTGTGACCATTGACCTTGTGGTAACCATCCACTCCCCAAGGGACATCTACCATCCAAGTTTGGTCACAAATGGAGTTATGGATCAAAAGTTATGACCCAATCATAATAGAAACACGCCATAAAAACTTAACATTGGGCCCTAAAGTTCATTGACCCCTGCCTGTGAGCTTTGACCTTGAGGTGACCTTCATATATGATGAAGTGTGAAACTTTGTATGACCCCTCTTCCCTCGAAGTTTGATTGCAATTGCAGCCCAGAGTAAAGAGTTATTGAAGTTTTAGTAGCGTTACGGACAGACGGACGGACGTGTACGGACGGACAGACGCCGTAAGCGATCCCTTAGTCTCCCCTCACCTCCGGTGGGCTCGACAAAAAACTGGACAGATTTGTTTGGTACGATGTACATTTGAACCACCAAGTTCCATACTGGATTTCAGCATTTCCTCTGAAATACAGGTTAAAACTGTTAAAATCAAGAAAATCTTCTTTGGTTCCCATATCCAAATAAAGTCTATATAGAGAAGAGCGGCTCGGATAATGGATACACCAAAACCAGTGAAATGCTAAGCATTCAGCTGTCATGCCATAGAGCCTATGCGTAAACATGAACAAAATTAAAAAGTGGAGATCCCACTCCTTCTCTAGCACTTCCCTGGACAAGGCATTTTGAGGGCTGACCGGTGAAAGCAGTACACTATTTGGCACATTAGCCAGTTGTGTGGATAGCAGAGGTCAAATTCATTCACTCATTCCAAAGTACATGTACAGCCTAGAATCGAGAGCGTGGTGGTATCTTGCTCACCTCTCTTCATATAACCATGACAGCAACATGACAATAAAGAGTCGTTACACTGCATAAATCTGACAATTTTGTGAAGTTTATTATGCCTGGTACTTCCAAAGGCAAATTCTTACACTCTACACAAAGAAGCAATCTTTTCTGTTTGTTTGTTTCGACATCACTGACCCACAATCAGTGTGGGGTGTTCATGCACAATCTACACACACAAGCCTACCACGGATAATGATGAAACTGGATATCCATCAACATTGAGCAATTAGGGATCTCCGTTACAGGTTTTATCAAGGACTGACAGGAAATAATTTTCTGTCACAATGGGCGGCTGTGTGGGAGGATGACCCTGGAGCTGGAGACAGTCACATGACCAGGGAGTCACATGATCGATCCTCTCAATACATTATTAGTCAGCAGATGTTGAGCTGTCTGAGCATACATTGCATTGTGCGGATACAGACAAAGACATTCTATACAACCCTATTTCCTCACTTTCATGAGAACTGCATTCCTTTATTTGGGTCTGGGGCAATTATCCCCGGGGCAATTACCCAAGACCCTTCCCCTGACCCTAACCCTAATCCTGATCCTGAAGCTAATCCTAACCCTAACCCAAACTCTAGCCCTAAACCTAACCCAATCTTTACTGTAACCTTATCACTATACCAGTATGTAGCCGGGGGGTAATTGTCCTCAGGGTGTAATTGCCTTGATACGCTTCATACACATGCAAGTTATACACAGAACATCACAATTTCATTTTTCCTTGAATGTGTTCTTAATTCTTCATCCCTAAATAACTGAAAATACAAAGGTTGCACTTTCTGAAGGAAAACAATGGGATGCAATGTTACCACGATAGCAGGTGTTTATTTGCGAAAACAATGCACTAATAATGTGAGAGATACACATTGGACTTGGGACAATCAATTGTGACCAAAAAAAAAAAAAAAAAAATATATATATATATATATATGTATACATGTATTGCTCACATGTAAACGGAGGAGAATAATGGCCTCTAAACTTGGATCAGAATGTTTTTCCAACATGCCACAAAGCATCATTGATGTGGAAAACAAAACTGCAGACTTGCCACTTTCTCATCAAATGTCTACAATCTCCATCACCATTGCAGCTACTATACATATCCTATGATCACGGTCAACTCACTACCTTTAATGTAGTATTTGGCCACAAAACCGAAGATCTCTGACCATCACATTTACACAATAATCTATTTGTCAAAAGCACTGTAAAAGTGGTTATTTTCGCACTAGTAATTTTTCACACTCAGCTGGGTAAGATGAATTTCCTGTGTTTACAATTCTGTGGAATTAAAACATTAATAAGTGGAACACATGAAGGGCGAAACTATTTGCATGTTTTATTTCCGCGTTGGTTTCTGGTCGTGCGAAATGCGCGAGAATTTCCACACCACAAAAATTTTCACTTTTACAGTATGTTATTTCTGTTGAGTACCCAGGACAAACCAAGTAAGGGATAAGGTCTATAAATGGTTATTGAGCTGAACAGGTTTGTAAGCAGACATGTCAAAAGAATATTGTTCTAGTGGTTGAAACTGTACAATGTGAATAGATGCATCACCACTAGATTCAGTTGTGATTTCTTTGTGGTCATTTTTAGACAACGGAAGGCTGCTTACACATTGTGGCAGGTGAAATAGCTGAGGCCCTGCTCTTGAACAATGTACCACTAATAATTCACACACAAACATTATCAATGTGCTATTCCAGGGCATTGTCAGCCAGAATCTTTGCACAAGACAAAGAGGAAGTGGAAATTCTCTTTTAGCTCATTATCTTTGTTTTGAAAGCACAAACTAAGGTGTGGTGGAGAGCTAGACGGCAAACTTGCGAACTGAACACTGTTTCTATCTTACGGAAATACATTGTTGCAAAACAATGCTAAAGGGCAAGGCCTTCTCTCAATGTCGCTCAGAGGCCTGCCTTGCGAGGGTGGTACAGCAATGTTCTGAAGTTCAAGACACATTCAGATCACTCTGAGAATTTCTGCACTGTGACATCCGAGCAACTTTCTGCAACATACAACAAAATACTTCCCAAAATTTCCTGCATGGTGAGACAGCATTATGCAAAGGACTTCCATGCTGTATAGGACTGCGTCTTTCAGCTAAAAACCAAAGAAAGATTGTGATACCTGTGTTATTACAACCAGCAACTTGCTGGCATGTGTGTACTGCAAATGGCATTTAGATGTGGTACTCCTCAAGGGGTTAAATGCACTTCGAAGAATATTGTAGTTCTGTTAATTATCCTAATAATATAGTTTGGGTATTAATTTGTATAAAATGAATTGAAAATAATAACGTTAATGATGCTGAATTCCATGACATTTTTACAGGTAAAGTCCTTCTGGTGTCCCTTCGTTCTTGCGATACAGCACATTTTCCTTTGACTTCTTGAAATCCTCATTTGTAACTTTCATTCTCCTCTCACGAAGCGCAAGAAGGCCTGCTTCAGTGCAGATTGCCTGTTGAAATAAAAATGAAATACACAATTACACAAAAGAATGATATGTTTGAGTGAAAACTTTTCTTCACATTTACAATATTGTCATAGACAGCCATTTAAACATACCATGCACAAAAAAAAGTCAAAAAAGTTTGTCTGAGGCCAATGCACATCTGAGTTGTCTTTAATACGCCACTGCTTAACCATATTCTAACTGTGTTCTAATTATGTTATTTTTTTAGTTTGTTAAATTGACATAAATTAGATTATTTCAACTTTTAAATTATTGAAATTAATTAATTCTACTGTAGATAAGCTTGAAAAAGTGCCTGCAACAAAAAACAATAGAAAACAAAAGGTCAAAAAAACGATAAAATACATAAGAAATTAACATAATAAAAAACAAAAGAAATTGATTTTGACTGTGCTATTTCTTTTACAAGAACATTGTTTAATGTGCTTGAGGAATTCTGACACAAAAATTTAGCAATCCTTCAGTCTTTTTAATGGAGTTACAGGTGAAAATATTATTTCATGCATAAATTTGCATAATTAATTTACTAAAAATAGAAAATCAATATTTTTGTATTGTATGACCATGTAATCTTGTAGTTGACATCCAGCTCTATGTTCAGGCAAAATTTTGCGGCAATCGTGCCATCAGCGGCTGAGATCTGAAGGGGGGGGGGGGGGTCAATTTGACCCCCCCCCCCTCCCCCAGTAAAAACATGGTCTCAAATAGCCCAGTTAGAATAGGGTTAAAGCAGCCAATGATGCAATGTTGAGCCAGAATATTCAGTTAAGAGTACCTACACATGTACCTGTCTGCCTGTGTTTCTAAATCTCATATATGTATACAGTAATGGCCTTTCCTCGAATGAGCAACCACCACAGTTTTAGTCAAAATATCGACAACAAAGAAGTCATCCTTTGATATCTTTTCATTTATTAATTTTGTATCAACATATCTGTGTTTTCTTCAACAGCAGGGTAGCCTCTTGTGCAGCCAAACACAATTGCTTTCAATAGGAACCCTGTAGTACTGTAGTGGCATAGTGAAAAATTCAGCATATAAACTGAAAAAAAAAACAAGGAAAAGTAGAAATTACGCGGTGCGTAATATATGTCCCCGCCGGAAGTAGCATTTTGTAGCAAAATGTACAATATAGGTCAAAAATCAAGGTCAAAGGTCAAAGAAGTCAAAGGTCAAAATTCTGTGTAGAAGTTTTGAAGCGCTCACCTAGTGCCATCACATAAAGCAAACGGAATCAAAATCGGGTAAGAAATGGCGAAAGAGTAGCATTTTGTAGCAAAATGTACAAAAAATGTAGGTCAAAAATTAAGGTCAAAGGTCAAAGGTCAAAGAAGACAAAGGTCAAAATTCTGTGTAGAAGTTTTGAAGCCCTCACCTAGTGCCATCACATAAAGCAAACGGAATCGAAATCGGGTAAGAAATGGCGAAGGAGTAGCATTTTGTAGCAAAATGTACAAAACAGGTCAAAAATCAAGGTCAAAGGTCAAAGAAGTCAAAGGTCAAAATTCTGTGTAGAAGTTTTGAAGCCCTCACCTAGTGCCATCACATAAAGCAAACGGAATCGTAATCGGGTAAGAAATGGCGAAGGAGTAGCATTTTGTAGCAAAATGTACAAAACAGGTCAAAAATCAAGGTCAAAGGTCAAAGAAGTCAAAGGTCAAAATTCTGTGTAGAAGTTTTGAAGCCCTCACCTAGTGCCATCACATAAAGCAAACGGAATCGAAATCGGGTAAGAAATGGCGAAGGAGTAGCATTTTGTAGCAAAATGTACAATACAGGTCAAAAATCAAGGTCAAAGGTCAAAGAAGTCAAAGGTCAAAATTCTGTGTAGAAGTTTTGAAGCCCTCATCTAGTGCCATCACATAAAGCAAACGGAATCGAAATCGGGTTAGAAATGGCGAAGGAGTAGCATTTTGTAGCAAAATGTAAAATATAGGTCAAAGGTCAAGGTCAAAGGTCACGACTGAAATTCTGTGCAGAAGTTTCAAAGCTCCCATGTAGTGCTATCATATAAAGCAAACAGAATCAAAATTGGCTCATAAATGACAGAGAAGTAGCAAATTGAAGATTTTGATCACACACGGACGCACACACGGACGGACACACGGACGGACGGACGGACGGACACACACACGTACGGAGCCCGTTTCATAGTCCCCTGCTCGAACTCGTTCGGCGGGGACAAAAAAATCCACTGGTGTTCTGACTAGAATTGAAGATTTCTGACACACCACTGACCTTGACATCTGCCCCTGACAGATCATCCTTGGCCATGATGTACTCATCCAGGTTGACGTCCTCGGCCAATGTCATGCGGCTTGTGTGAATGTTGAAGATGCGTCGCTTCGTCTTCTCGTCTGGGAGCGGGAACTCAATTTTACGATCGATGCGACCTGAACATGCAAACACAAAATACATCAAAATGGGACACCTCCTGTAATAAAAGGGACGCAGCAGAGCCACTCTGCACACTCAGAAGATAATCAAACACATACCATACAACAGAGAATGCATCAAGAATGCATTAAAGAAGACATGTAATAATATGCATAGCAGCACAGTAGATAACTTTGCATGTTTAGCAACTACCACGTTGGTGCATTCCGCGAAAAACTTACATGGAACAAATAGAAAAGATAGCGGCATGCTTCCTTACATTCGTTTGGGTCACAAACTTCAAGAGATGCCCAATGGAGTCATAGAGCCAAGAAACAACTTTGAAAGTCCGACTGGTTTACCATCAGTATAATCACATTAACCACAGACTATTGTAGACATTGTCGAGACATTTTAGGCTATTTCTACCCAGCGGCGTATCTAGGGAAAACGGCACCCGGGGCAAGCACAAAAATTGCGCCCCTAATTTTTGAAAAAGTGTTCAACCCCAAACCCATCCCGGTAGGGACTTTAAAAAAACAATCGACATGATATGCTTTTTCAAGCACTTAAAAGGGGTCTTTTGAGGGTGATTCAAATGTAATAAATTTTTGAAAATTTTCGAATTTCAGCTTACAAAACATGGAATTCTTGTCATATTTTGCTTATTAAATCTTACAAATCTAATCAAGATATAGTGACGGCCTTATAGATAACGATTAATACCAACAAACTGAGGACTTGAAAAAATACTCTAAATCAGTACGAGCGAGTTGAAATTTGTATATTTCCGCGTCATCATTAGAAAGAAATTGCAGCCGCTGCTCCGTGTAACATTTTGCCTGCTAAAATATAAAATGACATGTGTGAACACGATAAACATTGCCATTTTGTCCGCATCATCAACATGTTTTGTTTTTATCTTGTTTGATTTGGTTTTCTGCCCCCCCCCCCCCCATTCTCCCTCCCCGTCCATTTCTCCTTCATTTTTTTTTTTTTTTTTTTTCGTTTTTGGCACCCCCAAGTAATGGCGCCTGCGGCACGTGCCCCCCTTGCCCCCCCCCCCCCCCCCCCCCCCGATACTCCACTGGTTCTACCCTATTCTTTTAACTCTTTATGTCCTATGGTATAAACCCCCTGTGTACCACATTATTCTGAGACAGCGACGTAGTCATGCCTTGGGAAAACATTCTGTTTTTCAAATCTATGTAACTTTGATAAATTTTTGTTACCCTGGACATGTAATGAGCAAAGCTGTAGAGAAAATGCCATGCTTTGCTTTGATGTAAGTTGTATGACAAATCTATGAGTGTTTTTCTTTCAAATGACAAGTAGCTATATTATTGTAGAGGCATGACTTTTGCACACAAAACAGTGACAGATACTTAGAATTCACTCGCAAATCCAGAAGGGATCACCACTTGAACTTGAACACCTTAGAAAATCCAAGGTACATGTGACAGGAATGGAATCGGGAGAAACACTTTCATTGTACTGTGGCGTTTGGCAATTTTATCGATTGATTTGGGTGGGTTTGTGCATTTGAGCAGAATATGCGAACTTGGCATGCCAGTCGACCGAGTCTGGCTTGCGAACGTGGCACATAAAGAATTAAGGCATTGTTACATAGTGATGGTGCATCTACAGGTAATGATGGCGCCAACACAGTTGTTTTGCTGACCTGGTCTGATGAGGGCGGGGTCCAGAGTCTCGATCCTATTGGTTGCCATGATGACTTTGACATCCCCCCTGGAGTCAAAGCCATCCAGCTGGTTCAGAAGCTCCAGCATTGTCCGCTGGATCTCACGCTCTCCACCAGAATTCGACTCGTACCTGATTAAAAATATACATGTATATGATAAAATATGCATGATAATATGTGTATATTTGATATAAGCACATTATTATCAATAAAAAAAAATGATGTATGCATCAAAAGAAATGAAACTTCATGCACAACAGGCCTCAGTTTAGATTGATGACATGCTACATAATTATCCAAAATTCCAGCCACACGTGCTAATGAATAATTTGTAAGTCATGTGCCACACACGTGGTACCAGAATTTCGAAAACTAGACAGAAAATACAATGTATGTCTTCCTCAGTTTAGAAATATCCTACGACAATTGATCATAATTGACCAGGTAACTGATCAGTTTGTAGAATTTCTCTTGTGAAAGCACTAGCAACCGATACTTATCAATCTCATATGATCAAAGAGGAGTTTCAAGACATTTCAATAGACAATAGCCAAAAGTAAGCAATGTCTGCAAACCAGAAAATAGATAAGATCATGAGGTTCTTTTTTGTGATGCCTTAGTTTGTAAAACTATTCATCTCTTTGTCTACAAAACACAAACCAACCCCCCAAAACAAGTATTGTGTGACACAGTTTTGTTGAGACTTGGAAATTGCGATTACTTTACCTCTTTGTTCCTATAGCATCGATCTCGTCGATGAAGACTATTGACGGGGCGTGTTCCTCGGCCACCCTGAAGAGCTCCCTCACCAGTTTGGGGCCGTCTCCCTGGTCACATGATGACACAGATTGTGAGGAAAAAGAAGTTGTCAGCGATGCATGATGGGAATGACATCATAGTCATCATCGCAATGATTTAAGCATATACTGCAAAGTATGTTCACAGTTTCCCAATATCATCAATCTTTCTTGTGGCCCGATTAACATGTTGATACATGCAGTAAAAATAGGACTTTTTTTTTTTCTTCAAATGAATGAACTCCTGTGTGGAGTTGTTTTTTACACATACAAAAGGATTGACTTTATCTTTTTTGAAAAGCTATTTTTGTTTTTGGTATGACCTTTGAAAAGATATATTTCAGTGGATATTTAGCTAAAACTTAAGAAACTGACTCCTGGAGTCAAAATGGGGCCTGAGTTTTCGATCCAAGCAGAACACAGAACACACAGAACAAAGAAAACAAAAGGAGAAGGTAGGAAGTCATGGGTAAGGAGCCCAAAAGGTAAAGGGAGGGGGATTAGAGCAGGAGGGTGGACAGACAAAAGGCAGAGGAGGGTCAGTAATGATCCATGGACCATGGGGGCAATCATTGAAGGAGAAGGATGAATAGGGAGGCAGCATCAAACAAGATAAGGAACAACAGAGGGATAAAGAAAGGAAAAAGAGTGAAATAGCAACAGCAAGGGGAAGGGGGGGGGGGGCGCTGAGCAAACAGCAAGCCCTAATAAGGTGTACCAGGAGGAGGCAAGAGTTTTTTTTTTTTCACATAAAAAAGGACCGACTTTATCCTTTTTTTTTCCAAATCCTTTATTTCACTTTTGGTGCGACTTTTGAAGGCATACAACTCAGTGAATATTCAGCTAAAAATGTAATAAACTAACTTCTGACAGAATCTTTGGATATCAGGGAAACTTACCAAATACTGTAAAAGTCAAAATTTTTTGCACATTTCATGCAACCAGAAACTAGCGCAAAAATAAATGCACATGGATATTTTTGCTTGCCATATGTTCCAGTATTTCATGCCTTAATTCCACAGAATTAAAGACACATGAAATTCATCTTCCAGGTTGAGCGCGAAAAATTTCTCTCACAAAAAATATCTACTTTTACAGTATTGCCTCACATCGCAATAGTGAGAAACTGATTTTTTTCTTCCTTTTTTTTTTCTGACAAAATACAATGAAAAGTAAGGCTGTAACACATTTTATGAACATTTGAATCACATATGGCACATCAATTTCACTATCAGCTAATCCAACATATTGTTGATTCTCATTCTCTTCAGGACCTGTATATCCAAAAATAAGATATACTGTATAACGAGGAATGTTCGCGTGCATTTTAATTTTGTGAATTTCGCAAGACCCAAGATTTGCAAAATTAAAATGTACGCCAAGGCTCTTGACTACACCATATGCATTGAATGCTAGAGGCACTTCGCGAAAATATCATGACGTGAAAAAGGCCGTCAGCTGCAATTCGTGAAAACTTCATGTTTTACAGTAAGCATCATCAAAAGTTTAGTTAGTTGCTACTTTCATTCAATACAAGTACTCTTGCTCCCCTCTCTGTCTGTCTGGCTGTCTGTCTTTTTTGTCAGTCTATTTTTTTTCCCTGTCTTTCTTGTTGGTAAATTATAAATGTAAAATCAATCTTAAAAACTGATCAGCATCCCTCTCTCCATGTATGAAGTTTCTCATATTAAACGATACAGTGCATCCTCGTGCTTACCAGGTACTTCTGGATGAGCTCTGAGCCAACAACACGTAAGAAGGTGGCGGAAGTCTGATTGGCTACAGCTTTGGCAAGCAGTGTTTTGCCTGGTAAGAGGGGAAAAGTATTCAACACAAAAAAATAGATACCATTTATAATAGCACATGAGAAATATATACAATGTAATGTCTAGAATATAAAAAGTAAAACCACTGGAGGAAATCACATCTGCTTCTCAATCTGTAAGATTTCATTTGCGTAACCTGGGCTCAATTCGGAGATATTTAACTAGATCAGCAGCAGAAAAACTGATGCATGCTCTTATTTCGTCTCATCTAGATTTCTGCAATTCTCTGTTTTGCAGCCTTCCACAAAAAGAACTCAGTAAACTGCAACGTCTTCAGAATTGTGCCGCTAGATTACTTACTTTCAAGAAGAAAACTGTGCATACTACCCCAATACTTTGGTCCCTACACTGGCTTCCTGTAGAAAAACGTATTAACTTCAAGATTCTTCTTCTTGTTTACCGTACATTGCACAAACTTGCCCCTGTCTACTTTCAAAATACTCTTCATCTTCACCAACCACCACATAATCTCCGTTCATCAAACTCGCTAAAATTACAGGTACCTCGAATCAAGCATAATTGGGGGAATCGGGCTTTTTCATATATGGGCCCAAAACTATGGAATGGCCTACCAAAATCTCTTAGAGAAGCATCTTCCATTGATGGTTTCAAAAAGAATCTCAAGACATATATTTTCAATTTAAATTAACAATATTGTATACCTGTATGTATAGTATGTGTACGTATATAGGCCTATTGTTTGTTGGTTTATTGTCTTAGTTTCTGTGATACTGTTGTAATGTGACACAATATGTACTCTGTTCTATAGCGTCTTGAGTATCTTTTTTAGGTAGAAATGTGCGCTTTATAAGAGTCTCACTATTATTATTATTATTATTATTATCATTAAACGAATGTTAAAATTAACAACAATGGACTTGTATGAAGACTAAGAATCCAGCAGTATACAAACAATGACAGCATAAAATGCCCAAAGTTCAAAGACTTCTTTGTCATTATACCACAGAGAAACTACCCGTAGAAAGATATGCAGATGGAAGAAACGGACCAATACTCCTACGTCATATTTCATTACACATAGATATTACCATAATTGGAATATTCATGTCTTTGAATTGTACTTTCATAATTATAAAACACAGTTTTGCAATTTATGTTTGTTACACACTAACAGTTCTATTTTGAGGATGTGTCTAGTTATGACCAACTCTCAATCCTTTCCCCTTCCAAACTGTGAAGGAAGAAATACATGCAAACACACGGGCACATGCACACAAACACTGAAAAACAATTCTAACAATCTATCAGAGAAGGAAAAAAAAAAAGAGCAATACTACATAAAAAACCTGGGTGACAAACTTGCAGAAATATTCCCACCAACATCCTCAATCCTTGCACCCCAAACAACACAAACAAAACAATACAAACACAGCAGCATCAATGGTTAAGACATCAAATCAAGTGTAACTGCAATTTCTCATCCAGGAAAAGACGGCCTATTTCATTTCATTACAAGATCGTAAGATATCAACTCTGATGAAAACCGAGCGGACGGCAGGTGTGCATTTGGCAGAATGAAACTCTCCTACAACTTACTTGTGCACAAGATTTTATTCTGTATTCCAATTCAGTATTCAAAATATTTCCCTAATATTGGTAATTACCTGTGCCAGGCGCTCCATACAAGATGACTCCCTTTGGAGGCCTGATACCCATCTCCTCGTAATACTCAGGGTGGGTGAGAGGGAGCTCCACAGACTCCTGTCACCATGGAAACAAGAAGCAGTATTTTCATCTTCGGTTCTCACTCATATACATTGAGCTTGATTGCACAATATTGAGCTAACATGAATTGCACAATACTGGTGAGTGTCGTAATTCTATTGCATTAGGACTTCATATCATAGATATATTGCAGCATATTTTTCTGACAATGTCACAAGAAACTTCCAAAGTTGCAATTCAAATATTTTTTCGCTAGAAACAAGGATTGCTGCAGTTTACAACGCTCTATCTTCAACATTCATACCCTACAAATGAAGTCCAAGACTTACTACTAGCTTGCACTTAACACTGTGTACATACAATTTGTAAACTTGATACTGGAACGCACTGCTAAATTTTGTTCCTTTACCCACGGCATTCCAGTGTATGTTTCTTGTTAGTGTGAAATAAACATACTCTACAAATGTCCCCACATTACTATCAGCATCTTAATCTAAAAGACAAATGTACATACACTTCATATACATTTTTTCTCTCCTTTGCTATGTACATGACAGAATGTTTGTAATGAAATTCTGCATATTAAATCAATTTTTGCAATCAATGCAATTATATTCTGTATATCAAACACTATAAAATGTTAACTATTACAATTTGTATTATCCCTATCATAATCAATACTGCGGCATTTCACCCACAAGTAACAATGGGATTAAGCAGATTCTCTACGAACAGAAATAAAATTGACCATTTACTCTTCATCAGTGAATTTCAACAAATATCCTGACTTTCTGGACCCTACCTTGATTTCTTGGATTTGTGTGTCTAGGCCTCCTATATCTGCATAGGATTCTTGAGGCGCCTTCTCAAGCTTCATGACGGATACCATGGGGTCGGTGTCATCCCCTAGAACACCAACAATAGCTAGCACCTGCACGGGTCAGATTGGGAAGCGATTACAATGTACATAAAATAATCCGACACAGAGAAAGAGCAAGAGGCCATAATATGAGTGAGAAGGAGGGAGATTAGGAGAAAAGGCTTACAATGGGTGAAGTATGCATCACTTCATCCAATGCTGTATTCACCATATATTTTGCAGGGTTTTTATTTTTGTGTATTTTGCGAGTTGGGTGCTAAAAGATCAACTCAGATCAAAACAAGAATGTGACATGCATGCCTACATTTCTCATTCATTACTGTACTCCATGATGATGAAATTGTCAGGAAGTTCTGATTTGCAAAAAGAAAATAGACTCGCTATACATATGGTGTATACAGTATGCAACTTGTCACATTGTCAATGCCATCTTCTTTGTTCAGATATTGTTACAATGAATACTTTATAACAATGTGATATACATGGCAATGCAATATAACCAACATGCCATTTTCATTTCTAATTTCTATTCAATTACAAGTTCTTGAGTAAATGCTACCTCAGTTACCAGTAAAATATGTAAGGATCACTTGACTCTTTCACATTGGAGATGGATTTCATATCAACTTTGTCATTATAAAACACAATAGTACTTACAAATGCAATTCGCTGATACAATCCAATTTGCTATAAACAAGCATAATTTCTCTTTAAGTTCTTTGAGATGTTGCCCTTGTGGTGTAGAGCAAACTGAACTAGAAAAGCACTCTGAGAGTGCAGACCTCCACCAAGCAGTTCACTTCCACCACTGATCTTGTTCTTCCATAGAGATCAGTGATATCCACTCATGTATGCATGCTGAAAATTGTCCAATTTCCCAATATAGGAGCCTTTTGTCTATGTCATCAGCTTCCACATGTGCGGCACCTCACCCTAGCAGAGCACACAATTTACTGTGCGTATGCAAACCTCAAACATTAACCCAATCTGCCAAATTCTGAAAAATCCTTCAAAATTTCATAAAAATTCCCTAACCACTATCAAAATTTTAATCATCTGTTCCTTGTGTCATTATCAACTTTTCCTGTAAGTTTCATAAAAATCTGTTCACAACTTTTTGAATTATTTTGCACACAGACAGACAAAAAAAACAAACCAATGGTGGCAAAAACATTACCTCCTTGGCAGAGGTAATAATAGACATGTTATAGCAGAAATGCAAACACTGATGCTGGAGAGAGATATCAGTACATGGTCTGGCACTGTATTCTCTATGTTCAAGGCATCTGGCAAGTTGTACTGTAAAAGTGGAAATTTTTGCAGTGTTGAAATTATTGTGTACTTCGCGCAACCAGAAACTAGCGCGAAAATAAAAGCATGCAAATGATTTTGTGTGCGGCTGCCATATCTTCTAGTAGTTGATGTCTTAATTCCGCGGTGGCCAGAATTAAACAACACGAAACTCTTCTTACCAGGCAGAGCGCTAAAAATTAGTCACACAAAAATATCCAAATTTACAGTATTACAGCGTTCTAGTACTTACCCATTCCACTATTTCTTTCTTCTTTTGACTTTAGATAAATGAACAAATATCCTGATGACTCACTTTGTGGTTCAGCAGGACAGTGCAGCCTGGCTCAAGCTGGTCCTTGTCAACAAAGGAAAGGATGCTGACGTAGTATTCTGAGCCCACAGAGGCTGACACGATGGCATGGTTGTCGTCGATGATCTCCTCCAGCGAGCCCACTGACATAGGGGTTCCTCGAAGGTCATCTACCTTGGATCTCTCCTCCTGAAAGTCAAGTGAAAGAAAATGCTGAGCATTGTCATACATGTGGCGAGTTGTAAAAAACTGTAAGCTGTAAAAATTTAAAAAGAGGAGAGACCAATGGGTTTACAACTCACCTGAGCATTACATTTTATCCCCCCCCCTCCCCCCACTCAAATGGTTATTCTGTACCACATGAACGTTTCCAATTTTTTGAAAAAGGGTATAAAACATAGGGGCTCAATTTGGGGGGGGGGGGGATCCCTGAAATAGGGGTTCTTGCAGGATTTTCCCCATAATATTTTCACTTAGGGATGGCTGATTGCAATACCGGTAGTTCACTTAAGCTTCCAGGTTGCGTGAGAAATAAAACTTACATTTTGCCTGCAAACAATTTTTTTAATCTGCCCAGAATATTAGCACATACCTCACATTACTATCTTCCTTTTTCCAGGAATATTTGCCATTTGCTAACATTGCACTGCACCAACATAGTGGGCCTCAAAACTCCATTTTCCATCCTTCATAGACTCATGTGCATGTGTCAAGATACAAAGTGACGAGGTTAAACCCTTACATGTTAAATATATGGACCAATATTTCATACCACACATAGGCTACCATGGTTATATTGTTGACATAATTATCTCAAGGTTTGCATTACTCTAAACAGAGAACTGCTTCAAATTCTGAGAGGTACAGGTAAATCATTCAGTAGACATGTGACAGTAACAGTGGGTTTCTTACTTGGGGGAGACACTAGAAACAATATTACCCTCATAAGGACCATTTACCAGTATATTCTGGTGTCCCCCTCCAATGCAGTATATATTATAAAATATTACAATGTTGCAGCCAAAATATCCGGGAGCATGATATAAATGATCTATGATACTAGAATTATTGAAGTTATGTATATTGGTAAATGGGGGGAAATATTTCCTTTTTATTCAGGAGATAAAGTTAGACTTCCTTGAATGTTTGACTTACAAAGATAGAGTTACATTATCCACAGTGCAATGATTATCATGTGGTTGAGACACAAAACTTTCCCTAGCCTGCAAAGAGGCGATCTCCCTGTTGTTTGTCACATGGGTAAATCTTGTTGCTAAGTTTTCTTGTTACTTATCACTTCAGTCACGCCATTTCTGCTCATGTCACAAAACGTCCAAAAGTTAATGGCATGTGCAGCTCAAAAAGAAATAAAGAGAGTGATAACTGACCTCATCTTTTTCTTCTTGGGGCTTAAGTCTCTCCTGGTTTCGGATGAACTCTTCCTCCATCAGTAAGTAGTCTTTGATGCGCTCCATCTTTAGAAGCCGTAGTCTGCACTTTGTGTGTGGCGTAACTGACAAGCAAAAACATTAAGAGGATGGTAAAATATTACACTAGGGCCACCAAGAGGCTGAAGAAAGTTGGTCGATGACAGTATCAGTATTCTTAATGCTTTGCTGCTCTCTTCACACTAACTCGTACATATGATACATGAGAACATTGGTGGAACAAATGTCACATAATCTACAGTGCATCCTAGACAATCATCTTCTGTATAGTAAAAACAAAAACAATAAAAATCCCTAAGTAGAAGAACATGCTATTGCCATGTTCCTATTCTTGTGTGTGTGTGTGAGTGTGTGTGTGTGTGTGTGTGTGTGTCTGTGTGTCTGTGTCTGTGCACTGGACAAAGCCATTTTTGCATTCAGCCAAGCAGTCTACGAAACAATTACATATTTATTTTGGGAATGCGATGCTACACAAACATTTATTTCTAAAATACAGGGAATTTTGTTACAGAACAAAATTCAAATAACTAAAAGTACTTTTATGTTTGGTTCTCCAGAAAACCTTGAACGATATAATGTTGTTGTTGTTGTTGTTGTAATTTTTTTTTTGCATGCAAAATTCTTTTATTTTCTGCCAGAAACAATAAGAAATCACTTTCTCCTTTCGTCATTTCATAAAGCTAAGAAAACAGACGAATACATGTCCAAAAAATTAAAGGTTTTGCATCCCGTATCAGCTCGAATTGTATTCATATAATTAAGAACTGTAGCTGTCTGTAAAATTGTATCATGTAGAGTCACCTGAATGTTTATATGTGAATAATTTGTGTGTGTGTGTGTGTGTGTGTGTGTGTGTGAATAAAAAAGCAGTCTACGAAAAATTGCATTGAAGTCCAACTGCAATGCTCTCCTGAAAAGCAACTGCATATCACAGTGTATGTAAAACAACATGGTTTATGGAAATATACTTAATACATTGAGTAGTTTTATTGTCACAAATTTTCCAAAATCAGAAATCATGAAGCATTCGCAAAATCAACATGGCAACTATTGCTTCCTAAGGTAACAAGTACAATGTTTATCATCTCCAAGGGAGACTATGCCGTACTTTGCTTATTGAAAATGATAATAGTTATTTTTTCAATCCATGTTCTGTGATTCTTGACAGCAGTTTTAACCACACATATGATAAGTGAAATATCATGCTTGCTTTTTGAAAATGCACACATGGCATATATACAATACACTGCAAATCTATTGCCACCGATGATCAATGCTCGCTTAACAAATTTATCACATGTGTACATTACTATTATGGACATGGGAACTGCAAAGTGCAGAAAACAGTTTACACCTTCTGCTGTGGGCCTGTGACCACACTTAATGCAGTGTCCACAATGGTCAAGTGGTATTGTGTACCAGGGTGAACTGATTGCTTTTTGAGGCACTAGGAGTGATGCAGGAACTCACCTTGTGGAAGTTTGCTTGCTGTGTCGGGTCCTTTGGTCCTCCGCTTCTTCTTGCCCACCCTTGTTGGGACTGGAGGCTCATACTTCTTCTTTTTATCCTTTCAATATATAAAAAAAAAATAGTGACATAAATCAACACAAAACATTCTGCTGCAGTGATATACATTGTATTACCTGATCACTATCATACTTTTACTACCCTAGTTTACAGCATTCATGTTAAAAAGTGCTCCTCAAGTGACAAACTTACATGGTCACAACTTGAGTATGAAGAATTTAATGAAAATTACAATGTCAAATTTTATCCCACTGGCAATATTTTTCTTCTGAGTGGGCATACCCCCCGTCGGAACTAAAACAACAAATCAAAACAGTTAGCAATTAGTCTCTATGATACACATATTGCCAACAAAATATGATTTCCCATCAAAATATGATTTCCCATAGCATGCATATCATGCTAACAAACTGAAAAAAAAAATCCCCACAAAAACACAAACATAATGGCATTTCCTTTGTAACAAAGGTGTTACCTTATCATCTTTCTTGTCACCATTTCTGCCTCCTCCTCCTGGTCCACCAGATTGGTTCTGACCCTGTGAATAAATGAAGAAAAAGTAAAAAAACAAGGAAAAGTAGAAATTACGCGGTGCGTAATATATGTCCCCGCCGGAAGTAGCATTTTGTAACAAAATGTACAATACAGGTCAAAAAATCAAGGTCAAAGGTCAAAGAAGTCAAAGGTCAAAATTCTGTGTAGAAGTGTTGAAGCCCTCACCTAGTGCCATCACATAAAGCAAACGGAATCGAAATCGGGTTAGAAATGGCGAAGGAGTAGCATTTTGTAGCAAAATGTACAATATAGGTCAAAAAATCAAGGTCAAAGGTCAAAGAAGTCAAAGGTCAAAATTCTGTGTAGAAGTGTTGAAGCCCTCACCTAGTGCCATCACATAAAGCAAACGGAATCGAAATCGGGTTAGAAATGGCAAAGGAGTAGCATTTTGTAGCAAAATGTACAATATAGGTAAAAAAATCAAGGTCAAAGGTCAAAGAAGTCAAAGGTCAAAATTCTGTGTAGAAGTTTTGAAGCCCTCACCTAGTGCCATTACATAAAGCAAACGGAATCGAAATCGGGTTAGAAATGGCGAAGGAGTAGCATTTTGTAGCAAAATGTACAATACAGGTCAAAAATCAAGGTCAAAGGTCAAAGAAGTCAAAGGTCAAAATTCTGTGTAGAAGTTTTGAAGCCCTCACCTAGTGCCATCACATAAAGCAAATGGAATCGAAATCGGGTTAGAAATGGCGAAGGAGTAGAATTTTGTAGCAAAATGTACAATATAGGTCAAAGGTCAAGGTCAAAGGTCACGACTGAAATTCTGTGTAAAAGTTTCAAAGCTCCCATGTAGTGCTATCATATAAAGCAAACAGAATCAAAATTGGCTCATAAATGACAGAGAAGTAGCAAATTGAAGATTTTGATCACACACGGACGCACACACGGACACACGGACGGACGGACACACGGACACACACACGTACGGAGCCCGTTTCATAGTCCCCTGCTCGAACTCGTTCGGCGGGGACAAAAAACTCAAAAACAAACAGTTGTAGAAAAGGAGAAATCAACTCAAATCTGAGCAAAGCCTCTGCAGTCGACAGATAATGGTTCTCTCTTTAAGCACAGCAGGAAAGTTTTTTGTTTGGTTTTGTGGATTTAATCAAGCAGAAATAAAGCTTGTTCTTTCAAACAGTTCAAACACCATGAGGCATGCACAGGTACAAGTTAATGATACAAGTTTTTTCATGAACATTTACAAGATCATAATTTATGAACAATAAGACAAAAAGAGGAAGTTCATCTTCATATCAACACCATTAACACAACAAAAGAGTGCACTTTTAAGGTCACAAAACTGTGAAACAGTAAAATATGACACTGGTATCAAATTCACACAAAAGCCCAAATTCACGAAGGTGGTACAATCTTTGTCCATGGTTTAAACCATGGTTTAAACCATGGACAAAGACATAGGGCGCCAAGGGTAGCATAGCGTATTTCATTACAAAATCAGTCATTTCGTTGATGACAAAATGACCATTGTTAACATTTCTAAATGAACATTTCGTTGGACCATTTTGTCAACGAAATGACTGATTTCGTAATGACATAGGCTATGCGACACTTGGCGCCCCATGTCTTTGTCCATGATTTAAACCATGGACAAAGACTGCACCACTTTCATGAATTCGGGCCATAGAGTCTACAGGTTATAACATGTATACACCATCACTGCAAGTCCACATTCGCATTTAACAAGGTTGTAACTTGCATATTGATGTCCTAGAAGGGTACATGATACAGTAGATGGTTAAATATCAAAGAAAGAACTTATCCATGTAATGAATATCTTTTACAGTTAGACAATACCTCTTTGAATGACTTTCTTTCTTGGAAAGACTTCCTTTTGGGACAGAACGCTATACGTGATAGCCCCCTTTGAAGGTTCTGTGGTTCTCAGCTGACGACATAGATCTATCTCAGTCCGGGAAACCTGCTCATGAGGCCTGCTGCCCTGTACGAGCACTCCTCCGCCTCACGAGGCCTGCGGAGAGCCTCATGACGCTCCCGGGGAGAGAGACTCATGAAGCTCCCTGTTCACTTTTTATTCATCTCAAATCTGACGTATAAATTGTCGCAACCTTGCACAGTGATTTTTTGTTGCACACACATCAACCTATGCACAAAGACCCATCAAAACACAGGCGCCAGCGGGTTCGCTCAATGCAAGGCTGCCGCACCTAGCGGCCTGATCCGCTTAAATATTTTCAGTGCTTTTTTCTGCAGCTCTCACCTCTCCGCGCACGAATCAGCCTTGTGAAGCTGAAGTCTGACATCTTTTTACAAAAATTCGTAATGAGAAAAATGAAATCAGTATTAACCTGATCTTGTGTATAAATTCCAAATTACTATTCCACACTGATAGAGTTTGGGCGCTTTTTCATCCCGCGACGCGACCTCACATCACATCACGCATCCAGCACACAGACAGCGCACAAGCTGTGAGATTTTCAGAGCGAGCTTGTGCTCGCATCGGAGGATACAGAATTGACGAAGAAAGTGAACCCGTCATACCTACAAAGTGATTAGTTTGCTTATGCTAACAAACTGGAATACCCACCTACTCTATCAGTGTGGAATAGTAATTTGGAATATATACACAAGATCAGGTTAGTACTGATTTCATTTTTCTCATTACGAATTTTTGTAAAAAGATGTCAGACTTCAGCTTCACAAGGCTGATTTGTGCGCGGAGAGGTGAGAGCCACAGAAAAAAGCACAGTACTCATATATTGTGTCGGATCAGGCCGCTAGGTGCGGCAGCCTTGCATTGAGCGAACCCGCTGGCACCCGTGTTTTGATGGGTCGCTGTACATTATGTGCATCAGTTGGTTAAAACTCGATTGTTGTAAAAAAAAAAAAAAACACACACACACACAGAACTTTTTCTTCTTTTTATCATGGATAGTGGACATGTGTGTGTAACAAAAAATCACCGTGCAAAGTTGCGACAATTTATAGACCTCGTCTATGTCAGATTTGAGATGAATAAAAAGTGAACAGGGAGCTTTATGAGTCTCTCTCCCCGGGAGCGTCATGAGGCTCTCCACAGGCCTCGTTAGGCGGAGGAGTGCTCGTACCGGGGAGTAGGCCTCAAGAGTGGGTTTCCCAGGACTGATCTAGGCCTCTACACATACACATGTACAGTAAAGTTTATGTATGGTAGCCCTACTACATATCGACCACCCTTTTTGAAACCGACCGCGTATACATTGGTGCACAGAATGCTTAGTACGCACTTCACTGCGCGCAGAGCACATAAAAATGGATTGGCTTTGACCATTGATGAGGATGGTGTGGGAAAACACGAAAATTCACTGTTCATTAATGGTTTTAATCAAGGACAAAATTTCGAATGAATATTTTCACCGATTGTAGTTTGTAATGTAATGTCTATGGAAGTTTCTAAAGAGCTTCGTACAACACGGTGTTCAATACAACTCTGTTTGCGTGCACTGTCAATGCAAAAACAGCGGTCGATCTCAATAAGGAGCTTTACCGCCGGGAGCTGAAACGAGGCCACGCAAATTCGTCGGCGATATTTTTGCACTGAAACTTCGAATCGAAAAGGGATTAACGGCATTTGATAGTGCTGGATTTTCTCAATCACGTAGGTCAAGTTTTTTACGTGAATTTCAGTGTTAAATATTCTTATCAAGCAAATAGACATTAGGCGGTCGATGAGTACTAGTAGTAGGTCCAACCCTCCAATTGTTATGTGTAATGATACAAGATAAAAACCCTCGTCCTATCTAGTCTTCTGGGCTATCCTGGGTTTTAGGGGTCTAAATTATTTTGGGCTTCTAATTTAGACCCCTAAAACCCAGGATAGCCGTCTTCTGCTGGTAAATATGCAATAATCTTACAGTCTAGTGGCGATAACAGTAACACCACAGCGCAGGTAGTATTAGTACGGACACGCAGTGGTGGGGCCTATTTCACGAGTATGCCCTACAGACGAAGCCGGGATCAATTCAGCCAGGGCGCAGGGTCAATCCGCACCCAACACCATTAGGCCCTAACCCTCTATTTTTACACAATGCAAGTGTAACACCATCTGAACACTAACAGCGATATAAATGAATGGGACTGCTCATCACCTTGATACAACTATCATCTAAAAAGAAGCCTTTTACTCAAAATCTGTTCTGAACTGAACCATTTTATACCAATAATGTAATTGATGAAATATCAAAATACATGACACTGTAGGTAATACTAACCATAGCTGGAGTTACTTGTTAGATTGTTTGCTCGTCTTCTTGATCAGGGTTGAGCACGACAATGACTTCGCCGATTTCGTAATTTCGCAGGTACAGCACCGCATTCTATCCAATGAAGCTTTCGTCGTCGTGGGTAAGCAAATGTTTTATTTGGGGGGCTCAGCGAACTTTCCTCTGAACATGGGGGGGGGGGGGGCATTTCATAAAGGAACTTGTCGGATAACATGTCCGACAAGTCAATTATATCCGACAAGTTCAGAGAAATCAGCCAATCAGAATAAAGAATTTCTCAAAACTTGTCGGATAAAAGAGACTTGTCAGATATTTTATCCGACAAGTTCCTTCATGAAACGCCCCCCGTGGGCATTTCATGAAGCATTTTGTCCGACAAAGTTGTCGGACAAATTTGCTCTCAGCCTGTAAGATGCAAGGATTTCAGTAGCTTGTAACAGTTTGTCAGAAAAATATCCGACCAAAACGCTTCATGAAATGCCCCCCATATGTTCTAACATTGGTTCTACTTCTGAATGATGTGCACAGAAACAAAACTTTCTATTTCAGTATAAAGCATGAGTAGCTATCATCTTTTATAGGCTTACTGCAAGGGATAGCTGATGTAGAAATTAACCCTCTCGTATCGGGGATCATTGTTTGTATTTTATCACAGTGTGAATGTTTATTTGAATCAAAGCCATAAACACAAAGGGCGCTGATCAATACAAAATAATAATGGACATAGCGTAGGGCGTTAGTATAAGAATATCAAATACACCCGATGATAGCATTCCTATATATCATCTAAACTTAGAACAATCGGAAACACATCAGGCAAAATCAGTTTTGTGGTCCCATTCTTTCTTTTCTCATACATTATGGAAAGAAAAACATTAAAGAAAGAGGGATATGAGAGTTTGGTTTTTCTTGGCACTGGACCCATGATGACAGTCAGCTTCCATGATATCCTGAGGAAGTGTGCCCCACTTTCTTAGGAATATGTGTTTGCTGGCAAAATGGTTGGAACTATATATGGCATCATGAACTTATGTGTTTGGATCTGTTTTTTCAACTTAAAGTTATAGGGGCCTAATAACTTAAGATTTATCCTTTCTGTAGAGTTTTTGTGCGCACAAGACATAGTTACAACCGACGCAGAATGCTCGTGAAGTTTCTGATTAATTTTTATTGCTTTTAATGCAAGAAGCACATCATAGGCAGCTGAAATACATGTACAAATAAACATGGTATGATACTTAGGAAAGAATAATGTGACACGAGCAAATTAATGACCGATGATCTCGAAGCCTTGTTACGAAGATTCATATTTAGCAAGATCGTTTGTACTCTATAGGGGCTATGAAATCGTGAAACAGATGTCGCTGTAGGCCCTACGGATTTTTTTTTATTTTTTTTTTTATTTTTAAGACATGAACACACAATGATATTATGAAAGGCATCAGGCAGAACGTTCTGATGAATAGACTTGTTATTGAACACAAATTCAAGGATAATAGAAACCGGATGACTTTGCAATTGTTTACAATGTCACATATTATATTTATATTGAACACCTTTCGGCGTAACGAAAATGAATACATTGCACTATCAAGACGATCTCTGATCTCTATTATCATATAGGCCCTACGTAATATATATACGATTGCATGTTTTTACACCAACGATATTTAGCCCTTATCAAGAATTATCATTTTTGTCTCATCTCTCCATAGTGATTAAGTATTATTAGCTCTATCTTGAAAGAAATAAATTATTACCGAGGATATCCGATAACATGATAGGTGCAGTCAAAACAAACTTTCACGAGCACAGTAACAGGAAAACAAAAACGACCTGGGAACTTCCGTTATCTGAAAAAGAGATTATATCGATCCTTTTGATAGTAATAAGAACTAGCTCATGTTGCAATGAAAATGCTTGATGATTTATCGAACGGTATTCTCAATTTGCATTCAGAAAGCAGTACTGGTCAACATTTGTGATGTCACACCTGACCTCATGCATTTTCGGTATGACGAAAATATGGCATTGCACTATATATTACAAAATATTACAATAAAAAAAAAGCACCTTACATTTTGTTTCAATGCTGATATCACCTGTTTAAATATTCCTCTTGTGTGTGTGTGTGTGTGTGTGTTTGTTTGTGTGTGTGTGTGTGTGTGTGTGTGTCTTACACTCCTTTCCGTCAGTCGATTGTGCGATAGTCTTTGATTGTATATGAAACATCAATTTTTGTTAGTGTGCCCTTTAATTGAATTTGCAAAAACACATCTAAATCTGAAATACTTCATACATGGAGGTGTAGTACTTTTGACAAAATGTGTCCTCTGAACTCCCCCCCCCCCAAAAAAAAAAAGAAGTAAAGTGATGGTAATAAAAAGAAACGCCGTGAAAAGCAAATGATTTTGAAACATGCCCAAGCACGATCCGAAAACCATATCATTGATAATAGGAAGAAATCAATGATCCAAATATTCATTAGATATAGCGGTCTTACAGAAAATTGGCCGGCAGCAGTTTAAATGGCATGAAAATCAGTGAACATAAAAATGAATATATTGAATCTCAAAGATGTCTCTTAAAAGTTGCAAGTGAGGGTGCAGTATCACGGATATTGACGGAAGCTGATTCTAGAGGATAGGCGCATGCGATTGGAAGGCTTTGTCATCTGTTAGATGTAGATTGTTCTGGGAATGTGTAGAAACTGCAACAAACGACCTTAAGGAAACGGGAGCAAGCACAGACTTTTCCCATCGTGGATGAATCGTGGTGATCCCAATCCCGTCACTTCTTGATGTCAGGCATTTTGATGACCTTGATCTTATTAAAAAAAAAAGGAATGGATGGTTCAAAATGTTTCTACTATCTGCATTAGGTCCTATCTATTGTCTGTTGTGATAATCGCATCAAATCCCACCATGTCGTTATAAATAAAACGCGACAGCATCTGATCGTGCTTCGGAATAGTGGTGGTCGGAATCAACCTTGGACAAGATGAATAATTGTATTATAACCACGCTCTGATGAAATGCGCACGATCTGTCACGATCTGAATGTGACCCCTGTTGGATACCATCATTGCTCATGATGCCAGTCGTGAATGATTCAAATGTACAAATGAGTTGACAAGAGTATAGATGTGTACAGGCTATGGGTATAGATACGAGATATCATGCTTTTTCATGGACGCGTACAATGAGTACGAGTTCTCGCGTCCATATCGCAGTGATACAGTCATGGTAATACTGATGGACAACATTGCGTGCGCCTCATTCGGGAGAGCATACATTTACTGTCACTTCCTAATATAACTGCTTTTAGGGACGTCACCCGGTAAGGGTCAGAATCATGAAGGGAAATAAAGGGCAAGGTTGCCCCACCCCGACGAAAGCCTAAACCAAATTGAGTCCAGCGACACTAGTGGAGGCAGTAAAGGTGGCAAAGAAAGCCACACCATTGATCGCACAACATATCAAACACTAACAATGAATAGAGCCTGTTAAAAAAAGAATATAATATAATACACACACACACACATATATACATATATATATATATATATATATATATATATATATATATATATATATATATATATATACATATATACACATATATATTTACACATATATACTTATGTATATATGTGTATATATATATATATATATATATATATATATATATATATATACATATGTATATGTATAAAGACGATGAAGACAAACAAGTTGACATAATGCATTAGAATCCAACTTCATTTATTTGTAAACCAAATTTTCGACCCTTGCACGGATCTTCCTCAGGGTAACAGTGATATTTGTATTTGAAGCTCAGCACAGAAAAATAATAATAATAACAAAGAAACGTGGTATCTCGGTCTTGATCCGATAGAGAATGTATACCTTTTGTTATTTTCGTATTACCCAGTACAGATTATATAAAAAAGCAAACCGCTCTGTCGTTATTATCTTGCTTAGTGAAAATTTAATGTTTGTTGACTTGTCTTGATTCATGATATTCTCAACATCACTTGGCCCTGTGTGTCCAATAAGTAGCGTGTTTTTACATACAATTTGATTTGTTCTAGGTAACTTTCTTGAATTTGCTGGTTGACTCTCGCTTTCATTATGTTGCCTCTTCTGTACACGAGGAGATAGGGCTCGCTGCTTGTTCAGCCCCCCCCCCCCCACTCATGCTGTTGCTATTTCACTCTTTTCCTTTGTTGTTCTCTGTTGTTCCTTGTATTGGTTGATGTTGCTTCCCTATTCATCCTTCTTCACATGTTGCCTCCCCCCCCCCCCCCATGATCGCTGGGATTGTCACTGACCCTCCTCTGCCTTTTGTCTGTCTATACCCTCCTGCTTCAATCCCTCTCCCTTCGGGGACCTAGGCTTATACTACGTGTACTTGTTGGGCTCCTTGCCCCATGACTTCCAACCCTTCCCTTTTGTTTTCTTTGTTCTGTTTCCCTAGCCTTCCCCTATCTGTTCTTGTTGAGTGTAGTCCTTATGTGATTGCTTTCCCTGCCTGTTACTTTACATCTCTGCATCTACATGCATTGTCAATTTATATTCAATTCTGCAATTTGTTTTAATCGCATATATTCAACAATGTAGTCCTTGTTACACATTATTGTTCTCATGTAATTTTTGTATTGTGGAAACTTTGAATAAACTTGAACTTGAACTTGTTTGTCATTCTGCCTCTGACGAAAATTCTGCTAGGATTAAAAGCTCAGGCCCCTTTTGACTTCAAAAATTTTTATAACAATTTGTCAAACATTTTTCTTCAGATTTCTTGGATAGGCTTCAAAACCCTTCAAACCAAGATTCTGCCAGTGACATTATCATCTTGCTGAAGTGCTACAATTAGACATTGATGCACCTTCCCTCACACTGAGCATAGCTTGTATGTTACAATAAATAATAGATAACAAAGACATTGCAGGGAAACATTTGAGGTCGCGTCAGGCACGTTTTGAGTAGTTCTTGCGCATAAGGCATTTTCGAGAACATTAAACCACGAGCAAATTACGGCAAGGGATGCGGGAAACGTTTGGAAGATATTTCATTTTATTTTCTAAATTCCCGTTGAAGACTTGATGCTATCCGTGCATGTCGGTTAGCGATCTGTTGCAGTCTAAACAAAAATACGAATGTTGGACTTTGTCGTCCTTCGAACATCGTTCGCGAAATCCGTGAAAACATCCCTTTGATGACCTTAACGACAAGTCCAGTGTGTTTTTTTTTTTTTTTTTTTTTTTTTTTTTTTTAACATCTCGTACACATGCGGATCGATCGCCGCACCTACGTTACACGCACGTTACACGAATTAGCAAACGAACAACCGTTTATTATTGTTTGGCCCGTTGCGACAACGACTTCGCCCTTCTCTAGTCTCTGCTTTCACAACATATGACCTGATTTTTCTCGTGACATAATGGATCTTCTATCAGAATTGTTTATGGCATCACTCTTTGTATCAGTCTTCAACATTTGTCAGGGTATGACAGTTATTATTTCAGCGATAATTACAATACAATACATTTTAATTACGCTTGAGCCGAAATCATTCCTGTTAGTCCCATGTATTGATATTTATGTTTTGGGTGATACACAACTTGAAAACATGAACATTAAGGAAAATGTAGACTAGATCTACTATCTAATCATCTAATTATATATATGATAATAGACATTGCTACGTGTACTGTGTAGCTGGTTCGCTGGTTTGTTGTAGTCAAGTGTGCTGTCGAGCAGAGTGATTTAGGCCTAGCCATTGGCAGTGCCATGCTACTGTACAATTAAAATTACAAGTGTAAGACTGAGAGTTAGCCTGCGCCTGTTGTGAGAGTCTGTATGCGAAAACACATTTTCAATGCAATACTCGGTCAGTAGTAAATAAATCTGTATAAAGATCTAGCTCTCTATCATGGAAACAGTTGAGTTGAATTTATACTGTACAATATTGTAATATACATATTCCCATTTGGAATTGCTTTATTTGTAGGTTCTATCTTGGGTTGTGTGTGAACTGCTGCATTGAATATTTATCTTTTTTTTTATAATGATTCGGCGCTAGTACTAGTGCAGTTTCGTACTGCTCCTATTCAATTCTTGTTTCATTCAACCAATTTTCTTCAAATTTTGTGACAATGCCATGTAGTTGTAGAGTAACATGTGACACATCACCCAGCTAAACATGAATCAAACTGAGCTACCAGGCATCTAGTAATATTGGCTTCAGTCTTTGACATTGCTGCAGGCCTGTAAGATTACAGGGCACTTGCGTTACAGCGAATGAGATTATAATGAAATTTGGTACAAGAGTGTAATATTCTGGTCCTTGAGTTATCATTATAGCCTATGGTGCAAAATTTGCTTATAGTGAACATGATTATGGCAAAATTCTTGTTGGATTTACAACAAATTCGGCATGCAAGTATGTATGTATTTCGCAAGGTATTTACATTTGTGTTTTTGTGAATTTTGCAGGTTGGGTGCTACTGCTACTTTTGTAAATTTAACAACACACAAAACTGTCAACACTAATCCTGGCATGAATGGGATGCAGATTGCTTACATCTCTCGGTGTATCACTGTACTCCACAATTGCACACATGAAATCATCGTGAAGTCCTGATTTGCCCCCCTCCAAAAAAAAAAAAAAAAAAAATAGACTCGCGAAATGTATGGCTTATAATGCGGTGTGTATTCTCACGTCTCTCCAACAGTCCAAAGCCTGCAGTGCTACACCTGTGATGGGGAGGACACCAATGAAAATTGTATAGGGGCCAATAGAGTTCGCACCTGCTCCATCACCCAGGACAGGTGTCTTACCCAGGTCACCTACTCTAGTAAGTGTGAAAGTATTGGTCATGTACATTGTACATTATGTATCATTATAAATACATTAAATATCTGAAGTGCTGAGGTTTGTGGATCTTTGAAGATCACACGTGATCTGTTCATTCTGTGTACTCATTACCACAGGGATAAAAAAGCCAGTCACGTGTACAAATGAGTGATTTTCTTCTTTTTTTAAGATAAAGATTTTTTGTTTGTTGTTTTACAGTTTTGAGTGGACTTGCTCATACAGCATTCTAAGATACAGTGAATGAAAATCATGTGTCTGGTGTGACTGTTCTTCAATCAACTTCTCACTTACTTATAGCATGCTGAATATTTGATTTATGATTTACTTGATTTATCTGTAAAAGTTGAAGACGGTAGGGATTTTGGAAAAGAATTGCAATCAGTTGACAAATCAGTCTGACCATTCTCTGAATATGATCTAATCAATAAAAATTATTTTGAAAGTTTCTATTCCAGTACAGAAGTTAAACAAAATTTCATGATGACTCTGCCTTATTCTCAGTAATTTGCAAAGATTTCTCTCAGTTGTGTTTTTGACCATGTTTTACACCTCTTTCCATTCCTCTCATAAAAATCAACAACAACTATAGGGGAAAGAGGCAAGCTTCACATTGATAAAAGATGTGCATCTACACAAGGTTGCACTGCTGCCACTGATCAGCTGGGAAAATATTACTTCTGTGACAAGTCGCGGAATGGCTGGGGTTGTGTGGACTGTTGTGCGACAGACAGATGCAATACAAGTGGTGGAGTGAGCATCCAGTGCAAGTTATGGCTTCCCATTTTTACAGCTTCCTTTCATTTTTTCATGGTCATGATATTGAGTAAATTTAGTTGGTAATTACAATTAATTTATGCAGGTGTAATGAATTCTGTGAGTGAAAATTATGAATCCTCTACACAGCCTTGTACAATGTATTCACATTTAGTCAAGGCAATATGTTATCTTTATGAAAGGTACCAGAAATTCTTGTACTGCATGGTTTTGCAGGTTGTTGAAATTCCATGTTGAATTCAGAGAATCCTACCTGATATCATCATTAAGTGTCAAAGCAATATTGTGATTTGTACATCATCTGGACACAGGAAGTAAGAACTTAACTTTTCACTATTTCTACAGTGCATTATTTAAAAAAGAAAAAGAAAAAAGTAATGTATGAATGATGAAAATTGGTGCACTACTGTATTGTCATACTCTGGTTGACAATGGTTCCTCTGGAGCTATTTTCCAAATAACAGTTATGGATGATCATTGGAATGTGACACATTTCATCTCATAAGCTACATAGCTTTTTGTCATTATTATAGGATACAATTGCCAAAACTCCAACTGGAAAATATTTCTTGCATTTGTGCCAATAATTATACCCTATGTCCCCCTCCCCCCCCCCCCCCCAAAAAAAAGAAGAAAAAAACGTCAATGGGACCCCCTGCACGATAACTGTAAAAATAGTGAATCAATCCAAATACAATTTCAGGATATGAAACTGTAACTTATTACCCACATCATACAGAAAACCCCTTCCGATTTGCTTCAGTGGTCAAAGAGAAATGAGGATTTTTGTAGAGCATGTCAGGAATTCCTTCATTCCAAGTTCTGTCCTGTGTGTTCACACATCAATATGTAGTTCCATGAGCATCTAAGTGCTAAACTTGAAAGAATCAGACCCATGACATGCCTAACAACAGTCCACATTTCTCTGTGACCACTTAACCAAATTGACTGGGGTTTTCTGCAAAATATAGATAAGATGTTATATCTTTCGACCCTGAAATAACATTCAGAGAGTTTCATCATATCAGAAGTTATCAATGCAAATTTAATTGTTTTGTTGTTGTTTTTGTTGTGTGTGTGTGTGTGTTTTTTTTTTTTTTGGGGGGGGGTTTGTTTGGTGGGGGGGGGGACATACTGTGTATAGAACTTCAGAAGTAGTGATTTTGTTTCATTAAGGGGTTTTCATTCAGATAGATTACAAGTTACTGGCATACCCACAATATTTCAACATATAGTTTATTCATGCTATCTTATTCAATTTATGGACTACCAGTATGCCTCCAATCTTACTTTTGAAAGTGGTTTGTAGGCTTACTGTAAATGCTGCCATTGTAGTATTTTGTTGTTCCCAGCTCTTCAATGAATTTGTTTTCTCACTGATATTGTGTTTAAGTCAATGTGAGATTGAAAAGTACTACATACATGTACATATACATCAAGTCAAGTACTAAAAGTAATATATTTGATGGATAACTTATTTTTTCATAATACAGTTCAAAATGAAACGACACTTGTAAAACCATGCTGGTAGGCATATCATCCACTTTATACTTCAGAACATTGTGGAGTTACTCATACTGTATTTTGAAATTATAATTACCAATACATATACTCAACCTTACCAAACTAAGATTAAGAGCTGTCAGGCTCTGTAGTACCTATGGATTGTTATGAATGTCCAAGAGAAAATTATATGTTTTGTTTACATGTACTAAGTAAAAGGAGTGACAGAATGGATAAAGTGCTTTTTTAATGTCTGTTTTACAGACAAAGTCACTGTTAAGCTTTTGGGAACCAAGAGTTAGTTTAGTGTGCTAACATAAACTGAGGTATTACGTTCAATATGCAGATTATATTGGGCAAGGGATACTACTTTTTATCCAAGGAAATATGTTAAGAAATGTGTGCTCGTACATTGCAATTATGTTTTGTCATGTGCATTTAGAAGTACACTGTACGATTTGTACCCTGTACCAAGATATTTAGTTTGAAATGAACACAATATGCTGTCTTGCTGTGTAAAAATAGGGTTGATTGGTATTTGTAATCGTATCCACAAATTGTAGCATCTCCTCTCCTTCACTTCTTTCAGCACGCCATTGTTAGAGAATTGTGTCTTGTGCATTGCATAGGAGACTTACTTTGGCGTGTGGTACTATGGACTTATCTCAAAAGCTTTGCAAAATTTCAATTGCCAATTACCTTGAAAAACACATTAAACTCTGGTGGCCAACCAGCGACTTTAGGCAGTTTGAAGAGAATGGTTGGTTTGTGGGGGACTGCTATAAAACCCCAAGTAAATAAACAAAAGTTAACTAGCAAATTGGCAAAACAGTGTCATTGATAAAGTTCCAAATTTACAACTTGAAAATTTTAGGTTTCTGAAAGGAAGGACTTTGCCATGTAAGGAGGAGATTGAAAAAGAGCTCGCGCTTGCTTTCATCCATGGATTTGATATGAACTATCTGAATTTGGGCCATTGCCACTATTTATTGCTGTTTCTGGTATAAGTTTCAAATTCTAGATTCCATTTTGATTATTCATCTACCATTCTCTTCCCTTGATCTTATTTTATCATGAAGATCAGCCCACAGTTAAGTGGAATTGCATCACACTTTTTGTACGACTGCAAACTATGGTGCACTTCAAATACACTAGGATGTCCGTCATATCCCTCTTAGTTGACATTCATTAATTGCAGTTAAAGATACATGTGTGCCTACTTCAAACCTAATTTGGAAGGACTTTCAGAACGAATGTAGGGCCTACAATTTGCTTCCTTAAAGGTTTTTGCATGGCAACCGTGCAAAATATGTGCTTTTTTTACAGGTATATGTGTATTATAATTCATGTACATAGTATTGTCAACAAGGAAAGATATATGAAGATTGGAATTATCAAGTTTCTTCCTCTGTGATGCTGCTTGCCATGCAAAATACTACATATTCGAATGGATGAGGAACGAAGCAAAGTCCACATGTGTTATCACTAGACAAAGAAATGACGTTCAACATTCCCTGGGGAAATGCAATTCTTGCCATTTTTATAAAATATGTAGAATATATCTAAGTGATATACTTCATAGTATGTTCTTAATTTTCACTAAATCTTTCAAATGTCATGTGTAGATTGACTTGTTTCTGTGTATTACCGCAGCAAAGTACTCGACTTAATTCCAACAGATTTCGACTGACTGTGACAAATTTCTGTAACGCAAGATTGTGAGATATCCTCCATCAGTTGATTATGCAACATGAAATGTCTGATCCAGATTAAACAGTTTTTTGTATTCATTTGTATTGTATTCACTTTCTCACCGATTTCCAAAACTGAAATGACCACCTGAAGATGCCATATGACTCCACTTAATTTATTTGTTTTCAAGAATGTGAAAATGACATTACATGTATTAGTCTCTTATTCAGATCCCTTTTTCTTTTAACTGTGTTTGAAAGAAAGATGATATACATAGAAATGGTCTCTCTATGAAATTAAATTTGACTTTTTTTCAAATAAGAATTTCTTGAAAATGTACATTATAATGCTATTTGCAGGTTTTCATTTTCTTGTGCTAGTCTATTTTTCTTTTCTTTTTTTTCTTTTTTGTAAATCACAAATCTAAATTATAGTACTATATGCTGCTTGAAATGCGATTACGCATCTGTAGCAGGTGTTTTTCAAAGTGGTTTTAAGGCGATGTACATATATACATATGTAAATTGTATAATTGTAATTAGGCCTATATGCGTGGATTATTGATATACATATATTTACAGTGTAAGTCATAATGAAAAATTGATGTACAGTATGAATTGATGTCTATTCTTTTAACATTCCAAGAACTACATATACATTTTATTTGCTTATTTCTACTATTTTCATATGAAGACACAGTTTTAAAGAAAGTACAGTATACGTATAGAGTGAAATAGACAACATGCAGTGCGCTATAGTCCTCCACCAGTATAATCACTCCATCAGTAGAACCAAGGAGGTTGAAAAGATGTACATGTACAGTAGTTCCATCTGGTTGTAATTATACAAACAGCTGTCAGAGTTCTATGGATGCAGACCAAGATTTCACAGATGCTGATACTTATATTGTTCCTTTGATGTTCGGGGTTCGATGTTGCCATCTTTCTGAGCAATCTGAATAGTCATTTTTTTTAACGCTTACATGTTTATATATTTTGCTTGTTTATGCAGTTGTAATTGTATCAAATGAGATAAAACGTCCCGTAATGGTTAAGCATAATTGAAGCAAAGTCAATCAAGTCCAGCAAAATATGTGCAAAAGTGTTAATCTGAGCTGTGTGTGCGTGTATGTGTGTGTGTGTGCTTTTTAAGTGTTTGCAATTGTTTACCCTCTTGGAAAGCCAATTTTGTAACTTTTTCTGGTTAATTCCGACAAATGGAACGGATTTGGTATAATCGTCACGTATAGTTCTTTATGAATTGATATGTCAGATTAGTGTCCAGACATGTCACAGTCGAGTCATTTTTATTTTAATTTCAGCAATATTTGCGCAATTTCTGTTTGCGCATCTCGTGTCTCTAAATACATGTACCATTTTCCTCCGCCAATCTTTTATAGGGATGGCGAAAAGTAATAACCATCGTAAAAACAGTACAGTGTATGTTCCGTTGAGGGTGGCTGGGCATTGCACAATGAGACATGATTCCATTGCCTTCCTGTCTGTGGGGCAGATCCAGTTTGGCACATGCTTCAAATGATATTTTGAATGGCGCATCGAACATGTGATCAAAGAGGATAAGACTGTTGTAACTCTCTTTAACCTCCTGGGTAGAACTCGCTGATGCGTGAAGAGGCATCCGGTAATAGTCATTTTATGAAGATGAGCATGTGCTCGATACAATAGTCATAACTCTCGATTACATACCTGCCCTCGTATTTCCAATATTCCACTGGGAAATCACGAATGACATTGCAGTATACATTTCATGTTTATGTTTCAGTCAATATTTTGTAATGGCGTATTTGCACACTGTTTGAGACAAAAAGTGTATTCTGTGTGTGTCAGGTGCATGTAAGCACATTCGTTCTGATTAGTGAAAGGGCCTGAATGAGAAATACATAACATGTACAGTACATGTAATTGTTATCTTCGAAGGAAAATTGTGGGGGAAATTTTTACCACAAAGACTAAAAAAAGAACCGTATACACCTGTAGTTACACAAGTCTTGAGGCTTAGTCTTCATAAGATAATAAATGACATAACAAATATAAAAGCATGCTATTTTTCATGCTTGATCCCTATAAAGAGACGAGTAAGTAACGACAGTTAAAAAGTTTCACAAGTAATTATAGAAAACCTACTCGTTACATAGGGAGAGTGTTTGCGCAATACCTGTACATTATATTGTACAAGTATACAAGTACATAAATATTGTATATATGATTTTTTTTATTTTTTTTTTGGGGGGGGGTGTATCTTCATGTACTTCGTTTATCATAAAACCTCAATGCTCCTTTCAACAGTCCTATCGTTTGTATGATATTGTAGCACCGATTCATTATGAGAACAACCTATCTTATGCCCGGAATGTGGAAGAATTTCGAAGGGTATACCGTGTTATGCAAACTGACGTACAGTTGTATTCTTGACTTGGTTGATCATTCAAACCCTTATTCTTTTATTGCTGTGCTATTGCGTGTGTGTGCAAATGTGGTATCGTTATTTGAGATATCTATTAAAATTCGATTTTTATAACCATTTTCAACTTTGTGTATGATGATGGTAATTTTTAGCGTGTTCTGTATGTACATGTATATACAACTGTACAACGTTTTCTATGTACAGTACATGGCGAGAGACGACAATCGCTATCTATACACGTTTAATTTGGATCTCGCAAACTTTACAGCCAGTGTTTTATAGCATTTTTATGCTTACTTACCGGATGTTCGTAAATGATCAAGCATTTGTGTGCTAAACGTTTGTTTTATTTACTCCACTTCATGGTTGTATTTTGCCACTCGGACCGAATTAAAGGCACACGAGTCAAATTAAAGTTGCACAGTGAGCAGTGACAGTACAGGGTATGCCAAAATCTTGAACTCTAAAGTGATTATTACCGTGGGTAAAGAGGGATAGTATCCTTTTCGAAGGAAGTTGCTTCAGGATCGGGCTACATATTGCGCTTTTCCTGGCTAATTCATTCACAAACTGTATCCCAACTCGTGTGGAAATGATTCAACCGGTGCGAGGAGAGATGTCCAGATTTGACCTATTTTCTGCACATCCATTTAGAAGGCTGGACCTTGCAGATAAACAATAGATATAAAAGTTGAAACGGGTAGCAGCGGGTGATGAACCACTTAGTTTCCCTGGCTTACAGCCGAGTTTGTACGTGCTTGACGACTGTTAGGCCACTATCCGGTGTGGTATGATGGTTGGCACGTCAGTTTCTTGTGCCAGGGCGGATTTCTGGTTCGTTACCAAAGGGACTATCGGTTGTAAAATGCATTGCAGATATGTGTACTGCATCATATTCCCTTTGCACTCAACTCCTTTTCTGTCGAGACCCTGAGTGCATTCACTTGTTAACCCTCTCCAAAAGACAAAACTACGATAAAGCAAAGCAGAATAAAACCAAAACAAAACCAATATTAAGGGGATGTTATAGTTTTGATTGACATCATGAGGATTCAGATTTTAACATTTTGTGTAATAGATGTAATTAGAAGCCACTTATATGAAACATAAAAGAGCTTGATGAAAATTGGTTTTGAAATGGCTGAGATATCCAAAAACAAAATGGTCCTCTAAAAGGTGGGGGTCACCTGTAAGGTTTACTTTTATTTCTTTTTTTTTTCTTTTTACAGTGATCTATGGATATCTCAGCCATTTCAAAACCGATTTTCATCAAATCACCTTTTAATTCCTCTTAAAGTTTTATGCTCTTTAGTACAAGTGGCTTCTAATATGTTTATATTGGAAAAGATTTAAAATCTGAATCCCTTACTCAACCAAAAGTACAACATCCTTTTAACCAACTGTAAAACTAAAAGCGACGGTCATGAATGGCGAAATCAGTCATCTGTTATGATGTGTGTTTTGGGTATTCAACTTTGCTCCTTGGGTAATAGGTGTTTTCACTCAGTGTGTTGAAACCCTCCGCGATTGTGTGAAAGGATATCAATTAGTAATAAATTTCAAGCGAAGTGGTGTTTTCAGTGGTTTTGGTTTTGTTTGTTTTTATTCCATGTACACCCCGTCATGCTGATCCTTATGGCAGATAGCAAGACCAATAAGATTTTTTAACATATGCTTAACGAAAAAAAAATATTTAAATAAGATTTTGTTGCGTTTTGTGGTGCACGGACCAAATGACATCGTTTACCCTTAAAACTGACGGATATTGAGATCATTTTTTTTTTTCTATTCAAATGTCCATTGACCGACATGACATAAAATAGTTGTGATCGTATAAAGATCATGACGTAACCTGACAGGGTCAAGATCATCCCTGACTGAAGGAAAGATTGCAATATGACCACTGGTTTGGCTTTGACTTTCGAAGGGATTTCTACCTTGACGGCTGTCTTGACCTGCAGTGTCCTGACACGTAAGCGACGACTCGCAGAATTGCAGGTTTCTTAATGTTACCTATAGGGCCTAGCCAGTATATAGGTCCTATGCAATGTTTTCTGATATTTTCAAATGTTTTGTCTGGCGCAAATTGTTATTTGCCCTTTTGTTATTTATTCTCGTCTGCCTCCACGTATTCTGTCCCGTCGTTTCCCACTCCTTTTCCCTTCTTTCTATATACAGGAACACACTGTACACTGTATTACAATATTGTATATGCGGAGTCAAAACTTAAAGGGGCCTGAGCTTTCGATCCTAGCAGAAGCTTTGTTAGAGACAAAATTACAAACAGGCAGGGAAAGCAATCACAAGGACTACACACACCAAGAACAGTAATGGGAGGGCTATGGACACAGAGTGAAGGAAACAAAAGGGAAGAGTTGGAGGTCATGGCCGGCAACCGGGAGCCCAACCGGTAAAGGAAGGGGTATTAAAAGCAGGAGGGTAGACAGACAAAAGGCAGAGGAGGGTCAGTGATGATCCCGAGGACCAAGAGGACATGCAACCTGTGAAGGATAAGGATGAATAGGGAGGCAACATCAAACAAGATCTGTAACGAATTATATTTTCGTTACACTAATAAGTTTCTTCTCCAGGTTCTCTCCATCAATCCACCCCATTGTCCCGTCCTTTATTTTTTTTTTCTTTTTTGGTCCTATCTTCATGCCCATCATGCTCAAATCCATGCTTAACACAGAGGATGTATGGCTCTGATCACTTCCTCGCCACAAGAGACTTGCTTTGCTCGTCTGACAACTTGTCTGATCGAAAGCAGGACTTCTGCCAGCGTAGCGATCCAGTCTTCTTTTTCCGGTACGTGTTGAGCGAAAAGTCGTCCCACCGTCATTTTTGCTCTAGTGAAGCTTTAATGTGGGTTTACAATCACATTGATTAAATTCTTGAAATATCATGGTGGTGTTTGGCAGCGAGAATGATCATTTTGACATCATATCACGACGAATCATGGGAGTTGGCAGCTTGTTTATCCTGGAAAGTACTCCTTGATGCTGTTCTTTATACAACTTTTCTCTCAGAATTCCATGCAGAGACATAAAACGGTGGACGCGAAATAGAAATAACTGCTCTCACTAAAAACACTTCCGCTATGTAATGATAAAATCATGAGTGGTGATAAATCACTAGGGAACGGCAACAATGTCCAATAAAGGAACCATGAGCGCCCACTCGCATTATCATTTCAGATGATATCCTGTGATGTAGCCGACAACACCGCAGGACGGTCTATACAATTCCTGACAACCAACAACATGGTGTCGTGCTAGTATATTATAGTCGGACACCTTTCTGTCACTCATACACTGGGTCATTTGCCTGCGAGGTCAGCAATCATTCGTACGGCTGTTTCCTGTGTGCGTGAGCTGAAGAAAACCAATGTCAGTAATATATGTAGAAGTTCTGTTCGCATCTATACACGTGCAGTAACACGCTACTGTAAAGAAAATAGTCAATTTCAAGTGCAATTTCAGCGGACAACTTTCTCTGCCATCATCACCATCCCGTCTATTCTTCTGCTTCACCGCTGGAAGATTTTCAAGTCGAATCATAATTACATTTGCAAGTGGTTGCATGCTTTCTACACTGCTATCGAAGAGTTCACTCCGCTTGTCGAAGTGCCTAGATTATTCTGAGGTAACAGTTCTTAATAACCATTGAACGGCGTCATGAGTGATACCGACGTCGGCGAGCTTAACGACGCATCCCTCCAGGACTCGGTAGACCTGAGCCACTCAGAGTCCTGGGCCATTTACTCATTTTCTTCGTACTTTCAACAACACGACTGGAACATCGACCACGAGGATCGTTTCATCCTCAACAAGATAGCCTTCTTCGTCTTCCTGGCCCTGATTGTCGTCGGCGCATTGTGCAACGGGGTCCACCTCTACAGCATCGTCGCGTTCGAACGGGCTCGCCGTCTCGTCGAAAATGTCTTAATTGGAAATCTTCTCATCGCCGATTTGCTGTACCTATCTACGGCGAGTATTGCCAATCTGATGGTGTGCGGATATTTCGCCTTTGTATCTCATCACCACGTCATACCGATGTTCATCATTCATTGTTTCAAGATTTTGGAGGTCTTTAATACGGTAAGAGAAAGCATGTGTGCCTAACGATACACATATCATAGGTGTGTTGCAATTGTGGTAATACGTATGGCGTCCTGGCAATAACTTTCCCCTACCTATTTTTTTTCCTACTTTTTGTCCTTAATCGTCCTCATGAATTAAATATGGTAACCATGATGGCGAGGAAATCAACTATGACAGATACATTATTGGCACGGTGATTATTGCATCCCCATGCACTCACACTATGGGCGAAAGAGGTCGTGTCGTTCAATGCTATCGTTTGGAAGCTCTTCACTGGTATTGGCATTCCTAACATTGGACAAAATCCCCACTTGACTCGTTGACTTATCACTGTATTATCATTATTATTATCATTATTGCTTTTATTATGATTATGATTATTATCATCATTGTTCTCTTCCTTTTATTGCTATAGGCTTGTATCATTATTATCACTGTCGTTGTCATTATGTAATGTGGAACTTGTATAGATTAGGGGACGGCATCTTTCTGCTCGTGGGTAACGCGGGGAATTAGTGGGTTTTAGTGGGTTTGAAATAATATTATGTAGGTATAATAATTTCCTAACAGCAAATTATGCCGCGTAAAAGGGCCGCGGAACGTATTTTGTGTGTGTATGTGCGTGGGGGGGGGGGGGGGAGAGTCAAGGGACAATGGTAGGCCTACATACCCCATCTCTTTCCAGCTCCCCCCCCCCCCCCCCCCCCATCCGCTCCGCGGCCCCTCCTCTGCAGTATACGGGAATGCCGGACGGGAATATTATTGTCTCAATATTATGTGCTCATTGATTAACCCCATTTACAACAACTTCATAGACATCCGACGTCCATGCCATGTCATAATTTTCTTTGAATTTCAGGTGGTACTTTACCAGATCGGTAGCATGATCACAGTCCTGGCCGTTGACTATTACGTCGTCGTCACCCACCCGATCACTGCCAGGAAATGGAGGAGTCCGCGGAATGCTTTCGTGCTTTGCATAATACTGTGGATAGGTGAGGATTTTTTTTTATTGGATTGAAGAAGCAACATAATAGCACTGAAACTGAAAATCGATAGAAAACAAACAGTTCAAGCAAAATCTAGATGCAAATACATTGTACTTTGAAATCCACGTCGTCAAAAAAAAAAAATGTACATATAACGCAAAAATGATATACTGTCCATAATCCTTGTTAATACTAGTGTTTCGATTTTCTTCATTTTTATTCAGGTATTTTTAACTTAAAGCTACTTTCTAAAAAAAAAACAACAGAAGAAGAATGTAAACCTATAATAGTATGTTCGCATTATCCTATACAGGATAGGCCCCCTACTGATAATTCTGCAATGATTTCCATGAAACATTCAGTCACTTTCTTCTTTCTATACAGAGTCATTAAATGTGTATTTCGATTATGAATTCTTGTCCTCCATTTTGTAATCCTGATGTGTAGCTATGAGCAGTGATTATTGCTACCTGTATCACAAAGTGGTTATATTTTGCACCCATTATACACAGCACAGGAAGTATGGTCTGCTTTCTCCGATCTGAACAAACACTATTATGATATGGTGACCTGCTCTATACCCGTTATCAGTTTTGTTTTGATTTTGTTCTCATCTCACGGGGAGAAGGGGAGGGCGCGGAGAGTTAAAGTGAAAATATTCCCTTCAGCAAAATAGAATAATTTGCAAACACATTGCGTAGACAAGGCGAACGAACATTGCCATGGCAGCAGTGCCAGCGAATTTCTAAAGTATACCAGTTTACACGAATGGTTGATTTCCGGACCTTTAGATCGACAACGGGTCGAATCCAACTTAAGACCACCAGCAAAACCATCATCAGTTTTGTTTTGTTTTGTTTTGTTTTGTTTTGTTTTGTTTTGTTTTGTTTTGTGTTTTTGTTTTTTTTTTGGGGGGGGGTCCCTAAAGTTATCACCGCAAAATAAAACGTGAGTTGAGGATTACTCTTTCTCCTCTTCTCCTCGGCTCTTGATAGGACAAATACCATCTGGACTTACCCCAGACCCTCCCCCTGACCCTAACCCTAATCCCAATCCTTAACCTAATCTTAACCCTAGGAACCCAGACTCCCAACCCTAAACCTCACCCTAACCCTAATCTTTACTCTAATCCTATTGTGGTACTAACCGGTATTCAGCCGGGGGAGGGGTGGTAATTGTCCGGCGGGGGGGGGGGGTACCTGTCCTGATACACTTTTCCCCACCCCCTTACCTTTAGAAATGAGGGTCATGCATTATGATTTATCCGTGTGTTGCTTTTCATTTTTATATTTGCACTTTTCAATTCATTTCTTTCACATACATCCATACGGCAGCCGGTGTAATTGTGGCAGTGGCAGACGGTCTTACATTTCTGGCTGATCACCCAATGATCCATATCGTCATGCTGATTAAGGATTCGCTGATCGTTATCTTTCTCTACCTGGTGCCGGTCACCTTGACGACAACACTGCATATTTGCGTCTGCCGGACACTGTGGAGCGCGCGGAGGGCTACGGGCCAGACGCGCCAGCAGCATTCCAATAGATTCGCACAGATGACAGAGGCCGACGGAAGTGCGCCCGGTGCGCTCGTCCGCGCCCAGGAAATGCCAAACACTACAGCTCTCTTCGTTTCCTTCTTGATCTGCTGGGCCATCTATCACACCACCATTCTGGTGATTGTCTTTGTCTTTGCTCTGAAAGGGTTCGACCATCCCATCTACGAGAACAACAAGGACGAGATCCTCGTGGTCTTCGCTGATATGGCCGTACATTTCAACGTGGCACTAAACCCGCTGTTTTATGCGGCGTTCAACCCAAAGGCATGGCGACACATTTCGCAGACTGTGTACGTCATACTCAAGTGCAATGGACGTCCATTTGAAGACCAGACACCCTTGTCTGATGAGGCAGAAACAGCATAAACAAAACAGTCTCCACGTCGATGGCGGTCATGACGTAGACTACAAAATCCTTGAAAGACACGACGGTTATATAACTGGAAACTGATCATTAGTTGTAGATACATGCAATACATTTCAGACATGCAGACATCCGCCTCTCTGATTATTTCCAATCTGCATTAACTTTAAACACAGCTACAGTGTATTGTAATACCTCGGACATCTCATTTTCTTTTTTTTTTAATGATGCAATGTAAGCCCTTTTTGATAGATAATGATTATATGATCGTAACTAATGTAGTACTTTGACATTTTCTGGACATCGATGCAATGTCGTAAGACATTATTATGTTTCATCGTCTTGAGAAGACAAAGAGAAGAAATCGTGCTCGAATGAAGTCACTGCCATGAACTCAACAGAAATCGGTGCTATATATTGTGCAATATATAGGCTTCTACGTGAATCACTTCACAACTTGCCATTATACAAAGTACTGGAATGTCTTCTTTTTTTTTTTCTTTTTAAACGGAATTAAGCCCCAGTCTAAAATCCTGTGATTACATCTCACTGGTCACTGCTGTGAAGTTACTCAGCCAGGAATAACATTGTTCATGCTTGTACAGTAAACAAAAAAAAATGAATTTTTACAATTTTGTGTTTGTGTACACGATCAATGGAAAATTGTGAGGTGAAGACAAAAGTTCATATTATTCATCATTTATCAAATGTTTCAAAACTCTTACACAAACAGCGGAACTTCAGCATTTCATTTCAACTTCCTTGGTTTTCATCACATTTTGATCAAATTTTCACTTTCATGCTTACAAAGTTTTTTTTTTCTTTTCAGACAATCTTGAAAGTGTTCTTGAAATTTGTTCCTTACAATAATTACCCATGCATAATCAGCAACTTACATTAAAGGAAGTCGTGAAAATATCAATAGATATGAAGTTTCGTATAACTTCCCTAATTTTTATCTGATTTTGATCAAATCTTCATCGCTGTGCTTTTAAAATTTTGCTCTTTCATTTCAGCTGAACTTTTAACTGCTTCGGAATTCCCTTTAAGGAACAATTTTGTGTATGCATAGTGCATGCATTCTCTTCTTCTTTTTTTTCATTTCTTTTGGAAACCAGAAATGATACAGTATGATAAGGAGAGAGTCACAAATCATGACCAGTGACGGTGACAACGCAGAAAATAGTATTGAAGATCGAGAAATCTACTGCATTCTTTCAAATTGGACACCATAGGTACTGTATGAAGATTATCTCATAGGCCTTTTAACACTTATGGTTTCTCTCGGCACAGTAACAACGCAAGGAATTAGTATCTTGTATAGTACATTAGCGGCGGATCGGGGGGGGGGGGGGGGGGGGCTCACCGGGCGTGCCCCCTCTCTATTTTTTGTTAAAACAAAAATTGTTAAAACAAAAGAAATGAAAAGACAAAAATGGGGGGGGGGGGGCGTAAGCCCTCCCCTCTTCAATTCTGTAACGGCGCCTCCCCTTTACGGAATTCCTGGATCTGCCCCTGTACACGATGTTGTAAGGGTATATGGCTGTCCATCGATTTCGATGATGACTGAGACGATCTATGTGTAAGGATGCGAGTCAGTTCTTATTATGCTTCCTGACATGGCTCCACAGACCAATTCTACTTGTACTGCGGAAGTTGCAGGCAGTGCATGCATAGGGTTTGTCTGTTTCTTGTAAGCAAGAAGCTTTGGCGTGTCTTACTGCTCTCTTCTCCTCTGCTGCCTGATGTCGCTCTCTCTCAGCAGAATTTGTTTGATCCCGTACAAGATTCCTCCAGTATGTCCGATTTACGGCAACCTTCTCCAGACTATCTGATGGGATCTTGGCCAGCAAAAGTTGTCTTTTCAAGGTGTCTTTGAAGCGGAGGAGGGGACGGCCAATGGGTCTTCTGCCTGTTTTCAGTTCTCCATAGAGGGTTTGCCTTGGCAGACGATTACTATCCATGCGCACAACATGACCTGTCCATCGGAGTTGTGACCTCATGATAGTGGATTCCAAGCTCATCATACCTGCTCTTTGCAGCACTTCCTCGTTAGATGGTCATACCAGCGTATGTCCATGATGCTGCGCAGCTGTCTCTGTAGAACCTTGGATAGTCGCTTTATGTGACGTTGGTAAAGGACGTAGGTCTCTGACTAATACAGCAGTGATGGTAAGACAATTGCCCGATACACAGCTATCTTGGTAGACAGTTTTACACCATGTCTATGCCAAAGTTTGTATCTCAGCCTGGCAAAGGAGGAGTAAGCTGCTTGAATCCGTTTACTTATCTCTTTGTCAAGGCTGGTGTCATGAGTTACAGTGCTGCCTAGGTATGTGAAACTCTTAGTAGTTGGTAGTGGGCGACCATTGAAGTTTATGGTTGGGTTATGGTATTCAGCTCTAGGAGGAGGTTGGAACATCACTTCTGTCTTTGAAGCGTTGATAGTGAGGTCAAATTCTGCAGCTGCTGTAGAGAAACAGTTGAATGTTTGCTGGAGCTCTGCTTCAGAGTGAGCAACAAAGGCTGAGTCATCAGCATAAAGCAGTTCCTGTACACACACCTCCTCTACTTTGGTTTTGGCAGACAGACGGCGCAGGTTGAAAAGGTTGCCATCTTGTCTGGTGCGCAACCATACTCCTTCAGCTGGTTGGTCTTTTTTGGCTACCTCCAACACTGCAGCAAGATAGAGAGCGAAGAGTGTGGGTGCTAGGGTGCAGCCTTGCTTGACACCACTGGTTACTGGAAAAGTGTCAGAAAGTTCTCCACCAATCATGACTTGGGCTTCCATGCCTTCGTGGAAGAGCTTGATGATGTTGATGAACTTGTCAGGACAGCCATACCTGCCAAGGACTCTCCACAACATGTCTCGGGGGACGCTGTCAAAGGCTTTGTGGAAGTCAACAAAGCAGATGTATAGTGGTAGATTCTGCTCACGGCACTTCTCCTGAATCTGTCGTAGTGTGAAAATCATGTCGGTTTTACCACGACTTGGCCTAAAACCACATTGTGACTCAGGAAGGTGTTTCTCTGACAGAGACTGAAGCCGCATTACCAAGATCTTTGCATAGAGCTTCCCAGCGATTGATGGTAGGGTGATTCCTGTATAGTTGCCACACTCATGCCTGTCGCCTTTTGTGCTTGTACAATGTAACGATAACGCCATCTTTGAGGTCTTTTGGCAGAGTTTCATTGTTCCATGATTCTGCTATTATGTGCAAGAGCTGTTATTTGATGCGTATACCCCCAGACTTGAATATTTCTGCAGGTATTATGTCAATCCCTGGAGCTTTACCATTGCTGCATAGTTGAATTGCTTTTTCAAGTTCTGCTAAAGTTGGGGGTGCTGATAGAGAATCATCAGTAGGGCGCTGCTCTACTCGCTCTATTCAGGGAGGTACACCTCCCTGCTCTATTGCAGCTACATCTACTGTGGGAGTGTTATTCAGGAGCTGGCTGAAATGCTCCACCCATCGATTCATGATGTCACTTTTCTCTGTGCATAGTACTTTGCCGTCTGAGCTGTTGACTGGTGCAGTGTTGCCTGTTAAGGGCCATAGACTTTCTTCAGTGCAGCAAAAAGGTTTTTTGAGTAGTTTATGCGCTCATAATAAATGCCAAAATTCTGTTCGGCTACATATGTAAAGCCACAATTTCAGTGCTTTTGAATTCATTTTGAGGTATGTTGTGCAGTTGATGAAGAAAGTGTGTGGCTTTTTTTTTTTGTAATAGTAAAAATCAAAAAATCTTAATTGATAGAGAACGCTTTGTCAACTCCTATTCGTGTAAAAACCAAAACTACTCAATGTAGCCAAAAAAAAAAAAAAGCTGCTGAAAACTGTTAATCCAATAAGGGCGAGCCAATGGAGTAGAATGGAGTCAAAAGGGGCCTGAGCTTTCGATCCTATAGCAGAATCTTCGTCAGAGGCAAAATGACCTTTTTGCCTCTGACGAAGATACTGCTAGGATCAAAAGCTCAGGCCCCTTCATTTTGCCTCTGATGAAGATTCTGCGAGGATCGAAAGCTCAGACCCCTTTTGACTCCAGAAAACTACTCATTTACAAATCGACTGTCATCCTTCGAGAAGGTGATACAAGTCCTGTATACCTTTTCAATGCCTCTTCATACAAAGGAGAATACCCAGAAAAAAATAATGTACGAATGTGTAAAACAAAACAGAATTTGTCGAATAATGCAGTGTAGCTATACTCTTAAAGCAAATCATATATAGAGTAAGATTCTCGTCATGAAATTGATAAGCACAGTCAGGGTCTCGAGGCCTCGTGCCCTATTTTGAGACTGAATGGCGAAGCATATATGGGGTGAGCGCACGATGCTGCCTCGCCATAATTATACTGTATCCCATAATTCAGGAGTGTCATATCACGGTCATTACCATGCAAGTTCAAGAGATGGAGTCACAGCAGTCTTAGTAACTTTACACCCATGTTCGATGCCGCCACTCAAAAATAATTTAAGCATGTGCCAAAGTGGATATGCCACACAGATACAATAGGAAGATGAAGACAACAGATTAATGTCTCATTACGTAATGACCAGCCTCTCTCTCATGAGGAAGATAATGTCAACGACGCGGGGATGCGCAAACATAAATTGCATAAAGACTGATGAAAAGAAAAATCCTGATTATTCGACCGAATATGTCTGGACACTAATGTGACATGTGTACATTGTATATCTTATATTCATTTACTATACTAGTAGATTACATTATATCAGTCTGAATTTGTTGTCCCCTTTATACTATAATTCCATCCACGCAATATGCAGGGTGCATGCTTTTGCAAAGCATGTGTACTTATCCAAATTAATATGCCAGACGTATTGCCTTGTGCTGATTGAAGAATTTCGTGAATTGTATTGATCGACTGTTGAGTGACTAAAGTGTATTTTGACAGTGTAAATTTTACGGAGACAACAGCCGGGCATTTGTGAATTTGTGCACGGTGCCGTAAGAAACCATTTAAAAAAAAATAAAATGTTTGTTATTGTAATTCGATCGTTCTGATATCTCACACAAAAAGAGGCCCTAATGACTAAGAAAGGAGATTTATTAAAGTCAAAGAAACCACCATTCTACATCTATTACGCGTTTCATCCATGATATTCAACTTGCTCGGGGTGAAGATGATAGCAACTCTTTACTGCTGCTATACCAAAAATGATATAACAGAGCAGTACAAACATGCACAATTTATAGCTTTTTAGCTAAGGTCGATCCCGAGCTTATGTTCCGAGGACGTATTTAACCGATGCGTTCAAGAGCGTATACAAAATCAGATCACTTAAATGTTTCCTAATTTTATGAGAATTTCTTTATTTGCCTGTATCCTTTCATTCGTGCAAATGTCTGGTTATATAGCCATCCATGACTGACTGTGTTGTCAGGAAGAAGGTTTTCCTCTATACGCGAATCGACTCATTAATGAACCTCTTTGACTCATGCATACTCAGTGCGTTCACACACACTGTACTTTTATTTGGACTGGTCCTTGGTAATGGAAAACTTGGATTGCAACATCAGAGACGCAATAAGTTGCCATTATAATTTCTTCCTGTACTACAGCATTTACTATTCGCATTTTGTTGGCCTACAATACAAATTCCAGGGGAATTCCACGCGCTATTGTGGTTGTGCGTGTGTGTGTGTGCGTGGAACGGTTATAGGTGTGTGTGTGTGGGGGGGGGGGTGGTGCATGTCTGCACGTATCTGTGTCAAGAGTGCTTAGTTGTTGTTTTTTTTTCAGTGTCCGTATACTAACGACATGATTTTTGCGATTTTCACACTTCGTCACTGGTCTGGGCACGTTACTGTGTGAGTTACAATGTATGTGTCTAGTGCATGTGTGTGTGTGTGTGTGCGTGGGTGAAGTGCTTGTTTGCACCTTATACCTGTTTGAGTGCTTGCTTTTTGTTTATGCTGTGTTCGAACAAAATAATGTGTATTTGTTTTATATATTTTTTTTCGGGGGTTGCAACTAACTTTGCAAATCCTTACTGTACCTCCTCATTACGCTATTATAGAACGATTGTTGGTCTTGTAGCTAATTTCCTTAATTTCAGTTTGACGCCTTTTGTTTTCAAAAAAAAAATCTTTCTTCTGGGCCTCACAAACTATTTCAGACCACGGCTTCTCAATTTTATCCAAGTAATAGTTAGGTATTGTTACGTCTGCAATCATCATTCACCATGGCCCTGTTGCATACGAGTTTAGATCAAATGTTAGAAAGTCAAACATAAGTCTGTTACTACTCAATTCCGATTGACTGATTTCTGACTTCTGTTTGATTGAATCCTTTTATGCAACAGGGCTCAGGATCTATAAACAGCCTTTTCAAATCCTTTATCACATTATCTGCACTCTCATGTGGATCGTTTCATCGCATCTCCGTCAAAATAGATATTGGTCACATGGACACTCTCAACCAATCATTCGATTAGAATCTACATCCCTTTTTTTTAACATTAATAAACTCAAACAACAACGATTTTGCCGCCCTCTACTGACGCTACGCCTGTACTGTGGGTGCGCTGCCAAGCACAGAACTCTTGTAAGAGTTCTGTGCTTGTGCTGCCTAGCTGTGACGACGTTACGTGGCGTGCAGTGTCATATAACGCCGCCGTAACGTCTTTACTTATTGTGTGTAGTGTGGTGTTTTATGGACGGTTTGTTTCCGGGGTTGCGACGAAGAACGCAATCATCGTATTCTTATTCAAATTAAACACGCGCATAAAGATAGATAACAGCGATCGATTGTCCACCATCGTGTCGTCCTACCGTCCCACGGAAAACCAGCACTCCATACCAAGTATATTTAGCGTTTTGTGGTTCCATTTTCCATGTTGTTGCGGTAAAACAGATTGAATGTATTGTGTGCTGGCTGTGCTGTGTTAACTGAATCATTGTGTTTGCATGTTTGGAGTAACGTTAGACCGCGTTTTCTACCACACTAACGTTTACAGCCACTGGCACAGGACCGGACAGGGTGTTAACTGTAGGCCTACTGTACGGGCTACATCCGCATTGAAGTTTTGTAATCTCAGAGTCGAACGCTTTCCTGACTCGGCCTCATTGGATTGCTTAAGCAGACAGTTGTCACCTCAAAATGAGACCCGACAAACACAAGGCGAAAAAAAGCGCCAATTACCGAAAAGGACACCATGGACGCGGTAGAAAATCATCGAAGGAGAAACAAGAAGATAACAAGCCAGTGCCAGATGACCGTCATCGGTCACAAGTGCATAGCAAGGAGGATGTGTCACGCAGCCCAATCATCTCTCAGTCTCATATGGTTGCTAGTACCAGTAGATCTAGTAAAAATGGATCTGGTCCATCAACGTATATCAACGAAGACCTGTCGTCATCGGTTAGTACCGTAATAGTAAAATACTTAGACCTCCGATACTCGATAGAGATTCTAACGTTAGAACAGAGCTAGGTGCATGCCTCGGTAAAGTACCGTAGGCCTATAAACGTTAGGTCTAATCGATCTTTAACGTGTTAGGTATGTTTTGAAAGACTGAGTGCTTTAACTTTTATTCAGAATCATTTGGAATAATTTTTGTGTTGTAACTTTCACGCATGGATAAACAGGAGGTATGTAGGGAAACCTGGCGGCCTTCTAAATTTAATTCTATGGGCATTTCAGAATTCAGTATAAATTTATATCAAGTCTATAATCTATTAACACAAACACTAAACAGTGACTAGAACCCTCTAGATCTAACAGGTTAAAGAGAGTGCATAAATTGATTTGTGCAAGAGGAGACCTCTATTACTGTTGTGAGAGAAGGAATTGAATGTGCACATATTCTCTCCTGGAAATACAACAATGCCTGCTAACAATCATTCTGTTTTGTTTGGTAGAAATACTCCAAGCGCAAGATTGAGTCCAACTGGCTGCGATATGACGTTCCCATCGAAGACTTGGAGGAGAGAGAGGCATTGAACACGAAACCCAGAGGACTTGATTTTCAGTCTCTGATCATGCAGACAGGTTAGTTTGATCAGTTGAAATGAGACACTCCAACACTATAACAGTTGCAAGGATTTTAGACTGATGAAATCTCACTCACTTTGATTCCATCCTGTGGTCCTTGTCTTGTGCTCACATAATGTTTCTGCCCTTAGCACAGATGTTTCCAGGATAAACCTGGCTACATACACATACGTACACCATTTCACTAGTGGCCAGTGTTGAGGCATGTACAGTGAGCATGACCATTACGCTCTAGAGTTCCATTCCTGTAAATTAGAAGAAAAGAACGATAAATGGTATAATTCTACCGTAATCTGATTTAACCAAATGTTAATAATGTGTATCGTATCAATAGATTTGACGTAAAAATGTTTGTTGGTTCTTTTATTATTTATTCAACCAATATATATATCTGTATCTTGGGAGTGTACTAAAAGGTTTGTTCGTGTTCTGACATTCACTATGAATAACTTCATGATGTGCATCTGTGCAGTCCTGTTTACAATGTACAACATGTAGTTTATAGAAACTGGAGAAACATTGATCCTTTGTGGTATGGATTGTTTGTTAGAGCATGTAATGATACCTCTTCAGTGGTGAACATTTTGTAATTTCTGCTTTCTAATTTTGATAATGATATTTCACAGAGAAACAAGTTATTTTCATCATCTTTTATTTTTGATTGTGTGTTGGTCGATATCTTGCTTGAAAAGTTAATCCATCCCACATGTCTTCACATAATTCTCTTCTATCTTCTGCTTTACACAGTTGGTGCTGCAGAACAGTTTCATTTTAAAGATGACACCTTTGATCTTCAAGATGATGAGATCCAGGTATGAGATTCTTATATCATATTTCAAATTAATACAAAATTGTCTTATCTCCAGACACGTGGAACTAAATACATTACTGTGTGTGATATTTCTGCAACAAAAACTTCATCACATATTTTTTTCTTCCTGTTTGTCAATTTCAGTGAGAGATGCTACAAATATCTGCCTTGATTTAAAAAGAAAAAAAAATCACATCTACATACAGGAGGATAGTGGGCTTAACCCTAACTACACATATTGTGTAGGCCAGGCTATTTAGGTAGATTATAGAGCCGCGGGGCTCTCAGGCCCCCCCCCCCCCCCCCCCTCCATCTCTCGGCCGTCAACCACGCGATTGGCACACACATTGCCTATGACGTAATCTAAAGTGCCATGAAGTTAATTTTTCAAAAATTATAAATTATGCTAATTTATGCATAATGGTGCATGAAATCAGACAATTTGGTATAAATCACTAAAGAAAGCTCAAAACAGGCACATTTTTTGTGTAATTATTCTTTTTAGTGTCCTTAGCAAATAAAAGAGGAAAAAATGTGCAATCAGAAAAAATTTCTGAAGTATTTTATTTGTTTTTTGAATTTCTTATGTATTTCCTTGTTTTTTCGACTTTATGTTTTTCATTGTTTTTTTCGATGAAATTTGTCCGCAACATTGTACCGAACAAGAAAATATGTTAATTGATTTTAATCAATAAAACCCCCAAATAATCATGCTTTTATGAAATTTGCCTGTAAACACAGTTTGCATTGAAATTGTACACAAATTCACGTCTTCGAGCAATTTTTTGGTCTGACATGCACATGCATATTTATGCGCAACTTCGGAACCGGGCGCCAGGGCATTGCAAATTTGGTGTCAAAAGATGCGGGAGACTCAAAAGAAAAAAGTCATGAATCGTCGCGGCGATAGCTTTTAGGGATAGCAATACATCGCGCGAAACGTCGAGGGCCCCCCCGGCCTAGTTAGGGTTAAGAAAGAGGAAAATTTACTGCTAGGGTGAAACACATTGTTGATGATATGGTTAGAAATCATCAGACTGAGCAATTGTACAAATTTGGACAAATTATGAGACTTGCTGAAAACACAAAGATATGCTCCAGATTTCTCATTGTTGTGCAATGATGAACTGTTACCGGTATGTTTCCACCATGGCTTCAGTTTTGTAAAGCCGATTTGGTAATAGCAATGTGCAGCTGAGCCTGTGTCTGCCGTTTGTCACCTTTTCAAGCTAGACCATCTCTCAAAGAACAAACCCAGATGCAGAGAATACCAGGGACTGGCAAATAACCTGTGATCCAGCAGCATCATATCCAGCTAATTCGGAGGGAAGCTGCATGCAAAAGTGGCACACTGTGATTCGAGGAACTGTGATCAGCAAGTGAGGAAAAGTTGTCATTGAGTAGTTCATTCAGCCATCCATCTGTCAGCTACACCTTTGATTGGAGACATTGCTCCATGCAGTGTCTCTAGAATGGGATGTAGATATACCAGTGGCTAGCAACATGGAGAAACATCAAAGTTTTAGCATCTTTTGCTGTAAAGAAAGAAAGAAAAAAATTCTACCATTTCCATAAGCACTCTGGAGTTCATACTGCAACAAGCATTACCACTGATGAGGATATGATGTGAAGCACTGAACAAGTACTACACATACATCATCTAGAGGACAAGAGCATGTTGGCAGCAGGGGACTCGCTGAGAAGTAAATTACCACCCCACTCCAGACAAGTGAAATGAATTGAGAGTGTATGGACAATGTTCTGTGGCCATGCAGTCAAAAGAATTATTTATGGTCTGCCCCAAGAAATACTTCAGAAGCCATAACACCTGGTCTGTGCCACAGTATCGCTGAAAATCATGCTCCATCCTTTAATACCAACCATGCTTTCAGAGTGCCTCACAGTGAGTATCTGAGTCTCTGAGTGCACCTTGCTCAACTCCGTTGCAATCCATGCAAGCTTCACAATGGACGGCATTGTGAAGGTAGACGAAGGGCTGCTGACCGTCCCTGCTGGAAAACGCCGTGGCGAGGAAGGAGAGGGAAGCCATTCCAGCAGAGAAGCAAGAGTGGCTCCCATCACCAAAGTAAGGCCTCTGGAATGTCGATACTCAACAGGCACTTGGGGGTTGTGTGAAGCAGAGGGGTCAGACACACAAGTTCTAGGACAAGGTCAGGACAGGCCCTCAAGTTGTTGGAGTTTCCTGGAAGCTCTGCTTGGAAGATGGCTAGCTCAGGGACGTTATGCTATATGTATGGTAGTCAGCTTTAGCAGTAGCACAGGGTTCCAGTTTGCTTGAACAACTATGAATTCTACTCATGAAGCAGTATTAACTCTCCAGGCTGAGAATTCTCATAATGTCAATGTTATAGTATGATGTCCCTTGTCTGGCTATAGTTTCTAATGCCTGTCCATGTTCCCTTTCCCCTTTCAATTCAGCTTATTTTATTTTGTAATACTAATGATGTATGATCTCCCTGTCAGTAGGTATGCCCCAGAACTCATTAATTGTATCCACAGGTAGGTGTAACGGAGGATACTTTCTGCGAACAATATGCTTGATAAAATGTAGGCGCTATGTTTCATCTATTAATGGTGATTGGTGTTATAACACATCTTGCTCTTTTCCTGTGTTTGCAGACTGAAATGGAGGCCATCAATAAGCTCTTTACAATCAACTTCAAAGAGGTTGCAGATTATCTCAAAGCAACTCCACTTCACAAACGACTTGACATACCTGAGAAGTACTTTGAGGTGAGTGGTCCATCAAATTCTTGTTAATCATGAACTTATTGCATGCTATTTTCTGACAAGGTAACATGGGCTAATCCCACTGGAGCATAGTCATTTAAAAATTAATTACTTGGTGCAGTAAAGGCACTACTTAGGAAGTAGCTGTCTGTGAATTGCACAATAGCCTTTATAGATAAAAGTCATTTGGATTGACTTATTTGGCATTAGAAGTGATTGAGCCTTTTCTTTTTAACCTCAGTTCCCCCCTTTTTTATAGATTTTATGATTGTGAATTCTTTTTTTTATGTCATTTATTTATCATTTTTCATTTAGATGCACATGACACTCAAGTACTTCCTTGATTACTCTTTGGAACCTCCCTGCCCTTGAATCTGATCATACATTGGTTACAGACAATTTCCTGTGAAGAGGTGAATGAAATGACACCAAACATGTTAATCTCTCTGGATTTGGTGTTTTCTGCCGATTCTAAAGAGATATGCTAATGGTTAGATTTTGCATGTGATACTCTCAGATACATTAAAGTATTTCTGTAAATGTTAAAAGTGCATAGTCTCTGTAGGAGACATGTTGTTTCACTTTTGTCTCTTTTCTTTTTTTGCAGAAAGATATGTTAGACAAAATTATTGCAGATGCAGATTATCATTCTGCGAGATTTAGGGAACAGATGTCGCAAGAAAAGCGTGAGAAAGCAGCCAGAAGAGCAGCTGAACGCGATAAACACACTTCACAGGAGGATTGTGCTCAAGCAAAGAGTGACTGCAGTGAACAAGTGGAGGAATTAGTAAATGTGGAACAATGCGCAGATAGGACTGCACAAAGTGAAGGCAAATGCTATAAAATCAGCAATGACTCACAACAGCAGAAGAGAAGCATAGACAGTAGTTCGCAATCAGAGACTGCCGCCACCACCATTCATTGTCAAAGGGATGTGGACTTAGAAAGTGAAAGGAGTGATAGGCAAGGGACAGCTGTGTCTGATGCTGAAGAGAAGTCTGGAGTACCTGCAGCATTAATAGCGGAGTCCAATATTACTGGTACGTAAGAGGAGTGACTGGTATGGTGTGAACGCTCAAGGTACCGTGTTTCTGTCAGAAGCATGCTAATTAATACTACATCAAATACAATTCATGCTATCCCTTACAAAGTACACCTATTTTATGTTTTTATTTTTACTCCCTATCCCCTGTTGGGTTTCATGTGCTTGATATTTGAAATTTACACTTTAATGATGTTTTTCCTTAATGATAGGATTGATTCAATGTAAATTCAGATCGCAATATGACAGATGATTATAGTTTTGTGGCTTTGAAATAGTATTTAAAAGTTGATGATGGCTGAAAAATTAGACAAGGAGTCCTGAGAAAGTAAACAAGGAATAAGTAAACCTAGGCCACTCTTGTCATATTTTAGGACTGCAAGAATACTAACACAGGGTGGTCGACAAGAGCAGTATTTGGCAGTGATATGCTACAATTTTTGCATGATTTGGAAATTTTGCATTATTCTTACTGTCTTGCCAAACAGTGATGACATCAAGAAACTTGTAAATGCACCTCAAAACTTTATCAAAAATTTCACTAATCCTTGGATTCGAAGTTCATTCACCATTTTTAAAGTTATAAATAAGGTCAAGATAACCCCACAGACCATATATAGAACTTACGAGGGGCATTGTGAAAGTATACTCATGCTCAGAATATAGCCTTTTTTTATGAAACATTTCAAGATTTCAATTTGTGGATGAGAAATACCACAAGGTAAGTCAAATTGAAACAAGTATTCAAGTGTGAAAAATTTATGCTCTGGTAATGACTAATGAAATGAGAATACAGCCAACCTTGCTTAAGTTGGCCTCGCATAAGTTGAAGGTCTTTTCAAGTCCTCTTCTCTTTATATTCTATTGATTTTAATCCCTCATAAGTTGAATTTTCTCTTAGTCAAAGCTATTTCTTCAGTCCAAATAGATTCGACTTAAGGCGAGGTTGACTGTAGATATGACATGGATTTATTTGGTCATGACATGTTACATGAAGCTTAATATTTTGCTGTTTTCCTCTATACAGAAGCATCTACTGAATCACCAGTGAGAACAGATGATGCAGACCCAGAAGACTGGCTTGCAGGGATTCTGGATGAATGAAATCAAACACACATTGCATGTTGGAGTGTTTTGGGTAACATTAACTCCCCATCCTCTCCCCCCAAAAAGAATAAAATTTGATAACTAAGAACTTTCTCTCACTCTTACACATGTACAGGAACACATACGGACTTGTGCAATTGCTTCATAATCAATTTGTTTTCCAGTGGCAAGATGTCTCCACATTATTAAGATATCACATTTTAGAGTGAAAAAAAAAGTGTTGTGCATTCCCTTTTCTTCTCTTTATTTGTCTTGAGATTATCCCCTTAAAAAGAACAGTTTACAGTGATTGATATTCATCAAGTGCAGTGTATTTTCTGACAGTTGAACCTCCAGCGTACAGTCATTTTCATTGCAACTGATTGACAAATTGCCCTACATCGACGTAAATAAGCACTGAATTGATCAGTGTAGTAGTAGTAGCCATGATAAGAAATCATGGGCGCACATACTCGAGCAGGATTTGAACCTACAACCTCCTGATCTCTGGACAGGAGGTCATAGGTTCGAATCCTGCTCGAGTATAGGAGGTCGTAGGTTCTAATCCTGCTCGAGTATACCCTGTATGTATGCCCATGATGCTTGTACACTGATCAATTCAGTGCTTATTTACGCCCATGTAGGGCAATTTGTCTATCAGTTGCAATGAAGACATCTCGATGGAAGAGTTTCATGAATTTGTACAGTCATTTTGTTCTTATGCTCATGCATTTGATTGGATATATTTAAGCCATTTTTTTTTTTCTCAACAGTCTTCTATTTACACTCCTTTTATTGAATTATACATGTAGTTGCAGTCCATTTCTTTGTTCTATCAAATTTCTTTGTAATCTTTTTCAATGCCAACAATTCTAGTATTTAAGTTCATATTATGTTCATAATAATATAATATTGTATCACAACAAATATTCATTTCAGGTTAATATCCAATTTCAAGCCACAGTGCATGCAGAATTTTTTTGTTGTTCTGAAATGTGAATGTTGATACATGGATATGGGAAAAATAGTTCTATAGATCTAATGTGAGCTGGTAAATGGCTATTCAAAGGCAGAAACCAGACATCCCTCTTACATTTTAGACCAGAATTATTGTTGATGTACATTAGATGTTTTTTTTTTTCCAGTCTAATGTAAAGAGTAATTTTGTTTTGAAAGATGAACTGCTGTGTAGACTATTCTGATGAATATTAGTGTGGATGAGAAATGAGAATTATTTTGTTTATTTCCTTTTTTAAAAGAATGTTTTGCACATTTCTTGAATTTTTCTTTTTTGTCTTTTTAAAGGACAAGTTCACCTTCATTAACATAAGGATTGAGAGAATGCAGCAATATTAGTAGAACACATCAGTGAAAGTTTGAGGATAATTGGACAATCGATGCAAAAGTTATGAATTTTAAAACTTTTTGTGTTGGAACCGCTGGATGAGGAGACTACTAAGGCTCGTGATGTCATATGAGTACAACAGTATAAAGAAAACAAAGAAAAATCAACATATTTTCACTTTTTTCGCATAATAAAGGAGCACTTCACTTGCCTCTTTCTAAAGGCAATGGGAATAATATTACCCATAACATATGTCAGTAACGAGTCAAGGGAATGAGTACTTTTTGTCAAAAGATGACATTTTGTGAAATTCTCTTTATATTTTCCTTATACATATTGTTGTACGCATGTGACATCATACACTGAAGTAGTCTTCTCATCCAGCGGTGACTGCACAAAAACTTAAAAAATTCATAACTTTTGAACGGATTGTCCGATTTTCCTCAAACTTTCAATGATGTGTTCTACTAATATTCCTACATTCTCTCAATCCTTATGTTAATCAGGGTGAACTTGTCCTTTAAGTATTTGCCTTCACTGCCATTTCCTTCACATCAGGATTATACATGTATTTCACTGTTTCACTGGTAGACAAGTTCTCTTTTTATTTGCCTAAAATTTATACGCTGTAGGCAATCTAATTTCAGATCCTTTGTCAGTTGAGACTAAACATCAATCACAGTCAAAGTTCATAGGTCCTTTTTTTCGAGTCCGCCCATCTTGAGCAAATATCACGTCAGGCTTTATTCTACATGGTCCTTGTAATAGCAGTGCAATTCACTGAGGATGATGATATGGGCTGGGGTCATGTAAAGATCAGGTTTTAGTGTCAATGAATGTAAATGTACGTTATGACCTTATAATGTGGCAGCAACAGAGTTTTCGCTCATCCGACTGAGTGGCCTGGGTGAGGTATGGCTACAGTATGAGCTATTTCTCTCTTTATGTCTCTCTCCTGAGGGTTGCTTAAGGTTGCCAGGGACCTAATGCCCCGACAAAGGTGGTACAATCTTGTCCATGGTTTAAACCATGGACAAAGACCATAGTATTGTATGGAGCGCCAAGTGTCGCATGACTTATTTTGTTACAAAGTCGGTCATTTTCGTCGACGAAATGATAATTTTGTAATGAAATGACAACATTTCACGAGAGAAATGATCATGTCATTAATAAAATGAACATTTCGTCAACGTACCGAAATGACTGATTTTGTAACGAAATAGGCCATGCGACAATTGGTGCCCCATACCACCTTTGTGAATTTGGGCCATTGCTTATGCAGGGCTCCACACTGACTTTTATTTTTGGTGGCCCAAAGGCAAACATCCGACCTTTTTTGGTGGCCCGATCAGGCCACCAAATTCTTTATTTCTGAAATTTTGGTGGCCCGACGTGTGTTTTTGGTGGCCCTGGGCCACCGGGCCACCGTTAGTGTCGAGCCCTGGCTTATGTGTTGTCCACCTGTCTCTCCATCCTAGATCTCATTTTAATACAGTGTAGTTCTGAAAGAAAAGCAACAACACTCAGTATAGGTCTACATATTTTTTTTTTTTTTTTTGGGGGGGGGGGGGTACCTGATGAAGGTAAGCTACATGGGGTGTACAATGTAGATGTGCTGATTAGATTTAAAGGCCCCTGACATCCAATTCTAGTCCTGGGAAATTTCATTCCATGATGATTTCTGTTGATGTGAAGACCTGTGTGACAGCATGAAAGCCAAGCGAGTAAAATTCTAAGGGTGGAATTTCGAAGCTAGAATAATAAGCTTCAAAGCTGGAATAACATGAAAAATAAAATGATTAAAGATCTATGATACATAATGTGATTCCAGTTTTCCTAAATTTATGATTTGTAGACTTATTCACATCAGCAGATCATTGACTTAATTTTGATTAAAAATGGCACTTTCTGCTACATATTTGTTTAAATTGATCTTTTGGTAATAAATATGGTGTGAATTCAAGAAATTGGTAGTTATTGTATTTTATTTCATTTTTTGAAATGATATTGGTGAAAGGTCAGGTCAAATATCAGGAAAAAAGGAAGAAAAAAGAAATGTCCTCTTAAGCCCCCCTTAGCTAGGAATGTTCAAATGATGGGGAAGCAATTGACAAGTTTTTGGACAAATCTGATTGTGGTCAAATAATTGCAGGTCAAAGGTCACTGTACTTTTTATAAATAAATCCATATGGTAACTTTGCTTGTAAACACAGGTTGACATGTAACAGGACAGGAGAAAATCTGTCATTTAATGCAAAATTTTGACTCGTGCAGAAGCCAACAAATTATTACAATAAAATAATAGAAATATAATTGGGACATTTTCACTGTGCTGACTTGCATGATTTGTTGACTCATGCAATGTCAACTTTTGCAAGGTTTCCTGTATACATGTATCATTCTCAAGCCATTAAGTACAGTTCGACCTCAATTATCCGGCCATGTCGGGACCGGCGCTCATCCGGATAAGCGAATTGGCCGGATATGGGAGACACAATGTTAATGTATATAGCTGCCGTCCAAGCTGCCGTCCCAGTGCACTGGCAGCTAGGCAGGTAGCGTACCCCGCAACGGTGGTGTAATCTCTGCTAGCCTGCGCAAAATTATAGTCCCTTCTTCACAAAAATAAAGTACACTGTATATCTTTATGTGAAAATCATACATGTTTTACCTCATTAGATATTGAGAAACCTATCATGCACATCTTATGAAATTAGTGAAATAGATCCATGAAAGTCACTGTTTTTTCTCAATTTTTGGATGAAAAAAAAAAAGGCCTTCACTGCATGAACGCGTCCAGATAATAGAGATTTCTGGATAAAAGGAAACCAGATAATCAAGGTTGAACTGTATGGCAAGGAATATCCTAGAGCAATATCTATCTAGATGGAAAGAAATGATGGGAAAAATGAAACCCTTTAATTATTTTCTTTCAAAAGCACTGTGATTAGATTTCAGGGGGGCGTTTCATGAAGGAACTTGTCGGATAAAATATCCAACAAGTCTCTTTTATCTGACAAGTTTTGAGAAATTCTTTAGTCTGATTGGCTGATTTCTCTGAACTTGTCGGATATAATTGACTTGTCGGACATTTTATCCGACAAGCTCCTTCATGAAATGCCCCCCAGGAATTACTTTACGGATAAGGGAGGCAGAGTGATTTACGGTCCCCAAGATGCCTTTTGGTAGGATTGTTGAGGGCCAAAACACTACAAATTTCAAACATACCTTGAATGTCTACCTTGATATTCAGGTAAATTTTATAGAGCATAGTCACCTCTAAAAATAAAATGATACATTGTAATTGTTTGTTGGGGGCCCCTAGACAGGCAGTTAGATATAGTTAAGGCCATACCATTGAGGAACACTGCAGCAAAGTTGCATCCGAGGTCATACTATTTTGAAGCTTAGCTACACACAACATGCTGCTTTATTAGTGTTAGTTGACACTGAAGAACATCAAATGACGATTGCATAGCATTCAAGTCTTGTCTTTTGTTTTTTACCACAGAAAAAAAAACATTGACGACCTATGCGATGCAGTTTCAATATAATTTTCTCAGTGTTGACAAATCAATCATATCAATATGAGCAATATTTAGCTTTACAATTACAACATGTTTACAGTTACAGGGAAAACGTGGACCTCTATCGCATTGACTTAAAGTGTTAAAGGACAAGTCCACCTTCGTGGAGTGAGTAAATGCAGCAACATTAGTAGAACACATCAGTGAAAGTTTGGGGAAATCGGACAATCCGTTCAAAAGTTGTGAATTTTTAAAGTATCTGCAAAGTGATTGCTGGATGAGAAGACTACTACAGTGTATGATGTCACATGCGTACAATATAGGGAAAATATAAAGAGAATTTCACAAAATTTTACTTTTTGAAAAAAAGTGCACATTTTCTTGACTCGTCACTGACGTATGCTAAGGGTAATATTGTTCCCCTTGCCTTCTGAAAGAGGGAAGTCAAGTGTTCTTTTATTTTGCGAGAAAAGTATTTAAAAAAAAAGAATTTTCTTTATATTTTCTTTATATCGTTGTACACATGTGACATCAAAAGCTCTAGTAGTCTTCTCATCCAGCAGTGACTAAGCAGAAACTTCAAAAATTCATAACTTTTAAACGGATTGTCCGATTTTCCTCAAACTCTCACTGATGTGTTCTATAAATATTGCTGCATTCACTCAATCCACATGTCTATGAAGGTGAACTTGTCCTTTAATGACTGGTGTTGGATTTACTGTATGCACATAAATACTTGTTTGCTGTATGTATGTACTTACATACATACACGTACATGCATATTTATATACATGTATAAAGTATAAAGAATAGTGGGAGAGAGAGTGTGGTGTCAAAGACCTTTTGCTATTTAAGATGTTTAGGGCAGTTCTTGTAAGGTTATAAGTTCTAAGCTTGATAATTAGTAAACCATGTAAATTATAAGTGTGTAAAGAAAAGGACCATCTTTATTGAGAAATTGCTTTTCACAGATTGAGCAGATCCTCATAGGACCACACTTATTCAAGTGAAAATTTACATCATGAGAACTAATAGAGCTAGAGGGTCTATGTATTTTTTCTTCTGATTATTTTTCTGTTTTTTTTTTCTCAAGGAAATTTACCTGAAATATAATTATGTGTGTGGATTCAGTTCATGCAAAAGTATTAAAAGATCACATCAGTGAAGTTTGAAGAAAATCATTACTGTTTCATACAAATATTTAGTGTATGTGCTGTCTGCATTATATGCAGATATTTAGTCTGGTTTTCTTTACTTTTTGAAAAGAGAACAAAATACACAGAAGAAAAAAGTCCGTGATTAAAACTTCAGATAATTAATTCCAGCAGTTTAATGACTCGTTGACTTCATGTACAGTATTTGTCTAATGATACTTGTACAATACATGTACTTACATTCTTGTTGCCAAGATACATGTACAGTACTAGTGTGCTTGTACAGTGTACAGTATAAGAAATCTCTTGTACTGATTCAGCACTAGGTGGAAGTACAACATTGTATGCTGCACATGTAATCAACGGTTGCATGGTCATGTGATGTCTTGTCTGGGTATTTTTCTTCTGTTCTCAAGAATTGAGCTACAATGAAAGAGAATTGAAAAGAAAGAAAGCAAAACAGCTAGGACCAGTGTGTGAGAACTCTGGCACATAGCGAGAAAATATCTTCCCCACTGTTTTTTTGTTTTTAATAACACCATTAATAATGAGATGTAGGCACCATAAGCAGTTCACATGCATTGTATGTTTACATGTACAACACTTTTGTCATACATGCAGTTCTATTAGACAGAGTTGTAGTACTTTGTATGTGTTTGTTTTGTGTACATATGTTTATAGATATGTACATGTATATGTGTGTGTGTGTGTTATTATATATATATATATATATATATATATATATATATATATATGTACACACATATGTATATGTATATGTACATCTGTATATGTACACATACACATGCATACTTTCTTATTCATGTGTGCATGCATGCACCATCAATGAATTACAGATCGTACTCCAGTATGCTGAGACACGAAACCACACATTTAAATGCATTGAGCTGTGAAATTACATTCACACACGCACCCACGCACACACACACACACACCCACATATATATATATATATATATATATATGTATATGTGTGTGTGTGTGTGTATCATAGTTATATTGAATAGTGTATTTCTTACATTATTCTTGATTAGTCTAATTGGTATTTGTGACATTCATCGATTTTTTTTTATACATTGTAGTTCACGGTCGTGAGAATATGAATGTTAGAAATACACTTCAATATAACTAACATTATATTCATATGTTATAGTGATATTGAATAGTGTATTTCTAACATTCTTGATTACTTGAATTAGTATTTGTGAAATTCATTGATTTGTTATACATTGTAGTTCACGGCCGTGAGCTATCTATCTGTCTATTATTATTATTATTATTATTATTATTATTATTATTATTATTATTATTATTATTATTGCATGGGGAATCCCGTGTAATACAAATTATACTCTATTACATGTAGTTACCCACACACACATATGTTATGAATACACGATAAACACGTCTTCACTATACCTAGAATAAGATGGTACATGCTCTTTTGTGCACTATTCTAGCCAATATTCACTCCAGATAATCTTTGGTACGCCTAACATTGTATAGCGCATTCAAGATCGTGTACTTTTAATATATATCAATGAATAAAGGTACAGTCGTGTATGTATGTATGTATGTATGTATGTATGTATATATATATATATATATATATATATTTATTTATTTATTTATATATAAACCTCATAGCAGAACAACAATTATAAGACAAACACCTAGATGAGATACGGATTCGACGAATGTCCATCTCCACAATACGTGTATAGACAAGTTTAATTCATTGTACAGTCATGCATACATCGCACCGCTCTTATTGTTTAGTATCCAATATACAGAGTATTATTAGACCCTGATACATTATACATCTATACATAAACCATAGAACCCCCTTTTTTATTTACTTTCTCCCATATCAACCCCTTGAATGTATACATCTAGGTTAAATAGCAAATATGAAGAAAGGAAGAGACCTTAATTCGTATGCGAGGGTGTACCAAACGTCAGACTACACTGTTACAGTAGCAAGTTACGAGACAATAATGTAATTGGTTGTTAAAATTACATCGTACATGTTTCTATGCATACAAAACCGACGGCAAATTTGCCAAGTATATAGTGGCCTCAGAGGGGAATTCCCTGAAATGTATTTGTCAATTCAGTGAATGCAAAAAAGAAGGAAAAATGAAACACCTGGCGAACCTTTGAAAATCAGAAAATTTGTTGAAAGGTAAATTGTTGAGGTTTTTAAAATACATTGTACCAGTAAATTCCCCATACTGCACCTAGATGGTACATATACCCTTCCAACACCTTTTGATGTCGTACACAAAATTGCGAATACTGTGAATTTCACCGATCTTATACTCAAACAATGTCAAAAGAAAAACACAGACCGTCCACCACCTGTTACCATCGAGTATGTTGGGACAAAATGACTCTACATGCCTCTTGGGGGAGCAATGTCGAGTGCTTGAAAAATAAGTGAATTGTTACGTTGGAATATGAAAGTTCTACTTGGAGAGTAATTCGCTTTATCAATGGATTTTGTGAATGATGTAAAACCTCACTAATGTTTATTTATCAAACTGTGAAGTCCAGTCCATTATGAAAAGACTGACGCGATTCAGTCAGCTTGGTGTTTCTTATAATGTATGGAGGCATAGCGTGTGTGTGTGTATACAGTATGTATATATATATATATATATATATATATATATATATATAACCTATCACAATAATATTCGATATGAATCAGCAAATACATTAATGATACTCGACATGCAGTGTGATAATCTCACTGAGATCCTTATTTGTGCGGATTTTTACATAGCAAGTATATTGGACCTAAAGGGCCTATCATTTCACGCTTTTTAGCTCACCTGAGCCGAAGGCTCAAGTGAGCTATTGCGATCGTTCTTCGTCCGGCGTCCGTCGTCCGTTGTGCGTCGTCCGTCGTGCGTAAACTTTTTAGGTGATACGCTATCAGCGTATCACCTATTGTGATTGTCAAAATCTCTCTTTATTTTTTTTTATTCTTCTTTCTTTCTGGACAATTTTGTGTCGTCAATATCTCAAGAATGACATTACGAAATAACATGACATTTTCAGTCGACATGTCTCATGACAAAATCTAGCCACAATAAGGTTTTCATGACAGTAACATATCTATGACGTCATCTAGGCGCCATTTTGTGATTTTCGGACCTTGTCACATGATCGATCATAACTTCATAACTAGATGTCATTTCTGTATCATTTTCGGTGGACATGAAGTTCAGGTCACGCTCTATCTTACTTTTTAACGCTAGTTACACAGGTCATCATTACACGCGCGTAAGCGCGCGTCAAAATTTTAAAAGGCTCAAAACGACTTCCCAATGGGAAATCTCGAAGTTTCAGACAATTTTAAGCGTTTCAAACATTTTCTCGCGTGCGCGTCCGTCCGCGCAATTTCGCGCGCAGAGCCCGTAAGCAACATGAAAATGCAATTTTTTTGACTGATTTGGATTCCTGATACTTTGAGTAATAATATCCATTGATTTCCGATCGATTTCGACCTATAACAAAGGAATGCACTGGCGTCAAAGTTGAAATTCCGCGTGCGCGTCTTTCTGCAAATATAGTGAAAAAACATGTCTTTGTTTATTTCGCCATAGCTCTTTAAATCGTCCGTTGACCCTATATTTATATTGCATATTACAAAAGTATATGAATTGTAAATAACATTCCAAGTATTAGTATTGCCAGGTAAACGCGATGACGTCATCATATCGTCATTTTAAATAAAAAAAGTGGAATTGATTTTTTTGAGGTACTGTTTCTGACATTCATTTGCTCGTATCTCTGTTGTTTAAGCTCAATATTACCCCAAATTCAGATATGTTGCACTTTGAACATTTGCCTTTCAAGTCCATGTAATGGTTTTGAAATATGATGACGTCATCATGCTAGAAATTGTGATTAAAGGTAAAGACTCAAAATCAGACAAGTTTACGTGTTATGTCTATGGGAGGTGATTTTTTTTTAAACCATGCATTGACTTGACAACGTTTAAGCACCTTTACCTCATCTGATTTTACTCCATTTCCTCTGAAACATAAATATGTTGTAGCTGAGACAATAAGCTTTAGTAATCATGCATTTTATGTTTTCAAATCTCCTCATCAGGTTGACAATTTTGCAATTTAAAACTAAAAATGAAATGCAATCTGTACAGAACGATTCCCAATTTTTCTTTGCAACTGTATATTGATCGAATCCACGCTGCCACTTGTGGGAAGTTGAATAGCGCCATCACAAGTCAACACTGTCACGATAGTATTTAGATTTAAGTTTCGCACTCGATCTTCAGGACAGCCATGTGGCATAATCGGTTAGCGCGCTGGTTGTTCATAACGCCATACCGGAAGGCGAGAGGTTCGACTCCCGCAGGACTTTTATCCGTTCTTTCTTTTTTTCTCTTTTTTTTTTCGGCAGTTCAGCTTTACTCCGATGTCATTTATCGTATTATTTTATCAAGTGTACGTAACCCGTGAACACGGCTGCTCTATTTCCCTTGTTTTGTATTGGAGTTTGGAGATTGGGTTTGCTTCATTAATTTTGTCACACTTAATGTTGTAAATTGCCCCTTGTTACAGTGTCCCGCTTGCCACCTTTCGTTTGCTCTTTCCTTTTCTCTTCATTGGTTATTGTTATACTGTAACAGGATAGGTAGGAACATGTACGTTTAAATAACTTGCAGGAATGGGAGCTGAATTGATTAACTCTAGTCCAGGTGTATGGCGTCTCGCTCATCTCTTTGAAATTCCAGGTTGTTATTGTTTGACCCAATAACGGAGTTGTAAACAGGTTATATGTTGCTATAGAGGTATCTTGTGCCACATGAATGGAAAGCATCACTGTTTAGTAGTAGTAATGAACTTTTTCATGTTGTATATGGTATAAATATTTAAGATAAATATATATATATATATATATATATAAAGATTAAAGATAAATTTCACATCCAATCTTCGGTACAGCCGTGTGGCTTTATAGTCACTTAGCGCGCTGCATGGTCATTATGCACTACCTTAGGACGAGATGTTCGAGACCCGCAGGACGCTATCATTTTTTTTTCTCTCTCTTTCTTTGTGTTTCTTTTGGCAGTTCAGCTTTATTCCGATTGATGTCATTTATCGTATTATCTTATCAATTATACTACCCCACGACACACAGTCGCTCAAGTTCTTTTTTTTTTTTGTCGGAGGCTGGAGGTTGGATTTGCTTCATTTATCATACGTATTGTTTAAATTGCCCTTTTTGCCCCGCTTGCCACCTTTCCTTTTCCCTTTCCTTTTCTCTACGTTTGTTCCTGTTATATTGTCACAAGACAGGTCGGAAAATAATTTGCATAACTCAACTGGAGCAGGAATGGCAACTGAATGAATTAACTCTAGGCCAGGTGTATGGCGTCTCGCTCATCTCTTTGAAATTCCAGGATGTTATTGTTTGACGCAATAACGGAGTTGTAGACAGGTTTTATGTTGCTATAGAGGTATCTTGTGCCACATGAGTAGAAGGCATCACTGCTTAGTAGTAGTAATGAACTTTTTCATGTCCATCCATGTCAATTATAGTGTGGTTTAAAGGGGTTGTGTGTCTATCTGCCAAAGAAAAGAAATAACTTATTTTCGTCATGGCTGTTTCTCTATACGTAGCCGTAGGTAATGAGTGTTGTTGGTATCTGAGCAGTGAAGAACAGAGCATCAGGCTAAAATTCCCCTTAGTTATACGCGCTAAGCGTTCAATTTGATATATCTTTCTTTATGTAGTCAATTCCTGCTAATGGAGTTACAGAATTATGTTATGACACGTTTCACTGTAAAAAGTTTGTAAAGCAAAGTTTATGGACCAGGCAAGCAATTGTACATGAATAATACCTACCATTGATTTCAGAGGGAAATTATGATATGTCTAAATGTAAGGGTATCATTGCTTTGGAATTGCTGAGACAATATGCTTGGCACGGGGGCTTCCACTTCTAATAACTGATCCCTTTGAAGATGTGTCGGTCACGGGTGATCGTCATGATTCATCTTTCACGTAGAAGCTTACGTTCCACACTCTTGGTTCGAGAAGACTTACCATCATACTTCAAATTGTTATTAATGGTAAAGACTCAAAATCAGACAAGTTTACGTGTTATGTCTATGGGAGGTGATTTTTTTTAATGTGCATTGACTTGACAACGTTTAAACACCTTTATCTCAGCTGATTTTGCTCCATTTCCTCTGTAACTTAAGTATGTGGTAACTGAGACAATAAGCTGCAGTAATCATGCATTTTATTCTTTGAAATCTCCTCATCAGTTTGACAATTTTGCAGTTTAAAACTGAAAATGAGAATGGAATGTGGACAAAACGATTCCTGATTCATCTTTCACATACATAAGTTTACGTTCCTCATATTTTCGCGTCGAGACGTATGGCCGAGTGGTTAAAGGCGACGTCTCAGAGACGTGAGGTTGCACACGTGCGGGTTCGAACCCCACAAGATCACGAAACAAAATACTTAGCTATTTTACTTTTTTTTTCTTCAATTTTGTATTACATATTCGTCCATGTAGAAATCACATTCGTATATAAACGCACCTATACACACACACAGACACACACACACACACACACACACACACACCATATCCCTCTTTGTGTTGGAGACCAAATTGCTTCGACTGCTGCAAAATTTTGCAGGCTGATTTTGTCAAACCGATCATAGTATGTAATGACGACGACGGAGGTGTTGTACTTTGAACAATTGTCTTTCAAGACCATGTCATTGTTTTGTACTTTGATGACGTCATCACACTGAAAATTGTGATTAAAGGCAAGGTATCAAAACCAGCCGATTATAGGTTTTATGTTTACGGCACGTATTTTTCCCAAGTTGCCAGAAATGGCATAGCGACATCATTAGTTACAAGGCCGCATTTCCGTCTAGCAATGCAATACAATGTCATGTTCACGCGGCCACGTTGGTTGAGTGGGCATTGATTTTCTCCCTGTAATATCTATACATTTCTTTTTTGCCTTACCATTTCCGTGGATGTCCCGTGGCCGAGAGGTTAGAGAAACGGTTTTGCATGCACGCTCAATATAACTTCAATGTGCCTATATCACATTCTTTTCTTTGTCGATCACAGATGACCGACACCTGATGACCCCAAGCGTATCACCTAACTCGTCAGTCTGACGAGTTTCATATCTCGTTACATTTTCATCTTCTTCTTGAAAACCGCAAGACCAATTTTCACCAAACTTGGCAGGTAGCATCCCTAGGGGGTTAGGATCTCAGTTTGTTAAAATGGGCACCATGCCCCACCCAGGGGCCCTAAGGGGCCCCAACCCCCCAAAACTAAGAATTAATCTTTAAAAATCTTCTCTAGAACCAGACGTGATAGAGCTAAGTTAATACTATGACTTATTACATTGATGACTGTAGTTTCAAGTTTGTTCATAGCGGAATCAGGGGTGCCCCCCTTGGGACCCAGGGGAGGGGGTGGGGAGGGCTTCTAATGGGGCCTAAATTGTACATTTTCATCTTCTTCTTGAGAACCCTATGACCGATTTTAACCAAACTTGGCAGATAGTATCCTTAGGGACATATGATCTCAATTTGTTCAAATAGGCACCGAGTCCCACCTGGAGGGCCCCAAGGGGCCCAAACCTCCCAAATTAAGGAATCTTCTCTAGAATCAGAAGTGATAGAGCTAAGATAATACTATGAGTTAGTACATTAATTACTGTAGTTTCAAGTTTGTTCATAGCAGATCCAGTGGTGCCCCTCTTTGGGGAAGGGGGTAGGGGTGGGGAGGTCCAAATGGGGGCCTAAATTGTACATTTTCATCTTTTTCTTGAAAACCTCACGATGGATTTTCACCAAACTTGGCAGGTAGCATCCCTAGGGGGTTAGGATCTCAATTCAAATGGTCACCATTCCCCACCCCGGGTGCCCCCCCCCCCCCCGGGGGGGGGGGGGGGCCTTATTATACATTTTTATCTTCTACTTGAGAATGCCTGGTCAAATTTTGGTAGAGCTGTAAATAATTAAGATTAGTGACTGCATGAAAGGTGAACTTGCGATACTTGGGTGAGCGCTAGACCCGCGGGTCTCTTGTTAGTATACAGTATGTCCCCCCCCCCCCCCCCCACAAAAAAAGTTACACTCGGATTTTCGCATTGATAACACCCAATATGATTAAAATGTCTAAATGCTACTTCGCCAGGGTCTTAAAATATAACATCTTAGCTCTGTTTTTGCAGAAAACCCCATTCAATTTGGTTAAGCGGTCACACAGAAATGTGGATTGTTGTAAAGCATGTCATGAGTATGATTTTCCAAGTTTAGCACTTCGATGCTCTTGTGAGTGAATACAATAGACAGAACTTGGAAGGAAGAGATTCCTGACATGCTCTACAAAATTCCTCATTTCTCTTTGACCACTGAAGCAAATCGAATGGGGTTTTCTGTAAGATGTGGGCAATGATTCATAGTTTCATACCCTGAGTTTTTATTTAGATTGATTTACTATTTTTAAAGATATCATTGCGGAGGGTACCGTTGTATTTTTTTTTTTTTTTTGGGGGGGGGGGGGGGACATAAGGTACATTCTTCTGTTTCGGTAATGCGCCATGCCACATAGCAATAGGAAGTCCTCAAGATAATGTAACCTTGTCGTTGACGCACCTTCTGTGGCGCCCTCAACTCGAGATGTAAAAATGACTTCTCAGGAAATCACATGACGATAGATAGTTTGAAAACCAAGCGGTCCTCCGCGACACAATTCAGACGAAGACAACCATGGCGATGCTGCGGGTGTTTACTTTACTTGCTCTGTTCTTGGTGCCGACTCGTGGAGGTGAGATTACATGTGCTGGTATATATGGATCTTCGAAATTTAAAAAGGGGGGCCTATCCGCCTCATAATGCCTCGGCTGTTTATAATGTCATCCTATAGAACCTTACTGATGGATACTGTGTCTTGAAACTGAGAGATCTTGGTTTGGACTCTGCATCATTTTTATTTTTTTTTTTTACCACAGACCGTGTCCTCTGCAAACCGTTTCCTACCTGAAATCTTAAAACTGCATTATTATGTCCAAAATAAATGCTTTTAACTCTCGTGGTCTTCTAAACCTTGATTGCAGCAAGTTCCACCCCGCTGCATGGTTACAGTGCCCAACTTGAAGCATCACCTGTAGACGCAGCCAAAATGGGGTTTTCTTTGCGTGTTGTCACTCTTTGGGGCCTTAGATTATTCATTCACTGAATTTTTTAAAAAGACATAAATCGCTTATATCATTTTTCATTTTTCTTTTTCATTTTATTCATTTTTTTTTCTGAGGCTGCCATCACTATCAAGCACCTGCTTAAAATGGCAGACTCCCGCATTATAATTATCTTTTCTCTCTAACTGGCATTACGTACTGCAAATTTTTTTGTTTTCACTGTATCAGTTTCAAATACTTTAAAGACTATCGTGATTTTTATAATGTGTATTTATAGAATGTATTTTTGTGCAAAATACATTGCACATGTAGGCCCACCATAATTCATAATTGTTTTAAATAAGGAATATATAGATTTGAAATTGAACTGAAACTGAAACTGTAAACTTAGAATATCATTACCCCTTCCGCAGCTTCATTGCGCTTTTTTTTTATTTGGAATAATATATAGATTTGAAATTGAACTGAAACTAAAGCTGCAACCTTAGAATATCATTACCCCTTCCGCAGCTTCATTGCGCCTTTTTTTTTTCATGATCACCAAATTCATAATAGGTTCAGCGATGATTATAGCTGCACGCTTGGTCGTCAACAGTGGGAGCGAAGCCAGGTGGCAATCCTGACAGGCCCGATAGGCATCATGTTATTGAAAAGAGTACAATCAGATGTAAACAATATTGCTCAGTATATACGCGTGTATTTGTGTTGAATAGTCTTCAGATGTTTTTCCCTCTTACAGATTGCCAGAACGTCGCACAACCTATATCAACACTTAGTCTTTACGAAGCGATAACTTTGGCACACAACGTGGCAACATCGTGTGAAAAAAATGTTCCTATAAATCATGTTTCTTCAAAATGCTTGATGCCGATGGAGGGTTTCACTTTGTCTGGGATTCAAAGTCAAGAAATAGGCAGATAGATGGATTATTTTCCACGAGTCATCACAGTGTAATATTTTGTATGAGTTTTGTTCTCGCGCAAAAAACGCTCGACACAAACGTTTCTTGTCAGAACTCCTGATTCCATGCAACGCGTTCAATCAGCCAGGCAAACTAAACAAAAATTCTTCTCACGGCGTTCTCCACAAAAATGTTCATCGGATTTTGACCTTGCTTTATTTCATGTCAAACAAGTTTATTGCCTCATGAATCATTCGTTGTTGCACCAGGCTGTATTGAAAGACGACTTTTCGTTCCTTATGGAAAGTAAACATGCCTTTGATATGTTCCGAAAATACATTGAAGCAAACACTACGCTCCATGCCCTTCGGAGGAGCTAGGTGAAGAAGAAAATGCATTCAGAAACTTTTTTTTTTGATGTTTTTATGAATTCTACAATAACATGAAATGTCGAGTTGTCTATACGTAATGTTTTTAAACTTTTAAACTTTCACTTTGCATTGTGTTATTATAATCTCATTTTTTATTCTGTCACCGAATTCATACATATTGTTGGGGAAACTTTCCCTTAAAATCTTGTTTTACGGGCTGTCACTGAGAAAGTCATGGTTAGGGTTATACGGCAATTTATCAATACTTAAAATGACAATAAACAAGAAGAAGAAGCAGTTGTCAAATTCCTGAGTTAGCGTGTGTAAGATTACTGTTGTTGTATCGTACAAGTTAACAAGGCGCATTCGAGTCTGATAACCACCAAGAAAGGAAAACCAGGACATGCATATGTGTCACATTGGCGACACTATCATGTTCCCCGTATACGTCTGAAACACTTCAGACCCTTTCTGCCACGGAAATGACAACGAAGAGATCCCGTTCAAATACATCGGCGAAGAGACAGCAAAGACAGGGACAATGGATGTTCATGGTACCTCATCCCCTTCAAATATAACAGCGGTTTCGCCAGGTTCAGAATATAGAAGCAATATTTCACTTCACTCCACACAATGATTATTATAGATTAACCAAGATGGTGCATTTTTAGAATTAAAATTCAATTGTCATTCTGGAGCACTTTGAATAGGCGAGGAACATATGGAAATGTTCGACGATAAAAGTGATTATCTAGTTCAATTTGACCCCCACCCCCCCCCCAAAAAAAAAAAACAACAACACCAAACTAAATGCTTCCATTTTTGCATGATTTTCTCAATGACCGATCTTCATATATATATATATATATATATATATATATATATATATATATATATATATAAGAAGATAATATCTAATCGCAGAAGCTGAGTTACAAAAGAAACTTTAAGAAGATGAGCTTACAGAAAGATGCAATATACTTAGTCATGAGAAGAAGATTATGATCATAAGAAATATTGCTACAGAAATAAAACATATATAAACACATAATATAACTTGCGTCCGCACCTCTCTCATTCTGCACATTTTATAATATCCTTGTCTCTGTGTGTGTATTATGCAGACATATACTATAGTATTTTTTTTTTATGCATGATTATCGATATACGTTTTGATGTGTGTGCATCACTCACAGGCAAACATTATCAAGTATTACTTTGACCAGTGATATGAATTTTGCAATCAGTACATCTGGGCAATACATTCACCTGTCAGAGTATGCCCTGCCTGATGTTCCTTCAGACTCCCACGGTATTGAATTCATGATTATTATCACTCTTTGTGATAATAGTCGTGAACACAATTACAATGTATATCATACTGTATAGTTTACGGTATCAACCAGGTACATTGTGTCATTCGCTTGACTAAATGATGAATCATTCTTTGTGAAATCGAGCAGCACGCATAATAATCAGATTTTATTTCTTTGACATTTTTCCCCTTTCTTCAACCTTCTTGCAGGAGTTGAGGAGAACTTCCGCGAGCTGTTTGAGGCCTATTCGGAGAATTACCAAGCCGTCATCCAAACCTCGGCGGACAGTGGCCTAAGAGATGACGATGAGGTATGATGTAGCTCAGAGAACTTTCAGTTTGCGCCTTCTTGTCCCCTCAACGAGAAAACTGCTCGATTTTATTTCTTTCCCGGTGTCCATCTCTTCTTTTTTTTTTTCACTTCAGAAATATGGATTTGTCAAGCTCAGTTCTCTAAATCATCTTACTTCATGCTCGTCTTCATCTTGCATTATGGAATAACATATATTTGAATTAATAACTTATCTGTTTCAGCGGTTAGATTCAAATAGACCCTAAGATAATTGTACTCCATTCAATTGACTTTGTATTGTATGAACAAGAAATGCAGAAATTAAATCAATCAACCAATCAATCGAAATACTACCATGACCCCACGAAGACAATCTACACACGTGCACAATATGTATTTCTTTTCAGATTATAATATCACCACTGAGCACAGTAAAGGTTCGTATACCTCATTGAAGAAAATAACTTCGGCGTCGGCGTCCTGTCCCCGTTTCATGAGCCACCTTTAGTTTTGTGACCTTTATTTTGCTCATCACGTATTGCGTGAATAGCAGTTTGAAATCATTTGGTCACTCTAGTATTTAAACCACTTTATCATTGAGTTACCGAGGTACATGCTAACCAAGTGCAACATTTCACGTGAAATACATCGGAAATGGCTCGTGAAGTGCGGGCCTGTTAAACACCGGGTTTTCATTTTGTCAAGACGGATAAGTATAGATAAGCGACAATGTCATTGGATACCAAATTGGCAGCAATCTCCAACTTCATTTCCGTAGTGATCTTAAGAGAAGACCTCATTGTCATGATTATATATAGCATCGAAAGTGAGGCAGAAAACTCGCAGTAAACAAACACTGACAAATGAAACGACCTTTTTTTCCCGATCCGTAAGTCGGTCCCCAAATGGTAGGCTGATGCACCGCAGCAGTGCACAAGCCAAATTAATGAGGGTCAGGTTGAGATTCAGTGACATTAATTTCCATGCAGCAAATATAGATGTATGAGTACAAGTAACATGCTTCATGTAGCAACAGGTGCATGTGTGCTTCAAATTCTTGTAAAGATAATTCTTTATTAATTTCTCCTATTGATTATCACCATGCAGGGACCTGGTCCTCACTTAAAACTCCATACTACTGAAAACGTCTATTGGAAACGTGTATAGGCCCTGCTATTGTGTCGGTAGTCTTATTCAAAGTTATTCAAACATTTTTCAAGGATCTGAAACCATATTGTGCCTTTTTTTTAAAAAATAAGTATCACGTGGGCGAAAGAGGATGCGGAATTAAGAGAGTGCACTTTCACAATTAGTTCAAGTACAGAGTAATCACGTACTAAAAAAGAACATGTCGTTAGTTTACCTCCTTTTTAAATGTCAATCCAATTATACTTATTAAACATACACTTATCAGGATAAGTACCATACGTCAATCCATTAAATCATTACATTTATCCAATTAATGTAATAACTCTACATAATTTTCAAACTAAGTAAGTGTCTTCCATACTTTGTATTACCAAGTGATTAACTTTCTGTGTTTCTCTTGCATAGAATGTCTGTTTATTCTTTTATTATGATGGAAAGAAGTAGCAATATATAGGGCATCACTCATGCATTGTATTACAGTCATGTGATCATTGATTTGTATATATATATATATATATATATATATATATATATATATATAATAGATTAAACTTCATAGGCTCGGTCACACATAAGACATGGAATTGAGTTTATTCGTGAGTTCAAGTTATTCCCTATCTTCAACTCAGTATAGAAGAAAATGAAGGGAACCTAGCTTAAAGACAAAAATCGCATCTAACATACACTAACCCTTCAAGCCCAGAAACCACATTTATGTGATTATTTATCATAGTTCTGTATCTTTTGAATATGATTTTGCCTATAACTATACGCATACATTGTTTATGTGTGATATAATTGTAGAGTAATACATTCACTTTCTGTTGAACTATTTTGTTGTTCATTTGTAATTGTTTGTTTCGGCTACACCATTTCAAAAACTTCTCAATCGCTACATCTATTCATTAATAAAATCATTACTAAGTCAATTTCATTATGATTGTTGAATTTTCATCTCATCAGAGATTCTCTCTCAAATTGGTAAATATTTGTCATTTCTTAAAATACAATTTATCATTTTATGCAGGTTGAATGAATGTAACCAGCAGTTCCCTCTAATCTTACTCAACGTAATCAGCAGAATTCACTTTTCCAATTTTCTAATGATAGGACGATTATTAAAGCAGAATCCCCCATCAGAGATAGTTATTACATCGTGTATTCATTCGAACGCAGGAGATGATACCAAGTGGGCATAAACTGCGCATGAGCGTGGCGGTGGTGTTGTGTGTATAGGTGTGTGGATGACCAATGGTAGGTCCTGAAACTGGATTCGCAAATCGCAACAATGGGAAAGTAAAGAGCCGTACTGACGTAGGGATATGCGGCTTGAGAGAATACGGAATATCAAATTTAAAATATTGGGAACAATAGTGGGATTATCGCCTTGTGCTTGCTGTTTCCATATTGACTTTTGAGGTGACTATTTTATGATAACAGTACCACACAACAATCTCACTGTATTTGCACATCGATACAGAGCTAAAAAAAGAAAAGAACAGCATGCTAATTGGCAAATATTTGTACAATGATAAAGTATTAAGTAATCTGTAATAATGATTCATATCTGTTTCGAGAAGTTCAGCTTTCATGTACTGCGTGCCTTTTGGTTGAATTGCTGTTATATGATATCCCCCATGTTCGAATATAAACAAAGTTTCATGTTCCTTTTTATGCCTCCGCCACGAAGTGGTGCCGGAGGCATTATGTTTTCGGGTTGTCCGTCCGTCCGTACGTACGTCCGTACGTCCGACCGCATTCGTTTACGCGATAATTTGAGTAATATTGACAGGAATTTTACCAAACTTGGTCCAAGTATAAAGTAGGATGGGGCAATTACTTGATTAGATTTTGGGTGAAATCGGTCAAAGGTCAAAGGTCAAGGTCAAATCATTAAATTGTACTGTTTACGCGATAACTCAAAACTGGATTCAGCAAATTTCACCAAACTTTGTCTGAGGATAATGTACACTGCAAAAAGTCCGGTATTAAATAGTGAACACCGAGCTGGTATTAAATTTTTGGTGCTCATTTATGGTGTTAAATTAACACCTCCGGGTGTCATTTCCAAGTTTTAAACTGTTTTTTGAAGAGTTTCTTAGTAACTGCACTTCTTGTTGATTTTTAATTTAAACAAGACGATCAAGAATTTTACATTAAAATACTAGATTCTTGAAAAAATGTGAAAATAAATTTACACCAAAGTAACACCAGCTGGTGTGGTCTCTTATTGAAGCTGGACGGGTGTTAAACCATTGATATTAACACCAACAAATATCAAATCAACACCATGTGGTGTCATTTTTTAATTAACACCAGTACAGTGTCAAAATAACACCAGGTACAGTGTCAAATTAACACCACGAAGTGTCAGGTGAACACTTTTCAACACCATCACAGTGCATTTTTAACACCTGTGGGTGTGGTCCTCTATTGATGTTTGATCGGTGTTAGATTTAACACCCGTGGTGTTAAATCTAACACCAATGTTTTTACAGTGTATGATGGGACAATTACTTGATTAGTTTTTGAGTGAAATTGGACAGAGGTCAAAGGTCAAAGATCAAGGTCAAATCCTAAAATGTATCCTTTTACGTGTACATTTAAAACTGGATGAAGCAGCTTTCACCAAACTTGGTCCAAGGATGATGTATGATGGGGCAATTAGTTGAGTAGACTTTAGTGACATTGGCAAGAGGTCAAAGGTCAAAAGGTCAAGGTCAAATGCTAAAAACGTTGCTATTTCCCCCATATCCATGCAATTCCCGAAGGTATTTTCTTGAAACTTAGTGTAGACATGTACTACTGCATAAAGATTCTCCAGAGAGAGTTTCATGTCATAAGGTCAAAGGTCAAAAGGTCAAAGGCTAGGTGAATATGTCACAATTTCACTTTTCTCGCAAATGGTTCAATGTTGCTTCATAGAACTTGGTACATACACATGTACTGACTGGCAGGGATTTTCTAGGGAATGTAGGGGTCATGGGTCACAATAGTCAGGGGGTCAAAGGTCAAGGTCAAATCCTCAAAAATTTATTTTTTTCCCTCACATTCTATTATATGCAATGCTTGCATTATTATTTTTAAAACTAAAACTTGATATATACATGTATTCCCTTATGGAGATCCTCTGGGAAATCTCCAACCAGAAGGTCAAAGGTCAAAGGTTAAGGGTCAAAGGCCAGGTTAAAATGCAATATATATATATATATATATATATATATATATATATATATTTATATATTATACGGTTATTTCACTCTTTCTCCATACCTTGAAAATTACTCAATGCATAAACACATAAAAGGGTCGGTCAGAAGTCAAGTAAAAAATTTTCAATTCCCCAAATACAGGTACCTGCACTCCATAGCAAACCTAGTTCAAGGAAAGTAAACATTCAAGATATTTCTGACAAACCTGTCATTTCAATATTTTGTCAGTTTTGTGAAACTGTCATAACACATTGTGAAGACATTGTACCAAACACCTATTGGGAGAATCATGCATTATGGCGGAGGCATCAGTCGCCATAGCGACATTTCTAGTTTTTAAGATGTAAGGGAATGCATTTTGATGTGATAAGTTGTTGTGTTAAGACAAGGTGATGAACATTTCTATATAATTATGTTCTACAAGCCCCGAAAACAGTTCTCATTATCAAGCATTGGTCAAACGTATGAAAGTCAATCTTCTTCCCATTGTTGATGTGACTTGCCCGCGCAAGGTTTTATTACCTCGTGAGACTGATCGGCACCAGATGGATAGCTGGATTCAGCACAAGCCCATTCCACATAAAATGGTGTGTGATTAAGAATCACGATAGCTCAAATTAGCTGATTAGGCACAGTAGTAGACAACACAATGTACCTTGCAATCGGTGGCGCTACATCAAGAAAACTTCCACATCTCCGTATTGTACTGTGATTTAATCTGACCCATTACCTGTCATTATATGTACGTAGAAGGTCGTATCTAGTCTATTTACCACGGGGGCCCCTGGGCATAGAATCATAACAAACATCGAGAGTTCAGATTTAAATCTAAGCACTGTGAGGTGCTATCTCCGATTCTGATTACACTCGTGACCCTACATTTTGCCACTTTGCCCTCAAGTTGTTTCTGTTTATTTCTTATTAAAGACAGATGAAATAATATAGATTAAAGGGTATTGTCATACTAATTAACGGCAGTCGGTGCCATTGGTCTTTGCTCGCTGGCCATTTGCAACGCGTGACTGAAAGAGCAAGTACAAAGGTCCAAGTTGTTGGATTTGATTAGCGAAGAGATACGCCCCCTTCAGGCCTGTGCCCTGTATCATCCACGGGAAAAGTTTGCGAGGCACGGAGCTTGACCTTAACCACCCATTGCGATACCCTAGATCCTAGGGATTTGGGCTCTCTAGTTGATTACAAAGCTGGAGTTATCAGTGAATCCAACAACAATCTCGGACAATATTACTCATCAAAATTAACAAAAGCCTCTGTATCTGCTATCATTGCTCTTCGACTTTTTTTTTCTTGAATGAAATGTGATAATGCTATAAGTTATATTTACGCAACACATTTGAAATTATTCGAAATTAATATCATTACTCAGTTCACACTTTCAAGGTAAACGAAATACGTTGGGACATATTGTGCATGTATGCACGATCTTTAGTATCGCGGAGGAGAGAGAAGGGATATCATGGATATAGTCTGTGTTAAGACAGGTTTTCAATGTTGATTTTACTTTGTTTTTATCAGTATTGCTCTAACAACTGGATATTATTTCCACAGTATGGGATCAGCTTCAATTGTCAACCTTCGGTCTCCCCCGAGAAACCTACATCAGGCAAGTGATCTCTCAAATCATCCCTCATTATAATATTACGTAAGAAGTGTTAGTCTGGCATATAGCACACTGATATACTTGTAGTTGTCACTGCTCGGAACTATTTGCACAGGATACTCAGGGATGAAATTCTGCACATCCTATAATAGAACACCTAAGGACAATGTGTTTGGCTAACAGTGTCCGGGTGACCCACATGTACGATAAAGAATAACCTGGCACGGATATTGAAGAGAGACCCCGTGAGAGAGCATGACAAATACTGAAGAGGCTATCTTGACAACACTTGGTATTATATCAACGATTCTAGCCCTTTTTGAAAATTATCGGGTTTTTTTTTTCCTCATCTCGCCGCTGTGATTCAGTATGAGCTCTATATCTGGAAATGGATCAATATTTTGACCAAGAATTTGTCATGATAAGTCATTACATCATGCACTCAACATAAACTTTCACGAACGCAGTAACAGGAAACTCAAAACGACTTTGAAACTTCCGTTATCTGAAACTGTAGATCAATTATCGATCCTTTTGATTGTGATAATGTGAAAGAGCTCATATCGAAACTAACATGCTCATTAATTTATTGAACGGTATTCTCGTTTTCCATACAGGAATCTCATTAGTTTTTGATATGAATGGATATGAGGCAAAGTTGGAAGTGGTTAAAATTGAGAAAAACAGAGAGGTCGACGAGTGAGAATAGAATGGGCATTCATCTAAAGAATACAGTATTGTGTTGTATATTCTCTTTATATCATTGTCAACGTATTTTACAGCGAAACATTGACGCAAAACAAAAAGGGGCTTCATGCGTTGATGCTGTTTTGTAAACACGAGGAACTGCATGTTACAAATTCCTTGGAAAAGAACTTTGGCACAGCTCGAAATTGCATACATTATTTTCGCCGCAACGCTTCTATACTACACATCTTCCGCATTGTAAATCATTGTTCGTTCTCTTCTCCTGTACTACTGTAGTTTTGTTTACATGCCCACTTTGATAAATGTCCTGTCATACGCATTGCCTGGTATCTATTCGTCTTTCTTAGCTTATCAAAACTTCAAAGCTGAAGCTTCTTTCGTTGATGAGTATTTGAGACGTATACCAGCAAACATTGCTCTTTGTGGACTATTTCCACTTTCGCAGAACATGATATTGTCAAATACACAGGAAAATCTGTTCAAGCAGAATTAGCACTGTTTGTAAAGCGTTGTCGAAACAACATTATATCTGTGAGCTCTCTTATTTCATCTAACTTTATGTTACAGTATATGAATTGAACTGAATCAAGAAATCTTTAAAAGCCACCTATATATCTCAAAGCCCACTCTGCAAACGACTCTGACTAAGGGTGTTTCACGCGAATGGCTCTTTACAAACGTAAATAGAGTTTCGAAATATTTCCCTTGGGTAGATCTGTAGCATCATTATCACAATACATTATGGCTGCAGATTGCCAGTTCATGCTTCTTCATCCGCAGAAAGCAACGTTTTCAGGAATTCAGACCATTTTACACACACAGTCATAAACACTAACACACTCACAGATACACTCACACAAAGCGGATGTATACGCTCTCTCATCTTTAATTAGGACACTTTATCAAGATAGCCTACGTGAATATTGAGTTATTATGTTGATCTCATTAGTGAATTTCATAGATATGGTCAATTAATACAAAGGCCCAGCTGTCGCTAGCGATGGTCAAGTCTTTTACTTGGTTTTTGTTTTTGTTTTTGTTTTGTTTTTTGTATCTTTTTTAGGCAAGAAAAAATGTTTCTTTGTTTAAGGAATTCGCAACTACAGAGAGCATCGGATGTGTGTACATTATACTAGTATTTAATATAATGTAGGCCTACATGCAGAGATATTGAGACAAAGACCAAACAAGGCCTTGATTAAAGAATATGAATGAACTAACCTTGTTTAGTTCAGCCCGTTTACATTTTCTTTGTTTCTCTCAAAGGCAGAAACAAGTTTGTTAGAATTTGTATGATTGCCATGATAATCCCTCCCCCCCCCCAAAAAAAAAAAAAATAATAAAAAAATAAAAAATGATGCCTGTTCTATTCGACATGAAGAAGATAATTAAGTTCACATAGTATTCTTTCGAAATCGAAGGCAAAGCTATGATATTCCTGGACGCACTGCTCCGCTCAGTGTCAATAATGTGTGTGATCTGCGCATATTGCGATATCGCAGTGGTATATACGCTGCTATATAGCGACAACCGTACAGCCAGGGATTTGTATAGATAAAATTATCACGCGCGCTACCTTTAACCCACCTTCCTGCTTTAACCGGCCTAATCTAATAAATAAACACAGCACGACAACTATATATACGGCCTACATGCCAAGTCTTGTTTCCTGAATATTGATTGTTATAGCTTCAAATACTAGCTAGATCTATGATCTACGTCTAATATTGGAGGTAACAAAGGGGGCTGAGTTCAAGCGTCTTAATGATGATGGAAGAAACAGGCCGCTTTCTGAACTAAGGGTAATTATACGAGCAATTACTGATATGATGTGAGATTAGAATCTGATATAAAAGATAAAAATGTTTTGCTCTTATTTACCCAAGTGTGGCTTATTCGGAGCTATGGCAGAGCTGCTCCTTCGGAGGACTTCGCTATCTTACCTATAGTCTTCCATAACCAGACATTGGCCTACTTATTATATTCCTTCACCTATAGGTCAAACATCACCTTTATGCATGGGTCAAACACTTTGATTATTAATGTTCGCACCGGACGGAGATCGAATCTGGGACTCTTGTCGGAGAGTGCCGAGCTTCATCCGCTTTCACCACGGGCCCCAAATGAATAAATAAATAAAATAAATAAATATATAAATAAATAAATTAATTAATTAATTAATGAACAAATAAGTAAATGAATAATTTAATTAATTACATACATTTTTACGTAAGTAGATAAATAAATACATAAATATAAATGAACGAATGAATAAATAAATGAATGAATAGATAAATCAATCAATCAATTAATCGTTTTGTAGATCCGCGTCGCGTATAAGAAGCTGCAAGATGATGGGTTGTACACTGTAAAAACATGGTTGTTAGATTTAACACCACGGGTGTTAAATCTAACACCGATCAAACTTCAATAAAGGACCACACCCACAGGTGTTAAAAATGCACTGTGATGGTGTTGAAAAGTGTTCACCTGACACTTCGTGGTGTTAATTTGACACTGTACTGGTGTTAATTAAAAAAATGACACCACATGGTGTTGATTTGATACTTGTTGGTGTTAATATCAATGGTTTAACACCCGTCCAGCTTCAATAAGGGACCACACCAGCTGGTGTTACTTTGGTGTAAAATTATTTTCACATTTTTTCAAAAATCTAGTATTTTAATGTAAAATTCTTGATCGTCTTGTTTAAATTAAAAATCAACAAGAAGTGCAGTTAATAAGAAACTCTTCAAAAAACAGTTTAAAATTTGGAAATGACACCCGGGGTGTTAATTTAACACCATAAATGAGCACCGAAAATTTAACACCAGCTCGGTGTTCACTATTTAACACCGGACTTTTTGCAGTGTAGCACAGTCAGGTTACCAGTAGACCTATGTATACATCGGGGTTCGTGTAAAGAACTGGAAAATGATAACACTTGCAGTAAAATGCTATTCTCTCTCAGTGTCGCAGTCTCGCTCACACAGTTCGTTATTTCGAAGGGTCGTTAATACAAACATGAAATAAGGTTTGTCATAAACAACCCAAAGTTTTGATACTCTAAAGGTTCGTTAATCCGAAAATGAAAAAAGAGTTCGTTATTTCGAAGGCCATCAGTTAATCTGATGAATGAAATGAAATAAGGTTCAATTTATTCCGAAGGTTTCTTAATCTGAAATTGAAAAAAAAAAAGATCGTTACTCCGAGGGTTCGTTAATCTGAATATGAAATGAGATTCGTATTTCCGAAGGTTCGTTTGCACACACCTTCTTTTTATTTTCGGATTAACAAACATTTGTGATAACGAAAGCACCCACGATCTCACCTCGGTTATTGGTTTCCTTACATCCCTTCTTCCCCTTCCACCCAAGCTCTCCTCCCCCACCACGCTGTATCTAAAATTGATGTGGGTCTCATAATCTCCCCGATTTGACTTTCTCTGCTACACAGTTCATCGGCTACGTCCAGGGGACATTGACGTGGTAGCAGCGATCGGTGATTCTCTATCGGTAGATATACAGCAGTGATGTTTATGACGATAATAATTATGGTGATAATTGTGATGAGTTTGACCATGTTTAGAAAACATTGATATCACTGATGTTTTATAATGATAATGTATGATCAATATATGCGGCAAAGTGACTGATCAGATTTATAATTATGATAATTATGGTGATGATTAGGCCTATACAAAAAAAAACCCATCATAAATAGCTATTGTAATATCAGTAACTTGGTTGTAAAGATTAGTACATAAAGTTAAAATTACGCTATTGACGTTGAATTAATTGACAATGATAACGTTAATGCCAACGGTTATGCATTCAGAACGGTAAAGTAATAGCAACAAGTTCGTGGCGACGTTCTATAGCAGAATATATTGATATAATTCAATTGGGTCACATTTTTGTCGAAGTAAAGTTTCGTATGCTATATTCGTATAGATTGGCTGTTGCAGGGACACCTCCCTGGCTGTTGTTAGATGTAGATTTATGTGTCATACGTTGAAACGAGTGTCCGGGTCAATAGATATTTTTTTTAATATCAATAATTAATTGCATCTCAACTCTTATCTTAAGCGTACATTCAAGATAAGAGGCTGGCATTATTTTCCCACTGAATTATTTGCAGACGGCATATGCAGCCGAGGCGCCCATCTTTCTACCTGTCATGCTGAACTACTGGGGGGTTTCAGCAAGGTACGTGCTTCCAAATCAAAGAAATAGTCCTGTATATTCCATTATTTTATGGAAATTGAAAGAAAGTATACCGGCCCTGTGATCATGTTTCAACAGATATCCAACTGAATACCAAAGTGTGCCAAATGTAATGAACCGAGGGGGAAAATGTCTAAAGAGAACGTCATTACTGGTGGTTTCAACTTCAGGGTCATTTCGCAATACAACTATTTTCATTTCTTGGGGCGACAAGATCCATTGCGAGTTCCTATACACGTTTACACTGAACCTCATTTTGGGGTGACACGACATTAATTGCTCCTGCGACAATTGCTCGGTTCTTATTTTCTCCAAGGACTTAGGGTTAGGGTTGTGTTTGAGGGTATAGAATATAATCATGTTTGGCTTAGCGTGTAGATATTTCATAGAAGCAATTGTCGCAGGAGCCAATGCCATGGAACCCATTTTGGATAAAAGGGCCAACAGGTGTACCAACACTCTGACACTACGCACACACAGTAACATTCAATCCCTATTGGACAGTGCTAATGAGTTGAAAAATATTCTGTGAGAGCAACTTCGATGTCATGTAATGATTAGCTAGTCTTAGAGAGGTAATGTTGCATAGCAACAGATTCATGTTTCCCATAAAATATTAGCACATCTCGCAAAAATTAAGGAAGAAATACATTTGAATTCTGATATTTCTGTCAATTTCTGCAGTCTAGTTAATAGTCTTTGGGGTTGTAAGAAACATTTTGGATTTTTTTTTTTTTTTGACCGAGTTGACATTCCGTAGACAGATTTACGCTGACGTTGATGCATGATATAGAACACTTTGTGTTTATATTTTCCACCAGCATTGGAGGAAATGGTGACATCAGCTCTGTGGGAACCGTGGCAAGTGAGTTTAATGTAGCTCCATCCCTCTCTTTCCTCCTCCCTCTCTCCTTGTTTTCCTGACTTAATCCTCTTCTAATGCTCAACAAAATTACATGTATTCGACACCTTAAAGGTACTGTTTACCATTGGGAGCAGTGATTTAAACATGTTCGAGATATCACATTGATTTTGATGCATCATGTGTAGGTCAGTCGTATCACAAAACATCCTTCCATATCATAAAGATTTCACAATAAAGCCTAAAACATAAGGAGATATCATTATTTTTTTGTCATTAAACCATGACTGTAGGCAGTTTATTGTCGAAACATTTTTATTACAACCATTGTTCGCATTTTGTATATTCAAGAATACTTAACATTGAATATAGTGATTGCAATTTTAACATTGGTTGTTTCTGTCCCTAGCTCACATTATTTTTAGAACTATTTTGAAGTGCTAAAACTGGGTTTTTGTTTCATCTGCAAATGGTAAATACTGCCTTTTAATTGATTTCATGGTCTGGTGTAGTATCGAAAGGCATTAAATGAGGGAACCGGCTTTAGAATTAGGAGATTGGAAAGTATGCCGACCAAAGTGCATCATGAGTTTTATTTCTGTTACTGTTACTATATTTGGCTACCAATATCAAAAGAGACGTATACTCACGTCTCTTACTTTACTCGCGCCGAGAGAGAGAGGGAGAGAGAGGGAAATGCCTTTTCAAGTGATTGTTGTCTCACAGTATGTGGCATAAGGTTTGAACGCATGGTGGTGCACGTGTTTTCGCTAACTTATCGCAGCTTATCATGATACACGTGCATAATCACAAATGTAGGCCTCTATGTGAGCACCTCATTAATTTGTGACGTTTACCTTATGTGTGGATCAATATGATCTATGATATAATGACCTTGATAAACGATTTTGTATGGATCTACGTAAAAGGGTAAATCCGATGAACAGTACAGTTACGTGATATTGATATAAGCAAAGACGATAGTTTGTTTATTTTATTTCATTTTGCATTTTTCAAACAAATTCAAATGTATACATTACGTGATACTTATTCAGCATGATACACTAGATACATTACTTAATGCAAGGTGCAATTTGATGAGACGTGATGATTATACTAATACCTTACAGGCAGCATTTTTCTTGTATACTGGTAAACATGTGATTTACCTCGTGGAAGTAAGAATCAAAAATGTATAGGAGAACTCATTTTAAATAGTTGCGTGATGTCAATGACGACGACGGGGAAAGCGAAATTTAGGGACTGTCAGTGAATAAGTGAAAACATGCAAAAAGAGAAAAAAATAATAGGAAATGAAAGAGAAGAGAGAAAATGCGTTTCAGTATCATATTATTATAGGCCTACAGTGTAAATCTAGTATAGGCGTTGGACAGTCACAGCCAATATAATTATGGATACCTTGTCGAGCCATTTTTTTACTGGTCAAGAAAACCTTGGCTTTCTTCTAATGTGATTATTATCATTATTATCATCATTATCATTATTATTACTTTTATTATTATCATTATTATTGTTATTATTATCATTATTATTATTATTATTATTATTATTATTATTATTATTATTATTATTATTATTATTTTTATTATTATTTGTCTCCGACCGGCAGATATCTTAAGACAGTACAATCCCGATATATTTGGCTTCTCCACCGGATCGGGTGTGGTCTTCACACAGCCAAAAGTCAAGAATTTCAATCATGCTGTGGTCGGAGCAACAGCAGAGTGAGTTACATTTCTTACTATAAGATTTATACATGTTATACGGTATATCTTATTCTATACATCAAATCTGTTTCCATCGGTCTATCATAATGTAATATATCACGTCATACCAACTCATATCATATTTCAGCAGATGGTTTATCGTAATATTTTCTCTTTTTTAAGTTAGTTTCAGGATTCTTTGAGGACTCAGACAAACTTTCACGTTTAGTTGCAAAGGGAACCCCAACTAGTTATCTGATATAGACAGGAAAATTGCCAAGTGGTATACTGATCGAACACGTTGTAGTAGCAACTTTTATAACTGTAATCTTCTTTATTAAGGAGGTTTTCATTCTGTAGCAGCCATATTATGTATATATTATGTCGATAAAACAACACAGTGACATGCCAAAACAAGCTCGCCGCCTGATCGACGACCTCAAGGCCGATTCCCGCGTCGATATGGAGAATGACTGGAAGTTCATCACCCTCTTCATCGGAGGCAACGATCTCTGTAGTGGTTGCAACAGGGAGAACTCGAAACCCGCCGCTTTTCTGGGTTTCATCCAGGAGGCACTGCAAATGTTCCATGATGAGGTATGGTCATAAAACATAATCCAACGCGGAATAGAAAGCATGAAAACGGAAATCCCCAATGTGAGCGGACAAATAATCATAAAAACAAAACAAAACCAAAAACAGATCTTCACATTGTGTGACATTTATAAACATACATCGTGACGTAGAATATTCCGTATCTTGACTTCAGTGAAAATGACATCTTAGTTTTGTATTTACTAAGGACAGGAGCCAACTGTTTCGTGAACGCGGATGCACGTCACCTGCTACTAACATCACATTACACTGAGCACTGAATTCCCCCATTTACTTTTCTCGGCTAATATGCACGTGACAAGAGAAGGAAAGTCAGTGCAGTCAAGGAAGTAAACCTAGGAAATGATAGCATCAATTATAGAGTTATAATCACCTACATACACATCATGACCGAAAGCATATAGTTACATACTCCATCTAATGATATGCGTTCTATGTAGATATCATGTCAGCATTGCCATACTCATTTCTCTTTTTCAAGTAGGTATTAAAGTATTGTTTTCTTTTTGTTTTTGTTTTTCTTATTTCTTTTTGTAGTACACTGGATATCCCAGATTTAGGCTACTGTGTACTTTTTACTAGGATCCCTCCTGCGTGTGATTCCTTATTGCCAGTTTCGTTATTCTTGCTTCGTGTTATAGAAGTGTTGTAGTTGATCATTTTAGAAGTTTGTTTGTTTGTTTTATTTTGTTTAATCACGAGATAAAATGCCCTCGATCAGCTAGGTGAAGCTGTTTTTCAGAGAGGCCGTGAATACAGTGTTACAGCAACAACAAAAACAACACAACAGTTAACAAATCAATCAAAGCAAATTAACAATAAAAACCAAAAAACAACAACAAGCGTAACATAATGAAATACATTACAACATAGCAGAAACTAGATACCAAGAAAAAAAAGGAATATAGACGTAACCACTAAACAGAAACGCTACAAAAGAGAATGACACAAACAAGTATAGTGCAATGTCATGTGCAATGTGGAGTTATATGTATTGACATTTTTAGTAAATGTTTTCTCTGCAAAACAAGGAATAAAATCAAATCAATCAAATCAGGTAGTAATGGCGTTACGGAATGAAGTCTGTGACAAGTATCTTTAATTTTTTTTTTTTTACTCTCACAGTATAACGAGGTAAACATGAGTATAATAAACATGAATGAGTTTTTTTCTTTTTTTAACTTCCTCTTCCTCAATTGCCTTAAAGTGCAATATTACTCCACATTCACGTTAGCTTTGATTGTGGCGTAAAACCAAATGAATAGAATGGCTATAACAAACACAACACGACACATAAAAGAAGGTTTTAGGGATTCATACGTTTACACGTTTACCACATAAGATATGCAAAGAAAAACATATGAAAAGAAAAAGAGATGTTGGCAAAATATTCGCCTCGCAAGTGTTCTACAGAAAACGAAAAATCTTTCTTTTTTATGACAACTGAAAGAAGAAAACAAGAAAGAAACTTGTATCTTTGGCATCAAATTATTGTTAGGTGGAATGCTAAGCAAGGCAAAATCTAAGAAGAAGGGAATTTCACTTCCTGAATCATTTTTAGTTCAGTCCAAGTCAAGTTTATTTTTTCTCCATCTCAACATGTAGTTAGTAGCACATACACACTACGCAAATAAAAGGAAAAAGATGTCAACAAATAAGTAATAAAAAAGGCAGGGTACAATATAATTTTGAGGAGATTAAAGAGGTGAAACATTTGAGTGATAAATGATTTGGTGATTATCGACCAATAATTTTTTTTTTTTTTTTTTTTTACAAAACCGTCGGAGAGTTTTGAAGAAGGGTGACATCATCACCTAAGTATATCTGCATATTGTTGGAAACAATGATGAAATAAAATTATCGCAGTTCTGTTAGAAAGCCATGGATTTCCATAACCTTATAATTTTCACTTTATAGACTTTCATTAATTCATTCGAGTATTCGTAATATATTATGTGCTGTTTCAGATTCAATTAGGAAATAATAATGATACAACGTAGTCAATAAGGCGGAGTACAATATATTATCGCAGGTTCCACGGACGTTTGTCAACTTGGTTGGCGTAATGAATGCATATGTTCTACCAGAGCTTGGAGGAAGTCTGAAATGTAACCTCGTTCATCGGTAAGTTTTGTGTTCATCTTTTATCATAATTCTTGTCGACTTTGACACTGCTGTGCAAGAATTGTGGATCGATTGACCTACTAAATGCCAAAAATGTGTGCTAACTATCACGGTTGCAATAACAGCCCCTTTTATTTGTTTTCTTTCTTCTTAGATTAAAAAAAAAAGAAAAAGAAAAATGAAAGGAGGTTTTTGTTTTTGTTTTTGCTTGTCAGCAGATTAAACCCGGAAGTTGTAAATAAACTGCTTTGCGGCCCCCCCCCCCTTATTTTTTTTAACGGAATTTCTGGATCCACCCCTGTGCGATGCTTACCGTATTCCGGAGAAGACAGATTCAAATTTCACTTAATATGATTGAATATGATAGTCTGTGGAGTTCAGTTATCATAAAATGCTTTGTACTGACGATTTTCATAATCATACACAGTATAGGAGAGAAAGAGAGAGGGATGTGTGGGGGGGGGGGGGGAGGAGGAGGGGAAGGTGGGATAAGTTTTGAAGGGAATCCAAATTTCCAAACATGTCGACTACTTGAAGAATCGGCAGTGATACCAATGACAATGATATCCCCTGTTTGTAATATTAGCATAATCAGTTGTCTCTGTATTAAGATGTGAAATTTTGTCATTATCCTTTCTGTGCTTGTTCTTCTTTTCCTCAGGATAGTTTGCAAATGTTTATCTCAAGACGGTGGAGATGAGGAAGTGTACCAAAGAACCAAGGAGTATCAAGTAAGGTTATAGACAACTGGAAAGGTAGATTTGGATATTGGTATAAGAGAGGCGGTCGTGTAGGAGAACGATAGCTTGCGAAAGTTGAGGAAGGCACTTAGTTTTTGGGTTGTTTCTTTATGGAAAATGAGCTTATCAGTGCATTGGAATACACAGTGTGTACGTTTTCTTTTGCGATTTACTCTTCGTCTTCATGTTTCATTAACTTACAAATGTGACAGTGCCACCTTACAGCGACTTGTCATTCTCCATCGCACGTCTGAGAGAGACACTTACATTGAGTGAGAAAAGGAATATTGAAATTAGATGTACCTCACCCGAGAACTGATTTTAAGAAATGTAGTGTAACATAATAATCGCAGTGCCAAACCATGCAAACTATGGAATAATTTATCAAATGATGTAAAGCAAAGTGTATCCCTTTCTATATCTAAAAATTAGGTAGATAAATTATATAGTAATTGTTTGCATTGAACTGTAACTTTGTATGTCAATCTTTTTTTTTCAGTATCTTAATTCCTATTTTCTTTTTGTAATATGCATGATTTCTTGTATTTTGCTTTGTGTGTTTGTTTGTTTATTTTTTCTTTTCTTATACTATGTATAAAATGTATTGTAATTGTATGGTTTTTAAACTACACGGACTCACAGAAGAACAGCCATTGGCTGAAGTGAGTGACCCGTGGTGAAATAAAATAAACTCAACTCAACTCTTCACCTCACACATCCTTCTTGAAAACTTTATCATCAATGTTATTTTTTTCTTTAAGTGAGGGAAGTTTCTAGAAGATTTACATGTATTTCTGGGGAGATATCTATTGAAAAATGTTTATTTCACAGCATGATTGATGCCAAGATGTTGTTTTTTCTTGCACAGAAAATGGTTAAGGAATTCATAGAGAGCGGATATTTCGATAACAAAGAAGACTTCACAGTGGCGTACCAGCCTTTCTTCCACGAAACAACGCTGCCTCGAAAGCCGGTAAGGACACTTCGTGAACATTCCCATTTTTCTTATATTAAAACGGGAAAAATTTGCGGCATTATGTGGAAATTGGTGTCTTTTTTGTTTGTTTGTTTGTTTGTTTGTTTGTTTGTTTTTTGTTCATGACTGAAGTTTCTTTCATATCGATGCACAAAGTTATGAGTATGATAAACCACGGTCCTGAAAATACGATGTACGCTGTCGGTGTAGTTAGAAACAAAACAAAACAAACTATGATAACAAGGTATTGGTGACTATGCAGCTTTAGGTCGATGCAGCTTTATGTCGACGAACATTCCTTGTCTTTAGGAGGTAGATGTACCTATGTGAGTGCTCTCTCCAGTAATACAATGGAGTTATCATTAATGTATTGGTTATTTCTTCCATAATTCTAGGCTGGACAACCACGGAAAGACAAGGGAAAAAATGAATTCAGGATTTTAAAATTACTCGAAGATGGCAGACATTTCACAATATGAATGAGTTCTCCATGACTTCTGAGTGTAATGATTTAGAAACGCACTGTTGATAAAGGCATCGTGTTTGTTTTTTTTTAAACAAAAAATTATCCCTCCTGCAAGCAAGGGACACTTCGCTGTCAATTCAAGAAAACATCATCAATCGATGGTCATTAATAATTCCTGAAACCGAAGAGCAATTCTTTGAATGGGAAATTAAATCCTTATGCCTGTAGGATGAATGATAACTCATGAATATTCATACGATAATGCACCCTTTTGAGGACCAACAGCACAGAACTCCAATGACATTGTATAATGTAGGGAGGTTGTCAATGACAGTGGCGCAGTGAAACGGTCAATGATTATTCATTCATTTATTTATTTTTTTTAACGTAATATCGCCATTCAGGACGGAAAGCCGGATGCTTCGTACTTCGCTCCCGATTGTTTTCACTTCAGTCAGAAAGGGCAGACAGCTCAAGCCGTGGCCAATTGGAATTCTCTGGTAAGAAAGTACCACATTCAGCATGATGTATATAGCGTAATATTTGGTAAAACAAGTAATATAATATTGCGATCTCCATGGAAACAGGTATTGTGTTTTTGCATTTTTCTTTTCATTCATTTGATTTTAAATGTACATATTATTGCCGTGTTATTTCACACACGCCTTGTTAAATAGCAATAAAGTCATTATGTCCACGAACTTTCAATGTCATCATTTACAACCGTGACGTGAATTTCAAATCTAATCCAGCCGAGGCAAAGCGTTCTTTTCTTAAAATAAGGTGATTATCTCAAGTGTTTCTATTGTCTCATTTCATAATCTTGTTTTCTTTATGTTGTCTAGAAAACAGTGAACTTCTAGATTACTTTGTTGATATAGCACATGTGTCCTTTTAGGGCTCATTTTTCTTTCGTCCAAATAGATATGAATTGTTTTGAAATATACATTTGTCTCATATTCTGAATTTCATATTTCATATTAACGCGATTTTCACAATTTCTGTGACAGTTTGAACCAGTTGGGTCCAAGCGACTAGAATGGGTACCCGGAGAAGAACTACAGTGCCCATCTGAGGTATTTTTTGACAAAATCTGATCAGCCGCATGTATGCAGAAGCCTGAGAATGCACCATTCCGAAAAAGTACAAAAAACATTGAAAATACATGTTTTCCTGATAGAGTCTACAGACGACATCGCAGGGGAACATGCAAGTTTAATATGCTCAGTCTTGGGAAGGTGCATTCAAATGTCTTTTGATAAATATATTTGTGCTTTACCAGTGATTGACAGATGATGTCATCGACTTACTCTTGGATTGGAAATTTGTTTTGTTTTGTTTTTGTGGGCATATCCAGGTTATCTGAAGAAAATTGTAAAAATTATTGATAAATGTATGACACATATTTAGATATTATTTTGGCCACATTATTATGTGATGATCACAGGGTACTTTATTAATGACTACATGTCAACATGCAGTAGGCCTGCATGTCAGCATGTATTGCATTGTATTTAATTCCTTGAAATAATTCAACACCATATCGTCCATGCCTATTTATTGTTTTCTATATATTTCTATCTTTTTCACTTCTTTGACTGACAATTAATTTTCCCCAATGATCCACCCAAAGTATGCACCAGAACTTGAATTTCAATCCGGGAAATGCAAAAGATCCTTCGTCATGTGACAGGGGATATCCCCTCCCACACCTTCCCCGTTCTTAATTATGCAATCATTGCAATCACAACGAAAACTGTAAAAAGGCAAATATCCAGAGGATTACACAAATTCTGAATAGAGTGAGATCTATTCTCTTATATTTTTAAAGTTCTCTTACAATTAATGCTGTTTCGTCAAGGTGAAAATCAAAATGACGTGAAGAGCTCTGAACAGTACTTGATATCACAACTAATGATTGTCACAATTCATGAGATTTGATAGCACGACTCTTGTACCAAGCACTTAATTCTCTTTTTTTTTTCCTCTCGTGATTGTTCCTAGACTGACAAAAGTGAAATGTGACATTTTGTTAAAGCTGTTTGTGGTCAAGTTTCTCATGGTTATACGCACATTTCCAGCTTCTATTATTTATTCTAGAGTCACTGTACCCCGACTGCAATAATAGATGGTATTAATGTCATATTAGGGCTAAAACGTCGTTGCCATTGATTAATATCTGTATGAAATACCAGTGCAGCCCTATGTAACTTATGACGAAAATGATATTCAAATTCATGAAATTCTATAATTGCTATAATTCCTTATAGTTCCTTAATGCTATAATTCCTTATAGCTGCATGCTATAAGGATTAGAACCAACACTTGCTGTCGGGCGAAAGCTCGGTGGTCTAGTGGAGATGACGCCTGTCCGGTGATCAGGAGGTCGTAGGTTCGAATCTTGCTCGAGTATGTACGCCCATGATTTTTTATCATGGCTACTACTAAAACACTGATCAATTCAGTGCTTATTTACGTCGATGTAGGGCAATTTGTCAATCTGTTGCAATGAAAATGATGCTATACTAATTAACGTCACGACTAAATGTAACAGCACACTAGTTATCGTCCTTTTGATGTATTCTCTTCGCATGTGCCAGGATTTCCCATACATCTACACCAATACGAACAGTCAGGCCCACATTGCGGGGAGCGACCAAGAGATGCCGTCACATCAGGAGACCGCTGGCCACATTCCTCTGTCCGGCAAGAGTGGCTTCACCAGTCAGACCCTAATCATCGTCGGAGCCGTTTCGGGCGTCCTCGTAAGCATCGTCGTGATCGCTATCTTCGTGAGTGCGTGGAAGAAACCGAGGAAGCCCAATACAACTTACGCAACATTTTAAAGGGAAATTCCAGGCTTTTGATATAGAATAAAATCAGACGTGTAGATTGATGCACGTTTCATCGAAATCGGACAGAGAATCAGAATGTTTTGAAATTCTAAAGATCCGCGTGTTTTCACCGAACACAATAATTTTGGAAGAGGCGGACTTGTGCCTCAACTCACAGTTCTCTCATTGGTATATCATACACGACATTGTCATTAAAATAATTTTTTTTGATCGATGTAGCAACTACAATCTTTTCCCTCTGCATGTGAGTCATCGTTGGCAGGTAACAAGACTATGGTAATTTGATGCAAAGGGTACATCTTATAGTCACGTTGATTTCATGCCAAACAAGAGACCCACGGGTCTAGCGCTCACCTGAGTATCGCAAGTTCACCTTTCACGCAGTCACTAATCTAAATTATTCACAGCTCTACCAAAATTTGACCAGGCATTCTCAAGTAGAAGATGAAAATGTACAATAAGGGCCAAAATCTTTTAAGATTCCTTAATTTGGGGGGGGGGGGATGGGGGCCCCCTGAGGCCCTCTGGGTGGGGCATGGTGCTCATTTTGATAAATTGAGATCCTGACCCCCTAGGGATGCTACTTGCCAAGTTTGACGAAAATCCATCATGAGGTTTTTTCAGGAAGAAGATGAAAATGTACAATTCAGGCCTCCATTTGGACCTTCCCAACCACCCCCCCCCCCCCCACTCCCTGCCCCCAAGAGGGGCACCCCTGGATCTCCTATGAACAAACTTGAAACTACAGTCATTAATGTACTCACTCATAGTATTATCTTAGCTCTATAACTTCTGATTCTAGAGAAGATTTTTAAAGATTCCTTCATTTTGGGGGTGTGGGGCCCCCCTGGGTGGGGCATGGTGCCTATTTTAACAAATTGAGATCCTAACCCCTAAGGGATGCTACCTGCCAAGTTTGGTGAAAATGGGTCATGGGGTTCTCAAGAAGAAGATAAAAATGTACAATTTCGGCCCCATTAACACCCCTCCTCACCCCCCTCCCCTGGGTCCCAAGGGGGGGGGGGGGGGGGGGGCACCCCTGATTCTGCCATGAACAAACATGAAACTACAGTCATTAATGTACTAAGTCATAGTATTAACTTGTAGTTATATCACTTCTGGTTGTAGAGAAGGAGATTTTCACAGATTCCTTAATTTATTTTTATTTTTATTTTTTTTTTTGGGGGGGGGGTTGGGCCCCCTGGGGGCCCCATGGGTGGGACATGGTGCCCATTTTAATAAATTGAGATCCTGACCCCCTAGGGATGCTACTTGCCAAGTTTGACGAAAATCCATCATGAGGTTTTTTCAGGAAGAAGATGAAAATGTACAATTCAGGCCTCCATTTGGACCTTCCCAACCACCCCCCCCACTCCCTGCCCCCAAGAGGGGCACCCCTGGATCTCCTATGAACAAACTTGAAACTACAGTCATTAATGTACTCACTCATAGTATTATCTTAGCTCTATAACTTCTGATTCTAGAGAAGATTTTTAAAGATTCCTTCATTTTGGGGGTGTGGGGCCCCCCTGGGTGGGGCATGGTGCCTATTTTAACAAATTGAGATCCTAACCCCTTAGGGATGCTACCTGCCAAGTTTGGTGAAAATGGGTCATGGGGTTCTCAAGAAGAAGATAAAAATGTACAATTTCGGCCCCATTAACACCCCTCCTCACCCCCCTCCCCTGGGTCCCAAGGGGGGGGGGGGGGGGGCACCCCTGATTCTGCCATGAACAAACATGAAACTACAGTCATTAATGTACTAAGTCATAGTATTAACTTGTAGCTATATCACTTCTGGTTGTAGAGAAGGAGATTTTCACAGATTCCTTAATTTATTTATTTATTTTTTTTTTTTGGGGGGGGGGGTTGGGCCCCCTGGGGGCCCCATGGGTGGGACATGGTGCCCATTTTAATAAATTGAGATCCTGACCCCCTAGGGATGCTACTTGCCAAGTTTGACGAAAATCCATCATGAGGTTTTTTCAGGAAGAAGATGAAAATGTACAATTCAGGCCTCCATTTGGACCTTCCCAACCACCCCCCCCCCCCCCCACTCCCTGCCCCCAAGAGGGGCACCCCTGGATCTCCTATGAACAAACTTGAAACTACAGTCATTAATGTACTCACTCATAGTATTATCTTAGCTCTATAACTTCTGATTCTAGAGAAGATTTTTAAAGATTCCTTCATTTTGGGGGTGTGGGGCCCCCCTGGGTGGGGCATGGTGCCTATTTTAACAAATTGAGATCCTAACCCCTTAGGGATGCTACCTGCCAAGTTTGGTGAAAATGGGTCATGGGGTTCTCAAGAAGAAGATAAAAATGTACAATTTCGGCCCCATTAACACCCCTCCTCACCCCCCTCCCCTGGGTCCCAAGGGGGGGGGGGGCACCCCTGATTCTGCCATGAACAAACATGAAACTACAGTCATTAATGTACTAAGTCATAGTATTAACTTAGCTATATCACTTCTGGTTGTAGAGAAGGAGATTTTCACAGATTCCTTAATTTTTTTTATTTTTATTTTTTTTTGGGGGGGGGGGTTGGGCCCCCTGGGGGCCCCATGGGTGGGACATGGTGCCCATTTTAATAAATTGAGTTCCTAACCCCCTAGGGATGCTACCTGCCAAGTTTGGTGAAAATGGGTCATGGGGTTCTTAAGAAGAAGATGAAAATGTACAATTTAGGCCCCATTTGAACCCCTCCCCACCCCCCCTCCCCTGGGTCCCAAGGGGGGCACCCCTGATTCTGCCATGAACAAACTTGAAACTACAGTCATCAATGTACTAACTCATAGTATTAACTTAGCTCTATCACTTCTGGTTCTAGAGAAGAAGATTTTTACAGATTCCTTAATTTTGGGGGGTTTGGGCCCCCCTGGGAGCCCCCTGGGCGGGGCATGGTGCCCATTTTAACAAATTGAGTTCCTAACCCCCTAGGGATGCTACCTGCCAAGTTTGATGAAAATCGGTCTTGGGGTTTTCAAGAAGAAGATGAAAATGTAAAAAGTTTACGCACGACGCACGACGCACGACGGACGACGGACGACGCACGACGCACGACGGACGCCGGACAAAGGGCGATCGCAATAGCTCACTTGAGCCTTTGGCTCAGGTGAGCTAAAAAGAGGGAAGTTCAGTGAAGATCTGTATGAATTAACAGTTCCATGGGAGACTTATATGGTCGTTCCAATTTGAGTGTATTATGGCTGTAATTAGTACAATTTATATATTTGCGATTTGCGAGATCATTTGAAATTCTACAATTCTATAACTAATTTTTCATCTTAGGTCTGATTTTGTCGTCGTCGTCCATTGCGTTTGATTCGTCTGATCTTTCTCTATTTATCAGAGCTAACGTGAATAAAGTGTGAAATGATCACACTTTTTTTTACAGGCATGCCTGTACAGTCGAACGCTGTGCATGCAGCACAAAATGATGAACAATATTCATTCATATTTCAGTGAATGAATGCACTCTCAGTGTATCAGGACTGTGCAATAGCAGCGATTTCATTCACTGCAATTGATCTCTTTTTCTTTTTCCTTATATAATGGGTTTATGCAGGCAAGAAATACAGTATTAGATGTCTTCCAGGTACAGACCACGTGACTTGCAGGGTTCTCAAAGGTTATATCAATGGAGAGTGTGAGGAGAACAGTAAAGGAGGTCGCTGAATCTCCCTTCTAAGAAAGTTAGGGTAGTGCCAGAAGTTTTGCTCTTCTATTTTGTAAATTATGTCGAAGAAAAATATCTAGTCCTGTCCCAATCGTAGGCAGCGTGTGCTTTTTTAAATATTTTGTTCTGTTTTCTCGCGTTTGAGGAAGATGTCATAATTTTGTATGCTTTCCGTATACATCGTTTTACTTAATTCAATGCAAAGACGCATTATAGCGGAAAACCTCGTCGAGAAGAATGTGTTGAATGCTGCTGCATGAAGAACTAAAGAAACGCTTCAAATTCATGAAATTCTTCCGTCGAGGTGTTTTCATTGCAACTGATTTACGTCGATGTAGGGCAATTTGTCAATCGGTTGCGATAAAGAAATGCCGTTTATCATAAGTTCTTGATTGCTATATCAGATGTGTGGACATCGATACCAAATAGGATTTTTTTTCAAGCAAGGGATTATAAATATGTCTTATGAGCGTGTCGAAAATGTCAAGTTGGAAACGTTTTAACGACAAACACAGTCATGTGTATAAAAGTGCATCATAATTATGCCACGTATGATTCCAATTCTTCCAGCTATATAAACTAGTAATTTTAATCCGAGTATAATACGTACATTAGACCGATGATATATATATATGAAGAGTTTGTTTGCAAAAACCGATAAGTCCATATTTGCCAAATGGAGATATTTGCGATTAAAGGTCAAGAAAAATAAAGAGAATAATAAGAAAATTTTTGCTTCTTTTGACCATTAAAAAATATACATTTTCATGTAGTGACCAATATATCATTTAAAAGGTATTATTTTGCATTTTATGACAGAGATCGTACTTCAAAATCTTCAAAAATGGACTTATCGGTTTTTGCAAACAAACCCTTCATATATTGAAAAAAAAAAGATGGATATTCATTGGCATCTTGGCATGATCCCTTTTCATGTTCGTCCCTTTAAACTATAATGACACTCACATAGAGATAGATTCACCTCCCTGGACATCTTATTGTACATTGTAATCTGATATTTACCACAGTGTAAAAATTCACGTCTGTCTTGACAGCGATTATCATTTTTATCTTATCTCATGTGCGTTTCCGTGGTTTTCCTCTTTAAAGGGCCATTTCTTCTTTTACAATGCACACAATTAATGCCTCCTCAATAATAAAGTCGATTCTATAATCGAGTAATGTTGAGAGGCCGGTCTCCCGTGTAGTTTTCCTATTATCAATTGACTGTTGTCAATTATAGCCATCGCAGACTACTTGCAGTGAAAGCACATGAAGTATTGTAACCATGCAGGGAAAATCGTAGGCAAACAATAAAAGCAATTACTAAAGCATTATGCTTTTTCTTTTCTATCTCATTAACATCACTGTTCACAATGAACGTTGAAGAAAACGTGTGCTTTACCGTCGTATACGTGTATGTGACAGGCAAACGTATATTGGTATCAATGAAGAAGCAAAGCAATGCAGTTGAACTCCTTTTCATATATCGTGAATGAAAATAAAATATTTATTGCGATGATAATATACCTCCATTCTATTACTTTGACTGTTATCTTAATGGTTATCATTGTTCCTATTGTTGTCATCATTCGCGTTAATTTTGCTGTCGACTTCTTCTTTTTTTTTTTTGTCATGAGCTTGATTAAACGTTTGCTTGTTAATATACCTTACGCCATATTAGATTGTATGTTTTTTTAAATATTCTCGTCATCGATATATTGTGCAAAATATTGCCTAAATTGTTATAAATTATTTGTAATATTTGCTTTGTATATTTTGCTCAGTTTGTTAATGTGATCGTATATGCTTCATGGAATGTCATTTTCATAAAAGTTTTGAAATTAAAAATGTGCCATTGAGCCCCCTTCAGCATTGGCTATTAGATCAATTTTTTTTTCGCCGTTATTGATTTTAAGCGTTTTTAAAGAAAATTTCGACATATGTAATTTATTATCAATAATATTAATACAAAAAAAAAAAAAAGACGAACAGACAAAACAAATAACTCAATACTGCGGTCACGAGAGGAGAAGCCAGAAACATGAAATCACAAGAGGGTTGCCGCTAATGCGTTGATGCACTACTCATTTTGAGCACTTCCTAATAGAGAAAAAAAAAAAAAGAAACGAAGTTCACTTATTAATAATCAAGACATGTGCACATTGAAGTCGTTTGGGAAACTACATTCCTTTCTTCTTCTTCTTTTTTTAAAGAAAATACTGTCACAGATAATTTTTTTTTATGATTGCCCCTGATTGGTAAAAATTGATGAAGTATATGGTAGCCTCCACATACACAAAGAAAAAAAAAAGAAACGAATCTGCAGGCTATGTCAACACCCTAAATGATCGACAGGTTGGAAAACTAGTCTTGCTTCTTCTGACAATTTACCGGTAATAGTGATGAGGTGACGACGACGACGATTACGCAGGCGACGATGATGATGATGATGATGGTTATGGTAATTACAACAGGAATGATAGTAATAAGAATGGCAACAATTACAATCACAACAACAATGAAAATAAATGCAAACAAACGACAAAAATAACGATGATAATAGTAATGATAATGGAAAACAGTAAAACTATCAAAAAAAAAATGTATGTACAATAGATTGTTACTCCAGCTCTCCTAGTTTTGATAGTGCTGGAGAGAATAAGAGGACAAAATAAATCCAGACTGTGGTCAGAGCATCGCTCTTATACTGCATGTAAATTGTATAAGTCCTCTCCCGTATGTCCCCCAAAAGGAAATTACAACGGGACTCTCCGCAATGATAACTCTAAAAAACTGGTGAAGCAATCCAAATACTAAGTACAATTTCAGGGTATGAAACTAAAACTTATTACCCACATCTTACAGAAAACCCCATCCGATTTTCTTCAGTGGTTAAAGAGAAATGAGGATCTTTCTAGAGCATGTCAGGAATCCCTTCCCTCCAAGTTCTGTCCATAGTGTTCACACATTGATAATAATTCTATGCAGTAAACTTGGAAGAAACAGACGAAGAGTTTGTTCGCAAAAACCGATAAGTCCATATTTGCCAAATGGAGATATTTGCGATTAAAGGTCAAGAAAAATAAAGAGAATAATAAGAAAATTTTTGCTTCTTTAGACCATAACTTCAAAAATGTACCTTTATATGTAGTAACCAATATATAATTTAAGAGGTATTATTTTGTACTTGACAGAGACCGTACTTCAAAATCTTCAAAAATGGACTTATCGGTTTTTGCGAACAAACACATTGACCCATGACATGCTTTACAACGATCCACATTGTTCTGTGACAACTTCAAATTGCATGGGGTTTTCTGCAAAATATAAGTAAGATGTTATATTTTCATACATGTATACTGTAATAGCATTCAGACAGTTAAGTCATATTGAAAGTTGTTGATGCGGAAATCCGATTTTTTTTTTTTTTTTTGGGGGGGGGGGGGGGGGGGGGACATCAGATGGTCCCCAGTAGTTGTGAGGAGGAGAAAAATCTCTTTGGTCCTCTCCGCCGAGCGGGTTTAGTGCTGTGCTGCCCTCTTCGATCACATGTTCGATACGATCATGATTACGATTGTGTTATGAGTACATAACAGTAATTATCCAGTCGTCTCATTAAAATAAGAATATTAATGTTTGATACTTCACTAATATGACTTTGCAAGCTCCTGCTTCAATAAAGTTTTAATTAAAATAATAGATAATTAAACATATGATACATGCAATTTTTTGATTTTATCCAGAAAATCTGAGAAATATAGAACTAAATTTACGGACGGCTCATGACTCAATCTACAACAACGTAGGACGCACAAAACAACAACAACATAATGAAAAAATAAAGTCGCATCTGAACTGTACTTGTGTTTATGCGCAGGAAAGCATATTTTCTGGGATGACAGCCGTGGAAAATGAGGGAATTTGTGGCAAATGCAATGCGTCTCTTGGATTCTACAGAGAACTGCTAGTGAGTTAAAACTCTGTACAGCGTGGAAGCGGTTTTGTTACATTGATGTTTAAATCAATCGTTGAAAATGCAGCTGATTTTGTGTGTCGCATGTATGATACTGCTTGTGGCTGGTATTTGTGTGGATGACAGCTACTGTTCTGCGTTACGGAGAGACAGCCGCTCAGTGGACAATGGTCACGTAGGGAAGAAGGGTCGCCATCTGCCATCTTACTCGGCCTCGGACTATGCAAAAAACGACAATCTTCGTACATTGCCCACTTGTTCTTCAGCACAAGCCTTCGATGTCAGCGACAGTTACATAATCAGAACAAAAGACTCCAAAGAAAATGGTGCATATTACATTAATGCCGTGAAAGTGAGAACATTTGAGGTGTGTCTTGAACAGTGCTGTCTGAACGAAGTCTGTGACACTGCCATCTACAGAAGTGATGAGAGCTCCTCCGACCCAAACGAGGCGAACTGCTTCTTGTTTGAGTGTAGGCCAGAAGGTGATGGTGGTGCCAATGTCTGCTCATTCACGTACCACAAGGGATATGTCAGCAGTATTATGCTTGAAGGTGTGCGCGAACATGGCATTGAGGACCAAGGTGAAGAAGACCCACGTCCAATCACTGTGACTGAGGAACCACGACAGACGCCAAAAAGACAAACCGTGAAACCAACAACACTTCCACCGCCACCTGTAGTTCTAGTCGGTAAGACTAAAAAGTCTCACAGACAGCCATAATTTCTTTCAACCGCAGTGATGACATGTTTGTTCATGTGTTTGTGCCTGTGAAGTTCTAATTGCCCAGAGTGTGGCAATGCAGTGCTAATTCCAAGATGCTTAATCTTGTAAGATACTTCATACTGTATGTATATTGTAGATTAATTGTACTTTAAAACAAAAGATGAGAAGGTACCTGTAATTGACAGTCAGTTGGTTCCGAGTTTCTTTCATTGTTCATCTGTCAAAGAAAGCAATGGTGTAGCACAATGATGAGTTCATCCCATGCCATGGTTTCATGTGTTAACAGTGTACGCAGTGTAGGTGTGAATTCATGTTTTACATGCGGTATGATTGGCATTGAAACGATCACTCTCAATGTGTGAAATCATCTTGTTAAAGGCTGTGTACATAATATAATATTCATTATTCTGGGTTAAAACTGCTCCTCCCCACTGACCAGATGGGGGAGGGAAAAATGGGCTTTTCATGTACTGCACTTGACCGAAAGATCAGTCTGTATCTGGTCGTAGGGGATATGTTCCACGGAGACTGCGTCTGGCTTCACGGAATCCCCTCAGAGGAGAGTGATAATGTCAAAAAAATAAAAAACTCCTCCGGAAGGATCTTTCTGTCTTGTGTTGCACAAACTTGCATCACAGAAAATCAATGCTGTTTTTGTGCTGCCTTCAGTGAATGCAGACGACGAATCATCAGACTGCGAGAGTGGCCATGTGCAGTGCACCTCTGGAGAATGCATCAACGAGCTCTACGTCTGCAATTCGGTGGTTGACTGCAGAGATGGTTCGGATGAAGCTCGTTGCAGCACTGCAGATGAAGACACTGATGGGGTTGAACTGCAGAACGAGGACACCCATACTGGTGAGTGTTAGTCTTTATACAGTGTAAATACTTTCTGCCACTGCCATGTGAACCTTGTATCATCCAATGCGTGAGGTGCAAGTCATAAGATTTGGCTGTTCACCCTGTACATATATATTAGAAGATTTAACTTTAATGTTTAGGCTAAATCAGAAGATCTAGACTCAGATACCACTGGACTGTATCATGACAGAACTTCAAATTGCAGCTTTCTGAACGCTTTTATGAGTTTGCCTTATGTATACAGCATGGGATCTTCTGCTTTGGTTTCACCCAGTGAATTAAAAATTCATTAACTTTGAGAAGTTCCAGCTCAAAGCTTGCGGTAAAATTTTTGCTTAGCTTCCTGCAAGAACTAGACTTTAGTTTAAGTATACAATCTACACAATGTACATGCATTCAGAGCAGCTACATATACATTGTAATCAGCGAACTGATTGCTAGATGAGCATGTTTCCAAATTAAATTTATAAAATAAAAGAAAGGGAAATGGAAAAATGAGATGTCTGAAAATATCAATTCATGAACTCATACAAGTCTGGAAGAAGTGACCTTACATGTGACTGTAATGTCATGGTAGCTGATTTGCATTTGCACAGTGCTGAAGGGGTATTATATATATATATATATTTTTTTTTTTCATTTTTTGATAGGGCAGCAATCTCATACTGCATTGTACGACAGCATTCATGTACATGCAGAATGTATGTTCCTGAACTGCCAAAAAGATTAAAAGAAAAAAAAAATGTCCATTGGTAAAATGTATAATGAACTGTATTTTTAACCAGCTACCGTCACTGAATAACACACAGCTTAGCTATCATGTCATCTGCTAAACATTTTAATAGCAGATAGCGTGATAGCTGTGTGTAATTCAGTGATGGTAGCTGGTTAAAAATAATAATAGTAATAAAGTACATAATGCCAATGGACTGTATTACTATAATGCCAATGGACTGTATTACTATTGAATGCATAAAGATGTAAAACACAAGGTGGAAAATTTTGGTGTTTTGGCTTTTGATCTAGATTATTTGTGTACCATTAACATTTCCAAAACAATCTCCAATGCCATACATGCTAGAAGACTGATTGACATCAAACTAACATCAGACATAAAATCACCTAACTTTCTGTAACCGGTTTGCTTCCTCTCTTAATGCTTCGTAACATCCGTGCAGCTAAGAAACTGACTACTTCTCCCCATCTGCCTCCTACTAACCCCCCAGAAGCAATAAAAGCTGATGAATCATACCCGTATAAGACAACTGGTGACAGAGATAGTCAGGCCAGTGATAGGGACTTGACTCGTGAACATGGATACCAGAACCTTGCCGACGAATTGAATGACCAGCTACCAGACCGCGTAGATGACAGCAGTACCAGGCAGTTAGGCAGAGTCCAGAATGATCCGTTCGATGACACAGAATCCCAGGGCAACGTCAATGATATGAGGGACCGACTGGAAGAAGAGAGCAGGGGGAGGGATCTGAAAATGCCGACATACCAAGACTCGGCCCATGTCAAGCAAGATGATAGGAGCAGCGATCCCGACTTGGCAGATGTTGAGTGCCAGGGCACATCTTGTTACAACGTTAGCCCGGACAGGGAGGAAAGTCTGAATGATGGACTTACAGAGGACTTTACAAATATAGGGCGTCAGTGGAGACCAGAAGATTCCAGTCAGCAGGAGAAGGTACGGCAGGACAACCAAGATGCAGGAGCTCGGGAAAGCCACCTGCCGCCATCAAGGGACAAAACACAAACCTTTGATGACGGAGGCATGGACAACACTCCATACGAAGGTGAAGACATTGCAGATGTAGATGGAGCTGATGAAAGCGATGACGACCAAGGTACTAGGCTGGATGAGGGTGGCCAGAGAAGCGCTGAAAGAGCAGAGGGTGCAAGAAAAGGTGGATACCAGACCAACAGACACCTGTCAGATCTGGAAGACAGAGATGCCTCCTACCAGAGAGAGCGGGAATACAGTCCAGAGCAGAGGAAAACTACTTATGACCGCAACTCTGGCGTGAAGTACCCTGCAGATGCTGCTGATGAGAAGACTCAACCATACAGGGAACAGCCACAACGGGACAGGATCAAGACAAACAACGACTGGGGATTTTCCAACAAGTCTCCAAAAGTAGACTCACGTACAACGCCAGACCCTCCCCGCCGGGTTATCTCGAAGTCAGATCCAAGACCCAATCCAGGATACATCTACAATAGTGACTACTATAGCTACTATTACCCTGTGGACAGTCAGCAAGGTCCATTCAAGCAGCGTACACAGTACAACAACTGGCCAGCATCCAGCAGGAACCGGGCAGAGAGCTACAATGAGAGAAATCCTCAGAATGTTCCGTACAACCCGCCTAGGAATCCTAACAGAGGCACTTCTTATGACAGCGGTCGTTCCAATTACAACAGACATGATGTTCATGTCTATAGTAATGGACGTTCCCCAAAGGGCCCCACTGAAGCTGATCAGCAAAGTGGAAGGAATAAGTACTATGAAGACAACAGGGCTGATTACAACAGTGAGTAAATTTGATGAGATCTACATGCATGCATCAAGGAATCCTGTGTGTGTTGAAGTGTAAAAAGATACTTGTATGTTTTTTTGTGTGTGTGTGTGTGTAAGTGGGTTTATATTCTCGCTTTTTTTCATTCGTTTCTTCTAAATGTGTTTCTCATATCTTGCAAGAGAGGTGCTATTATACATGTGCTCTATGTGCATTGTTGCATGATACTCTTTGCTTACCCTTCATGTAGCAATGAAGTTTGTTATGACTTTTGTACATATTATTTTTCCTTTTTGTCAGAAACAACTCTGCTTTAGCAAGAAAAATATTCAAAATGGCTGTGTATACATGCATTTGTAAAATAGAGAATCAATTTTATATATCATCTGTTTTTCAAATAATCAAATCCTGAATACAGAGCTGCCAGTGTACAGTACTGTACAATAGTACATGCATACAAGTGTACTCATGTGCACAGGTATACAACTGTACATACAAAGTGTACAAGTTTTTCTGTTCAATGTACAATGTGAATTACACTATGGTGAAACTACATAATACTTTCAGTTTACCCTGGAGCCCCCCCCCCCCCCCCCAAAAAAAAAAAAAAAAAAAAAACTGTTTTAAGTATTCAGTATTAGATAGGGGTTTACAAGCAAAATCTCAAAGAATTATTTCAGTCAACCTGTAGGAAACATTGAAGATGACTTTTCACATGAGAAAACAACAGAAGGCAATGTGTAGCAGTTTACCAAAGGCATGGTCACCACGCCATCAGATCTTCTTAGTGATGTGCCAGTTTAAATGGTCACAGGCTTCATTACAAAATGACATACAATTTTTAACAAATTCTGTGAAAGTTTTTTTTTTTTTTTTAATTCAGATTTTGTATTGAAAGCACAGCTGCTGAAGTGTAAATGAGGACCTTGTAGTACTTGTACATTAATTTTTCTTGTTACCCTGTACATGGAATTCCCCATATTAAGTAGACCATCATTATTTTCGAGAAAAAGATGTATCCTTCAGTACAGTCTGTACACACAGGCTGTAACCTTTGCTTCTCTTCCATTCAATGTGTACACTGTATTGTACAATGTACATCATTTTAGAGCTGTGTTGTTGTTTACTGTGCTATAGATGTAGTGTCTTTGTGTCATGATATTTTTGTGTTTGATTTTCGTGCATGATATTTAAATGACATGATCACATCAAACCGTTTTACGGGTTGTATGATCATTCCCAGTTTTAACTGAAAATGTATTCTTTGTGTTGCATAATTGTTTGATGTGTACAAAGATGTGTAATGCCTGATATGTACATTTGTATGTGTTATGTTTGTAGAGCAGTGTTTTGTGTGGTTTAAGTGGTACAAAGTATGTTTTGTGACAAAGATGCTGATACTGTGGCCAGTGTTTATTCAAGAAGTCAAAATACATACATGTACTGTGTTTTAAAATATTGTATCATGTATTTAAGACCAAGGAAAGCTGATCGTCAAACCAGTATTTAAACATTGTAGACTGGTTTGTTACATGTAAGAGTGCAGTGTGAGTATGTTGTTTGGAATAATACAGTTTGCTGTAAATCTACATGTATTATCTGCATGCACTGTATTGATTGTGCAAGTTCAAGCAAGAGTAAATGCAAATACATTGTACTGGTACATGTATTGTAATGTGCCTCTTTAAAGGGAGTTGCACTTCCTACAGTGTGTATGTATTTTGTGAGCTGCAACTCTTCAGTATCTGTGTGTACATGCACTGTATATGCACATTCTTCAGGGTAAAGAGTAAGAGGAGTCAGTGTAGGGCAAGTCCAAGCTATTTGATCACACAAGACTGAAAATTCAAAATGGGCCAATCTACATAAACTTGGTATCATTTTAAAGCTAAGAAGTTAAAATACATGAATTTCAAAAAGAGAAAGTTAAAATCCTTCCACATAACCAGCAATAAATTAATTAATCTGCATAAATTAAAATTTAGAGTAACGCGTGGGACATTCAAAAATTCTGCATTTTAAAATATATCTTTTAATTTTTACAAGTTTTTATGAAAATAAGTATGGTGACCTTAAGTCTGAATAACAAGTTATCATGACTGTGATTTTCAGTTTCTCAACTGATTGAATATGCAAATGAGGGATGGGCCAAAATTAGCATGTCCCACGCGTTACTTTTTTAGGTCATTATTTCTCATTTGCATAAAAGTTAATGATTTAATTGACTTGAAACTTTCAAAAGACCAAATTCACAATGGACCTAATCATATCCAAGAGATAAAAAGTTAGTCTGATAATTATCATACTTGCAATTTTCAATTAAATTTAGTAACGCGTGGGACATTTTAGTAACGCGTGGGACGATTTGTGTACAAGTCAATGGAAGTATACTAAATCTTAGTCTTCTATGGGAAATGTGTACATTATTGAGGGATTTTTTGTAATTTTCTGAATTCTGACTTGAAATTTGGTGAAAAGTTCCACTTTGGATAAATAATTCACAAAAGATCATTACATGCTATTTTCAAGGTCACATTCAAAGTCAAATGTCAAAAAATAAAGGATAACACAGGCATTTCATATTTTTTATTATATCTATTGTTCTGATGGGTCTAAATCATTTGAATTTGCAAGAATTTATTAGAAATACATCTATTTAGATAATTAGTACCCCATATTAAAGTTTCTCTGAGCAAATGTGCAATTCACATCACAATATTCATAGTGACAAAAATGTCCCACGCGTTACTTGTCCCACGCGTTACTATACCTATCTTTCTATAATTGACCTTGAGAGAAAACAGTTTCATGATTTTTTCTGAAATGTTTTGTTTCAGGTACAGTTATTATTGTAGAAAAAGATGTTTGCAATGATTTTATAGTTTACCATGTATTTTCACAATAATTGAGATAAAAGTAAAAGATGAAAAAAAGGACAGTTTTTGTGGTCCCACGCGTTACTGGAGAATAAATTTGCATAAATTAAATATTGAACGCGTGATTCTCATTATTTCTATTGTTTTGAACGAAGATACCTACTAGTTATCAAAAGCAACCCAACATATGAAGTTTCAATCTTAACAGTGCAATATAGGGCTAAATCTTCTTGTGATGTCCCACGCGTTACTGGTGCAAAATAGCTTGGACTTGCCCTGTAATGAAATCTATTGCATTCAACTTGGTCTACACTCCATGCGGGCTGGCTGCGTTACACTTGGACCCCATTTACAGTGTACAGTTGGGCTTGTAATTTGTGTTCTTTGTGAAGTGCATGCTTTATAGGGTCTTCCTCAATTAAAACCCTGCCCAATTTTCATCTGTGATCTTTATGAATCCTTCCAACTTGATTTACGTAGAAGCAGCAATAGGCACCGCCTTTTTCTTTTCACAATGAACTTTACAAATTATCTTTTCTTTTCTTTAAACAAAAAGTGAAATTACGGAAAAATATTTACTGCTCTGTGCTCAGTTGTGTGCACTGTGTGTTAAGCCTTTGTGATGTAATATGGAAAACAAATCCTATGGTCAGTCTGTATGGGACTTTGGGACTTGGATCATGGAACTTGGCCTGTAGGGTGTCTGTATGATGGTATCCTGTTCTTACTGTATTGCAGCCATTTGCTTCATTAGAGATGTGCAGACTTCTTGGAATCTCTGGGCTTATCTAAAATGTATGATGTCTTTGCTAAGATCTCAAATGCCCCAAGGAAAGCCCAGCAATTCAACTAGGAAAATGTTGAGGTATCTGGCAGCTTCTTGCAATCCTTACAGTGTACACGCAGGGAGTACCAAAGACCCCAATATACAATTTGTATGTACCTGTATGAGTCTGTACTGATGATGCCTGTACATGACGAATTTGGGCATCCTGCACACAGTGTACACAGGGCTGCACACTAACCCATTTTTTCTACTGGTCCGCTGGTGATTTTTACTGGTCAGAGACCGTCGGACCAGTGCCAGTGTGCAGCGCTGGTGTACAGGTAGGATACAATGATGATAATAATGATGATAATAATAATAATAATAATAATAATAATAATAATAATAATAATAATAATAATAATAATGATAATAATAATAATAATAATAATAATAATAATAATAATAATAATAAAATTATTATTATTATTATTATTATTATTATTATTATTATTATTATTATCATATTTATTATTATTATTATTAGGTAGTACAGTACAGGACTGTTCGACTGACTGGCCCTCCATTGGCAAAACTTATCAGCCATGGGCTCTATGATGCTCATACTGGTGAAGGAAAGTGACAAGAAACTGTGTAGGCTCATACGATAGTATGTACATGTACATACAATTGTACAGCACATTAACATGTTTCAGGTTCCATGATTTTAGCTGGTACAGGGTACATTACTGTATGGACATTGTAGGAGCTTTATGTATCCTAAGCTTAACCTGTAAAGCACTTTTGACTTACGTACAGTACTGTATTTGACACATATAGTGTACATTTTAAAACAGTACATTGACCTCTGTTTGAAGTGGATCCCAGTTATCATTGCATGGCACTCTCTTTCTCCTGTATGGCACCACGTAATAATTGCCTGTATATGCCTTATCTTTTCCTCCCTGTCGCACCTCCTCTGTCTATCCAATCACTTGCTGGTAACCAGACTTGTGGAACACCTGGCCGTATTACTACCCCAGCAGTGTTGTCGATGAAAACGAGTTCGATGATGACGTCCATGGTCGCAATAGTGCGGGCCGGGGGAAACCCTCCCAGGCTGCTGGCAGTGGTGTCAGCCGCCTCAGACCCCGCCCCAAAGTGCATCAGACTAATGGTATACCTCACAGTGTCACCACACATACTCACCCTCCTCCCACTCCGCCCGTCACTCTATCCCCTCTCCAACTTGATATTGTAACCAAAGGTAATCATGGTTCTTCTAACATGTATTACTAATATGCATTTTACTGATATTATGTCGCATAGAAAGTTGCATCATAAATGTTGCATTATTGTATCAAATCTGTGCATGATGCAATACTGACATTATGCATGGCAAATCTGCTTTATAATTATTGGCCAAGCCTGCAAATGTTCTTTTACTTTCCAAAGCTACATAACTTTTGTTTTCATGAAGAAGCCAGTCATGCATGTTGCTAACACTTATTGACCGATTCGGGTTCGTTGAGGGCAGCAGACATTTTATGGCACTGGGCGCAGCCATGAGCTCAAATTGCGGTGTCTCAGCCGACCCCCCCTTGCTCTCCCCCACCCCCCCGGGCAACATGTTTATCGCGCACTTGTAACAAAGGTTCGCGCACTAAGCAAGCATTCGCGCACTCAGTACGAGACGCCCATTGGCTTAAACAACCATGCATCAGTTTTTCATTCTGCGCGCGTGCTAATGTAGGGAGAGGGGTGGGGAGTGGGAAGGGGGGGTCGGCTGAGACACCGCGTAATGGCGCTGCCCATGCCAAAAATACACATAGCGCGTCACAGAATCGGTCAATACTCTTCACTGCTGACTTGAGCTCTAAGCTTTACCCGCTTTTTGATACATTGTTTTATACTGATGTTTGTTTTGAGTTTTGAATTGTTTTGCCATGTATTATGTTGAAATTTGGATAATTTTTCTCCAATTGTTCTTATGTTCTTTAAAACTGATATTCCAATGTTCAGTTATACTTCATTCTGCAATCTCATTACTGGCTGACAAGAGTTCCTGTATTTTGCTCTATTTACTTTAAATTTTTAGATTCTTTCCATCAGAAAATAATTTTTTTTTAATATTTTGCTCTTGATTTGACTACCTCTGTAGCCTTGGCATGGCAGTATTTTTGCCCCATGATTTTATAGATTTAGATTGATTGTTACTTTTCGATTGCTTCTTCTTCTTTTTTTAAGATGAAGATAGTAAAAGAGAGATAGAGAAGGAGAAAGAGATAAAGAAGAAATATAATGGAACAGAACAAAACAAATGAGAATCTCAAATGTTAAAAGAAGATGAAAAATATAGATCATATTTTGTCAGAGGTGTGTCCTTGTCTACAGAGTGATCGCTATGCCGTACAGAGTTGATTCAGAGTATTTAGAATGGAGAGACTTTGAAATCAATCATCATACTTATATGATTGGCAAGGAAGAGTATAATTTCATCACCTTGTGACCTACATGTAAAGGAGCCTCGTGTGCCCCATTCAGTATCAATCAAGTTAAACATAAGGATTGAGAGAATGCAGCAATATTAGTAGAACACATCAGTGAAAGTTTGAGGAAAATTGGACAATCGATGCAAAAGTTATGAATTTTTAATATTTTTGTGTTGGAACCGCTGGATGAGGAGACTACTAAGGCTCGTGATGTCATATGAGTACAACAGTATAAAGAAAATGTAAAGAAAATTCAACATATTTTCACTTTTTTCGCATAATACAGCACAAAAGAGCACTTGACTTGCCTCTTTCTAATGGCAATGGGAATAATATTACCCATAACATATGTCAGTAACGAGTCAAGGGAATGTGTACTTTTTTCAAAATATGAAATTTTGTGAAATTCTCTTTATATTTTCCTTATGCTGTTGTACGCATGTGACATCATACACTGCAGTAGTCTTCTCATCCAGCGGTGACTCCACAAAAACTTCAAAAATTCATAACTTTTGAACGGATTGTCCGATTTTCTTGAAACTTTCAATGATGTGTTCTTCTAATATTGCTTCATTCTCTCAATCCTTATGTTAATGAAGGTGAACTTGTCCTTTAACTTTAACAAATGCAAAGAGAAGAAAACTGACCAGAAATGAATTTGGATTATTAGTGGAAAAATGAGCAAAAAAAAAAAAATGGGATTCTATCAGGATTCAAACCAAAGACCTCTGGATTGCTAGCCTGGTGCTCCACAGACTGAGCTATAGAAAGCCCTAGTTCAGTGTTCGTCCCAGAAACCCTAAATTCGCAATGCTCAGATGGTCAGGAGCTATATTGCAGTTTGTGTAAACACGAAGGATAATTCAACTTGGGGATAAATGCAAGGGATCATCAAAGTGATGCAGCTTTTTGAGTATGTAACAAATGCAAAGTGAAGAAAGAGCTTCTGACCATCCGAGCATTGCGAATTTAGGATTTCTGGGACGAACACTGAACTAGGGCTTTTTATACATGTAGCTCAGTCGGTAGAGCACTGGGCTGGCAATCCAGGGGTTCGAATGCTGATGAAATCCCATTTTCTTTGCTGATTTTTCCACTAATAAGTTAAATTTAAGTGTATGTAAATTTACTTTGAGAGAGAGAAAAACAATATGTAGGGAGTTTGAGATTGTATTTGTATTTGTCCTGTTCCTGTAAAGTTTTGCAAACATGATTTAAATGAGGAGTTTAACAATCCCCCAAATGTGCAATCTAAAACGTGAAGGTACATGTACACTTATGTACATGTACACTGTATGTATATGTTACCATTTAAATGCATTGGAATAATTTTTCTTCAGATGTGACATTTTGTACTCTCATACTTTCATCATCATAAAATTGATTACAGCCAATTATTATTATTATTATTGTTATTTCGTTTTATTTATACAATGTACGATATCAAAATATGTTACTTGTACTTGTATATGAATTCTTTAATCCTGTCAACTCTTTCAATGTTTGGGCAAATTCCTGGTTTTGTGCCATGCTTTTTTTCTAAATGTTTATTTCTTCTTTCATGAACATTTCCATTTTTGATTGACTTTTAAATGTACCACTATGATACAGTATATTCATTGCAACTGACTAATGTTTATTTGGATTTTGATAAGTTATGAGTATTTGATTTCTGCATAGTTGATGTATTATCTAAAAGTATATATCTTGTCTCTCCTCTGCACACAAACTTCACTTGTTCATGGAGCAGTTGATACAGTTGATAAAGTCAGAACAGACACTGAGGGTGCCACCACACCCAGACCTACCAGGGGCAACAAGACGAGCCCAGCCAAGGAGGCTGAAAGCAATGGCTTGATGGATGACACCAATGAGGTAACTGTGATTTATACAACTGTACATATGATACAATGTCACAACTGTGGAGTATAAGTATTTACCTTTGTACTTTGTGAAGTACAAGTCAACTTTGGAATATTGAGCTCATAGAATAAGAGGAAGGAGAACATATCTTGGTGCAATTCATCATGATACCATTGGTGTCTGACTCCATGAACAAAACTGGGACTCATGTAAACAAGTCTCAATGATTTCACAGCAGCATTATTAAGTACAATGTACGTCATCCTTATTTAGTTGAATGTGAAAATGAAACGAGGTAGTGATGCTGGTATGACTGTACTTAGTGTACGAGCTGCTACAAGTTTCCATACAATACAATGCACATGTACTTACTGCTGGAAAAAGGCATTTGCAACCCCTTAAGCAACTGTGAAGTAAATCCCATAACCATGATGCAAGCTATACTGTAGCAATTCTCCGAGTGCTCGTTCCACTCCAGCAAACTTAACACATGCTGCACATTTGCTACAACCAATACAACTTGGCGTGTGAGTCATTTTACTGAAAATGTGTCAAATTGCTCTGAATATTCTTTAGCCTGAGCACTTGTAAATTAGTGGATCATTTCAATCAAACAGTAATCACATGCTAGGAGTATTTGTAGACAGAAGACTTTTGAACAAGTGATCATTTTAATGAAACTTTGACACATACTACAAGTTTTCTCATGACTAACTACTAATGAATGCGCAGGCCATTTTGATGAAGCTCATACTGTACAATGTACACATACTACATTGCATGAGCATTCTTGAACGTTATACATGTACATGGTAATACCTGGGCCCCATTTCATAAAGAGTTGATATGATAGCAACTCTTGCTGGAATGGCAATTGTCATGGCAACGACAAGAATCCAGCTTCCTGATTGGCTGGTGCTATTGGAAGTTGCCATTCCAGCAAGAGTTGCTATCATAGTGTAACATCTTTTATGAAATGGGGCCCTGATACATCTTATTTTTTCTGCATGCCCTGCATCTACCTGTAGTTTGTTTTTGTACAATGTTATGGGATTTTGGATGTAAAGATTCATGTGACACATTTTGGACTGGACTTTCTACCGGCAGGTTGATGCGGTGGAAGTAGTCCGCGGTGAAGGAATGCCGACGGCGAAGAGCGCCATCCTTGCCCTGGTGGTTGGCCTGATCATCACTGTCTGCCTCCTACTCATGGTCGGCTGCCGGCTGCGCTACATGAACCAGCGACTGCGCTACGGCCGTCTCAAGACCAGCGCCCACGATGCCGACTACCTCATCAATGGAATGTACCTCTGATTGCACCGCCAGGGGTTTGTTGTGAGTGTTGACACCCTCACACCCTCCCCGCAGGGTGGCACAGCCGAGGCAGTTCATCGTGGATATTTCATGGAATTCACACTGATCAGCAGATCTAAATGCATGAGACATATTGTTGGTGCAGTAATCCATCATTTACCAGGAAAAGTGTTGTACGGCGCATGAAAATGAAATTAGCATTCTAAGAAGGAATACCAGTGAAGAAAAATACAACAACCAATGAACGTTGTTATATTAGCTTGATTTATGGTACTTTTATGTCAGTTTGAAGTTGTCCTGCATTTTAGTTTTGTGTTTTCATTTCATTAAGTGGAATTGTCACATAAGATCACACTGATCTGTTACAAGATGTTACGTCTGAATCCTTACTCTGAAGACTTTCTTTCTTTGTATTTTGCTTGTAAGACATGTTGCTGTAAGCAGGATAATGATGATAGGGATATGGCTGATTTCAAGTTTTTGAACCTTGATGGTGCAGACAGTTCAATATGAATTGATATGTAAATCATTTTCCTGTCTTTTTCTCTCTCTTTTTTTTTTAAGTTGTACACATTGTGTATATCTTTAGTGAGTTTTCTTTCTCTTTCTCTTATATTTGGTGAGATCATAATGACCCTTAATCCCTCCCCCTTATTTCAGGCGAACCTTTCCATGTATAGAAATCATTGATGTCCATCGTCATTGTTTTGCAGAAAAACTGTCACTGTTTTAAGTTTTCCATGTATTTAAGAGTGTGCCATTAAATGTGTTGGAAAAGTGAAACAAGACAAAAAAGTCCCCGGCATGTTGAGATACACGATAGTTAAACTTCTTATGGCATTGAAATTACTGTAAAGCAGGAAATTTTGGCAGCTTGAAATTTTTGAGAAATTGGAGCCAATGGCCTTTTTTGTGAATTGCCACTGGCATTTGTTGTATAAATAGTATAGACAAAAACTTTTTGCCTGCATTTTTTATTTCGCAAACCTTACAAAAAAAAAAAAATTACAAACTTTAAATGCATATGAAAATTTCGGGTTTTACAGTACTCCAAATTTAGGTGAGAGAAATTAGATACATTATATTTTATATCTAGAGGTCATACTGTATTTAATGTCAGAATGAGACACTTGAAAGGACATGCTGCTTGCACAAAATAAATCAATGCTGTCATGTCAGGCACTAGGTGATTTGAATTGTCCGACATCAGAATGCAATTTGCCAGAAATCAGTTTACAGCGCACACATGAACCGTTGATTGGTCTTTGAAATAATGGGACGTATGAGTATGCTTCATACAGGCAAAGCCACTGTGTGACTGTTATACAATGCACTCAGTTTTAAACTCATTGCTATAGTGATAGCTTATACATGTGCATGTACATGTACATGTATGCCTCTGCTGTCTTTTACATTACATTGAAATCTTGAGGATAAGGCAAAGTGAATGCTTGTGGCACCACGTGTATGTGCTGTACATGAACAATTCCGCATTTGAAACTGACATGTATTCGGTGTCATGTATTCAACAAGTGTGGATGATGATGCTCTGTGATATTACTGTGACTTTATATAGATCTCCATCAGTGAAATATTTCATTCCGCTTGTCACACCTCCATTCTTGTGTATTGATACATTAGTCTTCTGGTGCTCTGTGTTGACATGCTCAAAAATATTTGTCATCCAATAGACAGTACAAACCATCCTATCTTCGATGTTTAAGAGGGATGTTACTGTATGCGCCATATATTTCACAATAAAAAGACAAAAGAAATAAAAAAATTTGAAAATCTGATGTTACTGTACTCCATGATGGCAAATTAAATCACTCATGAAATGGTGGCGACATCCTGATTCATGGAAAATTAGACTGGCGAAATATATGGCGTATACAGTATATGGCCCATATAATGGTGTGTGTGTACACTCCTTGGGCATGAACGGAATCATTTATTCAAATGTGTGTACAGTTGTATATCTCTCTGTGAATGAAACAGATGTTTTTTATATTTGAATCCTCTACTCAACATATACATTGTATGTATAACATGTTAAAGTGGTACAGTAAAGAGGGGCATGGTATTCAGTCGGTCATGTCGTACAGTATATCTCTGAAAATATATCACCAGTGTTTTGAACAGCCTTCTAGTTCTATCTATATATCGCTGTCATTGTTTGTATATATTGACATCAAACATGAATAGGTAAAAAAAGGGTTATGTGCATTGTAATTTCTTTCTACTGGCATGAAGCAATTCCAAACCGTCTTTCACTCTATCCTGAACTTAAAAACATGAAATACTGTCATTATTATTTGTTCCTAATATTTAGTATTCTATATAAGGATATATATATTTCTGCCAGAAGTTGATACAACTTCCACATGCCGCATAGTCATTCCCAAATTATTTGTGACATTTCCGTGCAAAGTTTTCAACTTTCATTCATACGAAATATAATGAGTACATGGAGCTACAAGTTAAATAATGGAAGGAATTGAAATGTCAGGCTTGTTTCTTGGCCGTGTGTATTTGTAATGTTTGTGTGTTTCAGTACTCTTGATGTTTGAACAGCTACTGTTTATGTTTAAACCACATGTGTTTGCACTTTGAGGCTTTATGCAATTTTTAGTATGATTTTCCCGTGGTATTGCCAGTACTGTATGTAGAAGATGCTAGTGCTTTTCCTCATTGACTCATCTTATCCCATGGAGTAAGAAAGTCTAGTCAAATTTCTGATGTTTGTTTATGAAGTTTGTCATTGTGTTATGTTGTATTATTAAAAGAAAATGGTAGTAGAAATGTCAGACCTAATTTGATAACCTGTGAATGCTTGCCATAATGAATTATCCATGTTGTAGCAGATATAGAAAATGGCAGCAACATTTTTATGCCTCCGCCACGAAGTGGTGCCGGAGGCATTATGTTTTCGGGTTGTCCGTCCGTCCGTCCTTCCGTCCGTCCGTCCGTCCGTAATGAATTTTGTGGACAAGGTAACTATCAAAACCTATTGAGGTATCCTAATGAAACTTGGCATGTATGTGTATTAGGGGGTGAAGTTGTGCCTATCAACTTTTGGGTGCACATGCTCAAGGTCAAAGGTCAAAAGGTCAAGGTCAAATACATAAAATTTCACTATTTCCACCATATCTATTGAATGCCTGAAGATATTTTCTTGAAACTTAGTGTATACATGTTTTACCCAATTAAGATTCTCTGGTGAAAGTTTGGGTCATGAGGTCAAAGGTCAAAGGTCAAAAGGTCAGGGTCAAATACATAAAATTTCACTATTTCCACCATATCTATTGAATGCCTGAAGATATTTTCTTGAAACTTAGTGTATACATGTTTTACCCAATTAAGATTCTCTGGTGAAAGTTTGGGTCATGAGGTCAAAGGTCAAAGGTCAAAAGGTCAGGGTCAAATACATAAAATTTCACTATTTCCACCATATCTATTGAATGCCTGAAGAGATTTTCTTGAAACTTAGTGTATACATGTATTACCCAATTACGATTCTTTGGTGAAAGTTTGGGTCATGAGGTCAAAGGTCAAAGGTCAAAAGGTCAAGTAAAAATATTAACACTTCTTTTTTTTCTCCGTACCTTAGAAAATTGTTCAAGGTATCTTCATGGAACATAGTATATACATGTACTGACTGGAAGTGATTATCTAGAGAATGTAGGGTTCATGGGGTCAAAGGTCAGGGGTCAAAGGTCAAGTGCAAGACTTCAAAATTTAACTATTACCCTCATATTTATGCAATGCCAGCAGGGTTATTTTTTTACACTTGGTGTATGCGTGTGTAACCTAATAGAAATTCTCTAGAAAGTTTTTTTTTCTCTTTTTGCCTCAAAGGTCAAAAGGTCAAAGATCAAGTGAAAGTGCTGAACTAACTTTTTCCTCCATATCTCGAAGTGGCTCAAGTTACCTTGAAACTTAGTACATATTATGCATGTTCTACCTGAAAGTAATTATCTTATGAATTTTAGGGTCAAGGGCCAGATGAAAATGGTAACAATTTACTATTCAATTCAGAAATTGCACTTTTTCTCCACACCTGTACCTTGAAAATTACTCAATTCCTAAATGTATGAATGGGTCAAAGTCAAGTTAAAGTCCTTAAATCCCTAGATACATGCTCTCCTATTCATTCAATTAAACCTACATCAAGGAAGGTGAACATTCAACACATTTGTGACAAACTTGTCATTCCAATTTTTTTACCAATTTTGTGAAAATGTAATCACACAGTGTCCACATGTACTATCTAGACCTATTGGGAAAATCATGCATTATGGCGGAGGCATACCAGTCGCCAAAGCGACATTTCTAGTTGTTTATATTTTGTTTTGAGAGTGCTCCCCCGTCCAGATCCACATTGCAATGACCCAGACAAGTTAGGATATCTGGCTAGTGGGAAGGGGGGGGGGGAAATCATATTTAACAAATCTTTTATGAATATCTCCTAAAGGTGTTACCAAATACATTTTCCTGAGGTTTGCTCACAAATTTCACACTGGATATTATGCATCATATGGACATTAAAGGTCTTGTTTACCTTTGGGAGCAGTGATTTCAAAAATGTTTGAGATGTCACATTTGATGCACATGTGTAGGTCTGTTATATCACAAAACATCCTACCATGTAAAATTTTTGCAATAAAGCTTAAATATAAGGAGATATCACTATTTTGTCAATAAACCATAACTGTAGACGGTTTAGTCTGGAAACATTTTTATTAGAGCCAATGTTCAAATTTTGTATATTTAACAATACTTAACACTGATTATACTAATTCAAATTTTTACATTAGTTGTTTCTATCCCTAACTCACATTTGAGAACTATTTTGAAGCACTAATGCTGGGTTTTTATTTCAACTGCAAATGGTGAATTATGCCTTTAATGCATTCCCACAAAACACTGCAGCTTAATATACGAGCGGCAGTTTCTCCACTTGCGTTTGAGGCAGATGCACACTCCTAAAATTGTCTGTGATGCTTGATGACAACATAGCTGATCAAATGTACCTATAGCAATTAGAAATAGAAACTGCTATGCACTATGTTCGAATGCACCTTGTTTTCATTTCATTATTTCGGCCTTGTGCTCGATTGATTAGCATAGGATAATGTATTAAAGCATATTACTATAATTTTGTTCCCCACGCATTTGCATGGAGTTGCAATGCAGTAGACTGTTGAACTCCCAAGCTCGACTAGATCCACAGTCGTGCATCGTCATCATCATCATCATCATCTTTGTCCAGGGGATCCTTCCTTCCCCAACCATCGCTGTGGGGCCATTCATTGACCGTGGTGTGACTTGCTGTTAGATTTGAATTCCATAGTAGCATTCCATCACACACACAAAAATATCATGTACATATTATGATGTTGTACTTGTGTATGCACACTCTATTGAATGTACAGAATGATGGGTAGTGTCCTCAACGATTCAAATGTGAATGGGAGAAGAAGAACAGCTGAGTTTCGGTCAAAAAACATGCGTTTTTCGCAACAGTGTATAAATGCATTTCTTGAATCTGTGTACATTGTATTATTATGAGATTACCTGGTATGTCTGATGAGTACTTGTTGTGGAGTTGTCCTTTTCATCCCAGTTTGCATATTTTGTCATAGTACCTGTACCTGAATAAATATTTTGTGATTTATAAGGGGGAGTATTGAGAATCCTGTTGTTTTTGGTTTGTTTGTCCAGGTCTGTGGAAGAAGTACATAACATCCCGAGCTTTGTAGCTGTTCTGTTGTTTATCTTATACAAGTATTATCATTTTCATGATTACTATTGTGACTATCACTGTCATTATTATTATTACTACTATCATTTATCATTATTATTATCATCGTAATTATTGATATTCCCTTCTTTCCCCATGACAACATTTATGTTTTTCGGACATGTTTCGGAATGCCATGTTCCCATAATATCCGACATGTTGATGGACGATCGATTATCTCTGCAGCTGTTATCATCCATTGATTTTCAGCTCAACTTTCATATTCCGTTAAGGTCCTTTTACTCATGAAGGAGACCTGTGGGCAACGAAAGTCAAACAAAATCCCTCGGAAGTCTCGAACACCCCCCCCCCCCAAAAAAAAAGACCAGTGATAACAACTAGAACTATCAGAGAAGGTAATGAGTACCCCCGCTCAGGCAGCTCAGACTCTTATGAAAAAGAATTGAACCAGGGTTAGTAAAAGATTCTGTTTGTGTGTGCGTCTGTGTGTGTGTGGGTGCAGTACTTTGTGAGTATCTTGTGAGTTTGATTGCCCCTTAATTGTGGAAGTAGTTCACTCCACAAGGTTTTGGGAAAATTGTGGTTACCATGGCAACGCTTTCTCCGACAAACACACAAAAAAAATATGTCTTGCATATCTACACCTCAATGTCATCATATACACCAAATTTGATTTCAATTACTTCAAGATTGTGGAAGTAGTTCACAAGATTTTAAAGAAAACATGCAGTTAAAAGCATTGTTGACCATTTGCAGATGAAACAAAAACCCAGCTTTAGTGCTTCAAAATAGTTCTAAAATCTCAGGGATAGAAACAACCAGTGTAAAAATAAAAAGTTAATCAGTATAATCAATGTGAAGTATTGTTAAAATATACAAACTGTGAACAATAATTATGATAAGAATGTTTCTAGACTAAACTGCCTACAGTTACGGTTTCTTGAGAATAATAGTGATATGTCCTTATAATTAGGCTTAACTGCAATTTTTTTTTTTTTTTATATGGTAGGATGTTTTATGAAACAACTGACCTACACATATGCGTCAAATGTGATAACTTGAACATTTTTGATATCATTGCTCTCAATGGTAAACAAACCTTTAATATTGCAACACCTTGTCGGGTAAAAGCGTGTCTTGCATAACTACACCTATAGATCATCATAGGAAATATACTGTGAAAATAGTTCGCTCCACAAGGTTTTGGGAAATTGTTACCATGGCAACGCTTTCTCCGAAATAGACAAAAAACATGTCTTGCACATCTACACCTTAGTGTCATCATGTACACCAAATCTGATTTCAATAATTGCTTCGAAATTGTGGAAGTAGTTCACAAGATTTTCAAGAAAATATGCAGTTAATATGGCAACACCTTGTCGGGTACAAGCACAAAGAGTGTCTTGCATAACTACACCTATAGATCATTATAGATACCGATACTGTGGAAATAGTTCGCTCCACAAGGTCTTTGGAAAATTGTGGTTACCATGGCAACGCTTTCTCCGACAAACACACACACACACACAAATGTCTTGCACATCAACATCGTAATGTTATGTACCCCAAGTTCCATCAAAATTGCTTCAAAACAGTAGGAGTTCGCGACACAAGATTTGCAACGGACCGCCCGACCGCACGCTGATTCCTATACCCCCTTAACTATACACTTCGTGTATGCGGGGGTATCATAAACTAACCAAGGAAACAACAACCAACAAAAGCAACAACAACAACAAAGATTTTGGAGATTGAAAGAGAATATAACTATAGAGGGGGAAAGATGTGCTGTAAGAAATTGTTAGCATTTGTCCTGGCCGGCAATTTTTAACCCGGAAGTACGTAAGTGGCACTAAAAAGAAATATATAGAGATCTTGAAGTGTGATCGCGGTAAGGTTTAGACCTTCTTTTTTTTTTTTAAGTGAAAGGAGAAAGGTGAGCTGAGGACCATTTTTTTTTTTTTTTTTTTGCTTGTCAGCGGAAGAAAACCCGGAAGTGGAAGGGGAGAGATGAGCTGAGGATCTTTTAAGATCGCTACTGCTGATCTCTTGTACACTAACAAACACAATGGAGAAAACGAAACTAGTAGGATTGTAACTTGTCATCTACTGCTGATGTAACAATGTCGGCATTTTGAAGCCTGGATGTGTGTCTCAAGTTCATCGTGTCACTGCCGGCAACTAGGAATAACCCGGTGGTAGTGTCGCTGCCATAAAGCAGCAGACGGCAGGTTCGAATCCCACTGGCTTACGGAGTTCGACAAATTAATGATTAGTAGTTTCTTACAGCACATTCTGGAGATCCGTTTGCACTTTTGAGGGACCTTATTCTCGCCGATGTGTAATGAGTCCCGTTTTGGAGAGCATCGTTTTCTACTGTGCAGTATATCAATGTCTTGTGCTATAACTTTTCCACTGATAGCTGTCACTGATTCTTTAGATTTCGGCGGAAATTCACCCAAAGCATTAAATTTGTCGACGCGCGGACCGCCGAGTAGTGGACAGATTACTGAACATTCATGTAAAAGTCTGCTGCCCTCTCGAGACCACTGAGAGACTGTTGATCAAAAGTTTGATGAAGACCATGCCTGACCATATAGCATTCTTTCAACCGTCTCCCATTTTTACCCTCTGTGGACAAGGGATGTAAGGGAACCCAACTTACATGTTCAAGTTGGTGAAAAGTGGATATAGTGTCTCCAGGAAATGTTGCTATTGGACCTACTCAGATGTGAAAAGTAAAGGCGGTCTTATTTGCTTTTTTTTTCTCTCTCTCTCTCCTTTCTTTAAAACACAACATTCATTTGCTTATAAAAATGTCAGTTAGTGTGCATAATACTTTAGCAAATATGATAGGTCGCTCTCTTTGATATGTCATCATCGCTAGATCATTGCCACCACATGTAAAATAATAATATATTGTTGCCATCATCATTTTAGAAGATAGTGCCGTGTATGTATCAATGGGTAAGCGTGTGAGGTGACGACATCAGCAGTCTATCAAGTCGAACTGGCTTTGAAACGACTATCTAATGACTGTTATCATTGCTTCATGAAAAAAAAAAACACCCTGAAACTATGAAATACCATGAGAGCTGATAAAAAAAAATTTCATCTTATATACATATCTATCTATATATATCTATGTATTTATATATATATCTATATCTATATCCATATATATTGTAGTTGCTCCGCGTATTGGCAGTACTAGAAATAGCAATAATAATGTCACAACAGAGAAATGAATTAAATGCCAATCTTGATTTTAATGAATAATCCGAATTTTCGAGGATCCTTCCTCTTCCTAGTCATCCCTGATGAAGAGGAAGGATCCTCGAAAATTCGGATTATTCATTAAAATCAAGATTGGCATTTAATGCATTTCTCTGTTGTGACATTATTATTGCTATATCTATATCTATCTATCTATATATATATATATATATATATATATATATATATATTTCCAATAACGTAAATTTTTTAAATCTAATTTCAAAAAAAAATTGATAATAGCTAAAATTAACAATAATGTAATTTTCTACCAAGTCATATCCGTTCCGACTGGGGACATTTAAAATTTCACATGGCATTCATTTACAGATTCCCCCCCCCCCCCCACCCAAGCTGTGATCAGGGCGTTTAAACTGCAATGCACATTCAATCGTAGAACTGCAAAGAAACAAAGCATCTAATCTTGGAAGCCATCGTGATAACAGACAATAGATAACACCATTTAAATTACATTAATATTTCTTTTATTTGTTAAAACACTCCAGATATGACATGTTAATGTACATCGCAGGACTTGAAATCTCTTAGTTATTCTATCAAAATCATTCCCATCTAGAGGACAAAAAGAAAAGCAACCATCCATATTAGATTAAAGCGAATTGATAAATCATTAAACGGAAAAAATATATATATGTTACTTTCATCAACAAAATAAGCATGGCAGGGGAAGTTATGATACTTGTCTAGAAATGCAGTGAAAGTTCTCTTTGTTATAAAAATAATTAGTGCATGGATTATTCTATACAAAATGCGCAAAAACAAATAGCCAGTATGAGTATTGGTCACTGCATCTGAAGATGATCATTTACACCTAGAGAAACACATCTATGTACACTTCTTTCAACGCAAGATAGAGATTCTGCTAATAATTTTCACAATCAAGAGCGTTTTCCCTCGTAACAAGAAAAAGGAAGACAATAAAAATCTTCTTTTATTTTCATAAACAATTTGGTCTTCCTGTCTGACCGTCCATGTATGAATAAATTTGGTGTTTAACTGTCCAATAAGGCACGGTACAAGACTATATATTATAGGTAAACATTATGGTTGTGAATATCGTAACCATTCTACGGTCTTAGAACTCGGAAAAGATTGCAGCACGACCCTAAAGATGTTCACAAAGATAAATTAGACATATTGTCCAATCATACATTGGCTCTTCTAATAGAAGTTGATTACTGGTGTTGCATAGTTGATCCTTATAGCCACTGACTTCTTATCTACAAAATGGGTTACACGTCTACAGTTATTTAACAATCAAAACAAATCTCTAAGATTAAAGAAAGGAATAGCGATTTAGAAGATTACACACACAACAAAGTTCAGAACTTCAGAACTGACGGTAGAATCAAAAAGAGAAAAGATATCGGCTAATTGTGATTAGGCCGATTGTTCACTTGTATAAGACTAACACTGTATAACGAACCAGAAATTACATAAAAACTATGCTGCAAACATCATAGAGCATAATATTTGAAAGCACAAAAAGTGGATAAATATTGATATTAACTGGCAAGATGGGAGCAAAAGACAAAGTATCAACAATGATGAAAGCAGCGGAAGGTAGGTACAATGCGGTTGCAAAATGAAATTAAAAATGCTCTTCGTTTTGTTCATTTAGTTATCTCCAATAGCAGCATATTACATGGCACATATGAGATACTTAATAACGTCTTTATAATATAACTTAGATTATCATGAAATAGCTATAAGTTACATTGCAAGTTTGTGCCTATCCGTGAACGCACTCGTCATACGCAAACACTACTCATTAGTGCCCTATCATATCGCAATTCACGTTTCGTTTTAAAGTCTCATTCTTGCAGGAGACCATGCTGCATTTTGCCGGACCTCTTGCGGAGAAATCAACGACTTTTTTCTCTCTCTCTCTTTTTTTTTTCCTTTTTGGTCTTTTTGTTGTTGTTATTGTTCTCTCTCTCGCTCATTTTAAAAATGGCGCGCAATTTCACAACAGGACCTGGTAATCCAGGCCTTTTTCCTTGAGCTGATGTTTTTGCTTAGAGAAATACTAATAAGTTTTAATTACCCGCGGAGTGAGTGCTACCTTTAACTCCACTTGGTGGTGAGCGATAAAACATCGAGACATTGAGGCCCGAGCATCTTGCGAAAGACTACATAATAACAAGCCTAAACAGGCAATGAAGTGAGCTGCTACAAAAGTGGGGGATAAAGAGAAAGAATGATAGATAGATAGATAGATAGATAGATAGATAGATAGATAGATAGATAGATAGATAGATAGATAGATAGATAGATAGATAGATAGATATAGATAGATAAATAGAGAGAGAGAGACAGGTAGATAGATAGACTGACAGATAGACAGACAGAGAAAGATAAAGGGGCGGGAGAGAGATCGGGAAAAATACGATCTGCCAACGAATGAATTAGAAGGGGACATTTCTGTATTTCTGTCCTTAAGCGTTTATTAAAAAAAAAAAAACTAATGAAACGAGCAGAGTAGAAATTGGGGAAGAAAAGGATGATACAATCATATGAACACGACTCTGAAGATTAACCAAATAAGAAATACGTTGTGGAAGGAACAGAAAGAAAGATTGAGAAATGATACAAAGAAATATGCTAAACTGATTGTATGAAGTATACTATGTTCGAGAATAGAACATGATGACGAATAATAGTGTTTTTTTTTTAATTATCTTTATGCAGTCTTTTCAAGTAGCTTATATGATCGACTAAGAAATGAAAAACAATTACTAGATGTCACTATGAAGGCTTTCACTTAATAAGATACAGTAGATGAAATAAAGACTTTGAGATATCTTGCAGATGTTATGCTTCCCGCTTGATGATAAGAACTTCAGTACTTTCCGCAGTCCTAGTGTTGAGTGCATGCCATCATACACGTTTTCTCCCCCAAAATGGTCTGCGACCAACCAGTAACAAAACAACCGAGCAACAATCACGATATTCTGAGCGTCTGTTTGTGTGCAAGACGTGCCCCGCATTCCTCGTAATCCTGACTGCTGACCCATCGCTCCTGGAAGCTCGAGTGGGAGGCGAGAATGGCACCGCCGATCCACGTGGTGATGTCGCGGTTGTCATGGGCAACGACCGTCCTCCGGATGTTGCGCGCCGTCATCTCGCTCTGCAGCCGCTCGGCGTAGCCGCGGAGTTTGGTGTTGCCTCCAGCCAGGAGAATGGTGGGGTCGATACTCTCCAGGAAGGTATTGTCGCACCTAGAAAGAGAAAGGACAGTGAAAAGGTCATGGGGCAGATCTGTTGGACTGGTTAGGAGCAAGTACTAGTATTCAGAGAAGTGGTTTTCGCGGCTGACGTTGGTACATTTAAGACCTCTTACCGGCATTATTAGGGAGCTTTAGATTTTGACGCGCGGACGTTTGAGACGACGAGTGCGTTGGATGTTCTCCTCTCCCTTGCGTCGTGATGAAAAGTTGCTTTAGATTATGCTGGGACGCAACGTCTAGAAATAAAATGGCGTCCCCATATGATCGGTGCATGAAGTACAATGTAGTTCTCTACGTCGCAAATTGAGCGGCCGTAAAAATAGCCTAGAACGCGTAGTGAAAAACTCAGACGACGCAAGCTATAATAGATCAACTTGACGTGCACGTCTGCGCATGCTCAGAACATGTTTTTTTTTTTTTTTTTTTTCCTCTGAACATCCCCCGTCGCGAAAATCTAAAGCTCACTATTGCTGGAGGGTGAAAACCCCAGTTTAACTGGCTAACAATTTAAACGGTTGTCATCGGCATTATTTCAAACAGTCTTAGAACAGAACTAATAAGATTAAATATCAGTGGTGCAGTTTATAGATTATCTCACTGCTGTAGATATCCCAGCCTTATCTCTCCTTTTTTTGTGTGTCATATTTTACTTTGATGATGGCATGTCATTGAATAATACTCTAATTATTTGATATCATCGCTGTAATGTATTTGGTAAAAAAAAAGAAAAAATTATTAACATGAAAGAATCCTACGCTAGTATGCATCTTTATTATACCCCTCAACTTGCGCAGCAAAACTGAAATGTGTATATTGACCGATGATTACTGAATAAAAGTAGGCATCGATTGCAAGGTGTCAGGGACTTTGAGAGATTACCATCATATTCTTGTCATGACGGACTGGCTTCTTTGTGTACATCCAATATACAGGTTTATCTCATACGTTTTATTTTTCGACAGGCTAATGTTTTCAGGCTATGTACATATTCAAAGACATCCGTCTACCTTCCATACCAATACATCCTACACAATTCATTCAATCACTGTCTTTTTTTTTTCTCTCTATCCTAAATAACTGAAAATCAGCATATCTTTTCTATTCTGTCTCGGACTATTGTAGGCCTATTGTACATGTAATTTTAGTTATGTTAGAATGTACCGCTTGAAAATGACTGTATTTCTTTTTTTTAAACTCATTTTCGTGTTTGTTGTTTGTTTGTTTGTTTGTTTGTTTTGGTTATGTTCATTGCAAGAACTCTGACATGATTTGAAAATGAACTTGATTTTTAAATCCATATTTCAAAAATGGAAAAGGGCGCTGTACCTGCTAAGACACTCCTGGATCACGTCGAGCTTGAAAATAACTGTATTTCTTTTTTTTAAATCATTTTCGTGTTTGTTGTTTTTTGATTGTTTGTTTGTTTGTTTGTTTGTTTGTTTGTTTGTTTGGTTACGTTCATTGCAAGAACTCTGACATGATTTGAAAATGAACTTGAATTTTAAATCCATATTTCAAAAATGGAGTGTATGGGTCAAAAAGGGCGCTGTACCTGCTAAGACACTCCTGGATCACGTCGAGCTTGAAAATGAATGTATTTCTTTTTTTTTTAATTTTCGTGTTTGTTGTTTTTTGATTGTTTGTTTGTTTGTTTTTTGTTATGTTCATTGCAAGAACTCTGACATGATTTGAAAATGAACTTGAATTCTAAATCCATATTTCAAAAATGGAGTGTATGGGTCAAAAAGGGCGCTGTACCTGCTAAGACACTCCTGGATCACGTCGAGCTTGAAAATGAATGTATTTCTTTTTTTTTTAATTTTCGTGTTTGTTGTTTTTTGTTTGTTTGTTTGTTTGTTTTTTGTTATGTTCATTGCAAGAACTCTGACATGATTTGAAAATGAACTTGAATTCTAAATCCATATTTCAAAAATGGAGTGTATGGGTCAAAAAGGGCGCTGTACCTGCTAAGACACTCCTGGATCACGTCGAGCACACCTCTCTGCTGCGTAGGGCTGAAAAGGTCGGGTCTGAACATCGCCTCGGTGCAGTGGAAGAGATCCTGTCGTCGCAGCGACACTGCCGACCCATCCGGCAGGGTGTATCTGATCGGAGTCGTCAGATCAGCCTGCTGCACCTCCTTTTCGAAATCTGCCACAATCGAAGCCAACAAACAGACAACTGAGACCCACGTTTATATACAAACACGTTTGCGTTTGTAAAATCGAGCTGTAATCAAAACAGTCACAACATAATACTCTCCGTGAATATTTCCATGTATCGTTATATCTGGATTGGTGTAGGAAGTTATAGGAAACATTTTGTGTGTGTGTGTGTGTGTGTGTGTGTGTGTGTGTGTGTGAGAGATGACAGATATGTGTTTGCTTTTACTCTGCTCGTTTCGTTTTCTAGTGGGAGGACATCAATAATTTCGAAACATGACTGAAGAGAAACTTTAACTTAAATCCACAATTTAAGTGTGCAAGCAGTCAGAAACAAACAATGCTTAATGCAGTTTTTTTTTTCATATTCCTGACCGATCATGCTCTATAGATCCGAGTTGGGTACCTATCCTTGCCAAGCTTTACGTGTCAGTGTTAGCATTGTTATATTTCATGGAAACTGTGAAAAGGTATCAGGTTACCGTTTGCATGGTTAGTAATTCAAGCACACTACGAATTTAACATTCCTCATAATTGGCAAACCTCTCTTCCAGTGAAATATCTTTTGTGAGCAAATACTGTAAGTGTGTATAAATACCCATATTGTTAACTGTGCACATGCAACTTTGAGAAACACGACTAGAATTTGAGCAACAAATGCGAGGGGACAGATGACATTGTTACACGTATCATTACGGCATGCAGACTTTAGTCAGGCCTGGTGGCTTAGACCACAAGTCATGCATTTAGTTTATAACGGTGAGGGAGAATGGCGAGGTATAAGGAGTGAGCGCGCAACCAGGAGGGGGAGCGCAAGGTCTCGTCACCTCATTGCTGCGCTGTTGGTCATAAGCAAAGAGATTTGTGCCTATAAAATCCCTATATGGTCATGAACAAGACCCTCGGTGTGGAAAACAAACCAATGGGGCCTATAGTTTTAAAGGGTAGTTTCAATATTGCTACAAGTCATCTTGATTGAGATGACTAATGACACAGAGATTATGCTATCATTTTGCCCTCTTTTATCTCTCATCAGTGTTGTATTAAGAAAATGAGACAAACTAGTTTACTTGAAGAAGAAATGATGTGGAGATGAAGTGTAAGTTTGCCTCTTTTCTCATATTTTTAGTTCAGTTCAGTTCAGTCAGTCACACTTGCACGTCTATATAATACAGTGTACAAACGAACAACGAAGTGCCGATAAGTGCCTTACCACTACAGACGTAAGCCATGTTTTCTTTCATCTCCCTTACGATGCGGTGATCGGACGGAGTCGACGTGGTGAACGAGTGCTCGTCCATCAGGATTCGCTGGAGCTTACGTGTCACTCCTTTTCCCGCTATGTCGAGCTATATGGAATGAAGAGTATGGAGTTCAATGATAGCAACCTTTCACAGTCACGTGTTACATCGACGCAGGGCATCATACATCTTTCTCTCCCAGGCATTTCGGACCTGTGTATGAATATTGACCGATCAAGCAAAATAATGCTCTTTACCACATTAATTTGGCTATCCTCAGTGATTCACCGAATGCCCACTTTTCTCTCTTTAAAGAAATCTTAACTTTTGAATATCTCTGCATGGCAGTGTGTTTGTTTTAAGTTATTGTCACAATGATGTTTCATTCAAGCGTTACATAATGACTTCGTCACCTTTCAAAGCATTTTTTTTTTTCCAATGGTCTAAACGGAAAATATTCATATTCTTCGACCCACTTAGTTGTCAGAGAATCTAGGAAGTATCTGATAATGACAATAACCTTCTTCTTATTACAAAATGAAGAAAAAAAAACTAACAAAACAGTAACAGTTCCGAAGGTTCCTTATTCCAAAGACTCGTTATTCCTAAGGTTCGCAATCCCGAAGGTTTGTTATTCCGAAGGCTTGTTATTACGAACATTCGTAATCCCCCCCCCCCCAAAAAAAAAAAATGGTTTATGGTTCGTTAGACCGCAGATATTTTCATTTTTCAGATAACGAAATTAATTTCATTTTCGGACTATGAAACTTTCAGTAATAACGAATATCACCCGGCAAAACAATTACTCGGTACTCGGTACCCCAACAGGTTAATGGTACCAAGAAACCAAGAAACATAACGTCAAAATGCATTTTTAATCAGTACCGTATCTATAGAGCTAATGTAGTTTCCCTCACTGTAGTTTTGAAAACAATTCAATTCAATTCAATTCATGTTAATACTTTATTCGTAATAGAAACATCAGAATAAAAATACAAAGATTAATCTTGGAATATTTTGCTGAAAAGAAAATCCATACAAAATCATATGTTCGTATGTTTGTTTGTTTGTATGTTTGTTTGTTTGTTTTCTTTTTTTATCAATTTACGTGTTAGTCTGAAAATTTCCAATCATGTTCTATTTGGAACGGAGGCCTTTTTTTTTTTTTAGGGGATCCTTTCAAACAGTTAGTAATAATCCAGAGTCACTTCATTTTGAAGTATCATGTGTGTGCCTCGTTGTTGTTCTTCTTGTGGTTGTTGTTCTTGTTGTTGTTACATTTGACTGCCAGCGTTTTCCACCTTATTATAGACTTACCGTTACCACTGCATTGGACACGGTACATCCCTGGTAAACCGGAATCACTTCGGTCACACCGCTGCCGCTACTCAGCACCAGACCCGACGTCTCCCCGTTGGCGTGGAGTGCGAGGGCTCCCTGGTTGATGACGTAACACGCTGGGACGTGATACTGCTCAAAGAGAGTCTGGAAACCGGCAATAATAATAATAAAAAAATACTACTACTACTACTACTACTACTACTACTACTACTACTACTACTACTACTACTAATAATAATAATAATAATAATAATAATAATAATGATAATAATAATATTAAAATAATGATAAAAATAATAATAATAATAAGGTCTTATTTACCCAGGGTAGCCTCTTCAGTGTTGCCACTGCTCTACCAGTGGGCCCTGCTATTATTATTATCCTAGCATTGCCAGGTACCCATTTATACACCTGGGTCGAGAGGGACATAGTGGGTAAAAACATCTTGTCCAAGGACGTAAGCACTGGGCGGGATTCGAACTCGGGTCTTCAGATCGGGAGTCGGGAGTCTTATCCACTATGCCACAGCGCCCCCACACACGCTACAACACACATTAAGCAAGCGACCGAGAAAGGCCGATAAATGGTAAAGGCCTTGAATGATTATAAAGTCAGAGGATACTCATCGATAAAGGAGGAAATAAATACACAATTATCAATCAGAAGAACATGATTATGAAGCCAAGAAAAAAAAAAAAAAAACCCTACCCCAAGACAGGGAAGATGAGACTAGGAGGAGAACAGAGAAGAAGGAAGAAGAGGAAAAACAATAGTAATATCTCATACACAGAATACACACATCACCGCCTGGAATACTGTTACGTTACTATAAGTCATGTCACATGTCCCCATATTGACCTGCCATGTAGGAAACTCCGCAACTGCGAGTACTCTACAAGAAAGGACCAAATAGCCAACAGGCTTGATAGCCAGGTAATTTTATTCATAGAACCATCTGCATTTATCATATGACAACAAACTAGTCGTTGCAGAGACTTTGTCCATTTAACAGCAAATCTGAACGGTCCTATTTACCATTAAAATGTTCCTGAAATGAATGCGGGGTAATTCTTCTTTGCAAGTAAGGAACTTGAAAAAAAAAAATAGAGTGTTGCGAATACATGCTGAGAAATTACAATAAATAAATAAATAAATTAATTAATTAATTAATTAATAAATAAACAAACAAACAGATGAATAAACAAACAAATAAAAATAAATGAATAAATGAATAAGCAAACAAATAAAAATGAATAAATAAATAAATAAATAAATAAATAAATAAATAAATTAATTAATAAACAAACAAATAAATACATAAATAGATAAATAAATCTTAGCATTGCAGCTCTGAGGAAAGTGTTGCCAATTTGAATACGCCGCCTCAAAATGGGTTTTCTTTTAATAATGAACGTTGGTGTCAAAGGTCAAATAATATTTTCACCTCTAGCATCTTCTCCCTCTGCCGTCGTGGAGCCGAGGCGATTTCCGTCAACAAGATCGGGTGCTCCTCCCACGAGACGTTCAGCTCCTCCCTGATCACGTGATCCCAGACCTTCTCCAGATCCGGCCAGCTGTCCACCAGTCCATCTGCGACATCGCGCAAGTTAAATTGATATAGAATATTGCAAACAGTAATAGCATAAAGAAGATGAACCAATCAAAGTGCGTATTGTTAAGACCAAACGAGTGCCGGCGCAAGAAGTTGAATTACATCTAAATCATTGAAATTGAAATTAAAGTGATAGCTTCTTTCTTGAAACAAGGTACTATAGAGCAAATCATACTTCAAACATTATCATTTTACTGTCATGGTCATATCGATGCATTTTGAGTGTATATTGCATACATTCATTTTATTCCAATTTTCATAATCTGATAAAAGCAACAAACGTATACATTGTGGAGAGTGTGGATTACTCCATGGTATTGTTTTTATCTTGGAAATTACGGCCTTGAATGGATCTCACCATTAATCAACCAAAGAGATGAATGTCTTCCTTAAGCTAAAGTTGATGTCCTGGTTATGCTGTACCGTGTAACACATGTGTCGTCAATGCTTGCTTGACTTATACTCAAGAATAGAAGCCTCAAAAGAGACTTTTTCTGATCCTGGATTGCAATTGCAATATCGGTTTATGAATAGAAGTCTGGTAGGCATAATGTATCATATCTAATTGTGTGTGTGTGTATGTGCGCGCGCATTTGTGATATACTAATCATTATCATTACATGTATTATCATAACTATCCTGCTACTATATTACTTAGTATCATAAATAGATAGACAGATGGATCAAATCATAATTCTACGTGACCTCATTACAATCATACTCGAGACAAGCACGGGTCTGATGATGATATAAGGAGAGAGACATTCCTCTATTTTTCTTCCTTTTCTCTTTTTCGATTTTCTTCTGTCAGACAAAAAATAAAAATAGTTAAAAATTATGGTGGCACCTGACATAGGATGGTTGACGCACACCAGTCCATACTTCTTCGAAAGTGCGCCACCAACGTACACATTGGAGCGTTGACGGAAGCTCTCGATGTCCTCTTTGAGTCGACCGACCATTGCAGGCATGGTCACGGAAGGAGTGGAACCGTCGGCGAGCCCGGCCTTTATCACCTCTGAACCGTTGTCGATGATGACGGGCGTGTTGTAGAGCCGGCGTGGAGGCGGTGCTGATGCAGAAGAGGCTGATCATCGCAGAAAAGTGATTTTCGTTTAAAGTCGATTAAAGGACCTAATCAGTGTCCATTCTTACTTTCACGATATACTAGTATCACGTGATTCGGATCATGAAAGATATCACTTCTTCCTTCCATTCTCCAAAACACAGACAGTTTTACCATTATTGTTTATTCGTGATATTATTGTGGGTTTGAGTGTTTAATTGAAGGAATAGAGAGATGGATTTTGAGTTTAGAACTCAAATGTATTTACATCAAGTTCACCCATTTTTTTTTTTTTTTGTGCAATTTTATTCCCGTTTCTCATTTCTATTTTTAACCTGACATCATGTTAGTCTTTCTATTCATATCAGAATTCTTGTGCCATATGTTCGGGCTCACCGCGTCTTAGTTTCTTGACGGCTCTCTTTGAATAAGAATTGTGGAAGGTTATCATTTTGTGCGTGTTCCGTACTTTTTGTACGTGATCACTGAAAGAATCCAAAGATTGATTTCATTCATTTCATTCCCCCCGCAAAAAAAAAAAAAAAAAAAAAAAAAAATGGAACCGAAAATAAACATTCAAATACACATGATTACACAAAATTGAGTCAGTTCTATCTGTTCTAAGGGAAGAAAATTGCAGGAAAGTGACAAGATATCACATCATATAGACAATTAATCATTGTACAATAATATGAGCAACTGCGAGGAAAGCTGGGCGTTTGATAGGCTAATAGACTATAAATGAAAGGTGATTTCCTGAACACATTGTCCTTACACACGGTTTATTCGACCTAACTCGAAATAAACATGCATCAGAAAGAAAACAACCTCAAAATTGTTCATGGATGAATAAAGACGAACAACCATTAAAGCAACGCAGAAGACATCTTTAGACAGCTGAACGTCTTTATTTCAGGGAATATCAAGAGATGATGAAAAAAAGACATCTACCCGATCCTTGGTTTGATACCGATCATCCTCTACACGTAGGTAACAGTGACCTTCTCTCTGCACAATCTTCCTCCCTCAGTAAATATCTCGGCTATGACAGAGGCGGTATCTAGCCTCATTAACTGTCAGCAGGCCTGTTTGTACCGACATATATCCGACGCTATCCATTTGTTCACAACCTGACCTTTTCTTCTATTTACACAAGGCCCCTCGATATATACCAGAAACATTCCAACATAATATCTTTGAGGAAAGATTTTATGGCTACCGGACTTTCCTTTTTTTTTAATGCTTCTCATAAAGATTGACGTCACAAACCATACCTGATGACGTCGCTAATTGCCACTGGTGACGAATGACGTCATCCTTTTCTGACCCAGTCCCGACTCCGGCAAACTCTGGGACAGAGAATGACGAGGTCACTACCGCCTCCCTGCCGTCGGTTTCACTTGACCTCCCCTCCGAACGTCTTTTTCTATCCGGCTCGCATTCTCTCCTTTCGCCATCGTACTCAACCTCGTCCCCGGTATCGTCGTCGCCTCTGAACGCGGCAGAGAGGTCGTTGTCCGTGCTCTCGACGAGCTCGAAGCCGAAGTTCGTTGCCGAGGGCTTGTTCGGGTCGAGCTCGAGGAAGCCGTACCAGCTACTGCCTGTATTCAAGCATCAAACAGTCACTGCGAGTGGTGAATGGAGTGAAGGAATTAGTTAGGGGAGTAATGAACCACATACTAATGCAGAAACAACAACAACAACAAAAAACAAACAAACAAACAAACAAACAAACAAAAGCAAACAAAAACAGAAAACAGAGGAAATATATTATAGGGCAAGAGTTATCCGATTTGAAAGCCGTATTCAAAAACACAAGAAAAAAGAATGAGATTCTAAGTCAATGTAGACAAAATGATAAGCATTACATGAGAACTTTTGCTTGAATTCAGTGATGTGGCATGAACTAAACAACTACTCAAAAGTGCTTATTATTAAAAAAAAAAGATGATAGACATTATTAAAGAATACCCACATTTTGATTGTCAGTGATTCCGGCACATGATTATGAAAAGATTCTCATTTGCTCGTAGATATTCTAGTCTGTCCTAAAGTACTTTCCCTCATTGTTCCACTCTGAATATGTCAATGACACTATATATGAGTTCGAGAGGACATGATTACTCTTTAATAATGTGAAGTTGTTGTTGTTTTGTTTTTTCTGGGGTAAAAAAAGAGGGACAAGTGTTAGTCGAAAAGATCCACAGTCATATGACAAGGACAAGGAGGTTATTTAAAAGGAATTACTAAACGCCATTGGTCAATGTCATTTCGTGATGTTAATGTGATCTTAACACTGTGGTAACAGTGGAATGAACGATCATCGATTACAACCGAACTACTACGTCATGAAATATACCATCATCAATGTTGATGAAATGATAAAATTTAGACAGATGATAATGAAGTCGATCACATGCAGATTACACCAATACTATGCATCTACTTCATCATCAATGTTGATGAAATGATAAAATTTAGATAGTTGATAATGAAGTCGATCACATTACAGATTTAATACACCAATACTATGCATCTACTTCTACTACTCCTGCTGCTGATAGGCCTCCTGCAGTATACCACCACCGCTACTGTTATAACGATGGTAATTATTATAATAAGATAAACAAGACAGTGCATGATAGCAATAAAATCAGCTCTGAATCACAGCAACTTTATTCCTGGCCTTGCGAAAATGAGGACAGTTGAGACAACTTGTGGACAACTTGTAGGTAGAATCAAAGGATCTATACTTCAACATACTGTATGATGGCGAGCTGGACGTCGAGGTCGATTCATCAATGTCGGCATCCCTGGCAGCTGAGGTGGACTCCTCATCCTGCGAGTCGATTTCTGAGTGAAATTAGAAAAAAATAATCCAATGAATTGAAGAGTACGTGGAACTGAGCAGTGAATGTTACATAAAAGATAAATGGACTAAAATCCTGTGACTTCCTTCTGTTTTCATATATCATAAAGACCTTTAAACAGCAATGAGATGAATCTGGCGGATGAATCTGTTAAGAGGATCTGAACAAAACTTTTCAAGAAGCTAGCTGTGCTAGTATCAATTTACAATGATTCATAAATTGAAGTTACACGCAATTCTTCTGCAGGATTGTATAAGGTGCTCTTAGAACATCTTGTGCTATTGTTGTATGACCATTTTAACCATTCAGGTCCACTGACTATCTAGTGTTGCATTTCATATGAAATCAGCGAAATCATGACGTCTGTTCCCGTCATAATAATTAGCTTAATCGAATCCACTGCAGTTACATGCATGCAAATTTGCCAATAAACGTCGCTGTACATTGAAAACGTTAAGTACAAGCATGTTGAGTGACGTTGAGTGTTTGCTGATGAAGGCCGTGAGTCCACCAGTTTTTTACATTCACCTGTGTGGCAACGAAAACCATATTATGTCAAGTCTATCTCTTGAAACACTTATTTTTAAAGCTCGTCCCACTTTCATGCATGCAACTATTATCTATCTTTATATATATATGCATGGCTCTGTGTGTGCCTGTGTTTGAGTGTGTGTGTGTGTGTGTGTGTGTGTGTGTGCGTATGTGTGCTCGTGTGACAAGCTACCTCTGATCATATCGGGGTCACACAGTGAACAAAAGTTTTTAATACATGATGACGAGTGGCGCAGATAGTTTATTTGGAATGCGAGTAATCAACGGTCACTGGTGCCGGTTGAAACACCGCCGCCGACATGGATGGCGTGCAAGAGCGGACATCCTGTCATCTCTCGTCCAGCAGGTCTTGGCCAAACAAAAACGACCGCTATTTTTACCCCATGCTAATCCCCCGGCCTTTCCGGTTCAAGCATTTACTGCCATAATAACACCCCTTTCCCTTGACTCTTCCAAGAAGCATAGTATATGTTTGTTCGGGGTGAATTCACATCTTCATCGGACAGGTCGGACAGCCTTGATGATTGGATAATGTGAGAAAGATAATGTGATATATATATATATATATATATATATATATATATATATATATATATACACGTGTGTGTGTGTGTGTGCGCGCATGTGTGTGTGTGTGTTTGTGTGTGTGTGTGTGTAGATTGATAGATTGAAGGAGAGAAAGGGGGATGGAGAGAGGAAGAACGGACATGGAGAAACGGCAAAACATTGGTACTTTCATTCTTTGGAAGTTTGTATATATCTTGATGAATATGTTGACTGGGTAACCACTTAAAGGGTGTGTACAGTTCTGGTCGAGGTGAAGATTTAGCTTTCAACGTTTTGTGAGATATCAGAAACCACTCTATGAGATGTCAAAGAGCATGCGGTTCTAAAGGGTGTCAAAAGTTTATTCGATGAAAATCGGCTTTGAAATGGCTTAGATACCCAAAGTCAAGGTGAAACAAAGAGATACTAATAAAGTTGGGGCATGTCGCCTTTTATTATTAGCACTTTTTTGGATATCTCAGCCATTTGAAAACCACTTTTCATCAAATAAACGTTGAATCCTTCTTAGAATTACATGCTCTTTCATATTTCATAAGAGGCTTTTCATTATCTCACTTAGGAATGTTCAAAACATGAATCCCCACCTCAACCAGTACTGTACAGTCCCTTTAAAGTCACTACTATACGTCTGACAATATGAGAATAAAATGAGTCGTTATGACGTTATATTTTGGTGAACGAAAATCGTGCTTTGTACAGGACTATTCATTCGGGTCTAGGGCAATTACCCCCTGGGCAATTACCCCGCACCCTTCCCCTGGCCCTAATCGTAATCCTAATCCTGAACCTAACCCTAACCCTAACCCAAACTCCTAACCCTAAACCTAACCCTAACCATAATCTCTACTCTAACCTTACCACCAACCAGTAATTGGCCGGGGGGTAATTGCCCTCTCGGGGTAATTGCCCGGATACGATTCATTCTCATTCCTACAGACCTGCCGAACATTAAAAACCTCGCGTTAAACTCTGTATAACAATCTAAGTAGATAAGTCTGTTGCTAAAAATACACTTGCAAATTGGGAAAAATAATTTTTGAAAAAAAAAAAACACGTCAAGTTATCATGTCTTGCCTACTGATTAGGGTTGAATTTCAGGCTTGAGATACAACTACAATGATTCGCTTTCTATAGACAACATGCTTAGTTTTTTAAAGTAATTTTTTTTTTCTCCGCGATAACACGTTTAAAAAAACAAACATCGATTTTAACAGATGTGAATAATGCTGCCCTCAGCTGGTTTCAATTAAACAGTTGAAGACGGCACGTCTGTAAGCAACATGAGACAATATAAGACGATGACATTTAGTAACCGTGTCATAACATTTCTTCACACAGTTTCTGCAGGCTTACTGTACGTTCGTAGTCCTTTATGGGCGTATGGTCGCTTCAGTGAAAAAGTGCGGTTGCATTCGGCTATAATTCCAGGCATATTTTCGCCAGCCGAGCCCATAAAGTACCCAAGTTTAAAAATCTCGTATATCAAGCCGTCCTTGGCGGCTAAATATAACCATCTGGAAATAAATGGACTGCTATTTTCACGTATAGGCAGGATTCTAAATCTGGCTCGCGGGCGGGTCATCTGCTCTGCTCGTTATCGTAATACGCCGTAAGGTTCGCGCTACACGCGGAAGCTGCTGTCCAGTGAATCGCTTTATATTGGCGTTTGACAGCAGCAGCCGCGGAAGTCAGTGGCCGGCGACACGTACCAACCTATGGCCCGTGGCGCAACTCACGAGGAAGTTGAACTCTTGTGACAGGTTCACGTGTGTCGGCCAGCAACACCATGCACGCCACGCATTCATCTTTCACAGAGCAATCACCTACATGGCAAGCCCCCCCCCCCCCCCCCCCAACTCCTTCTCCCGATTTCCACTCGAGATTTTCTTTAGCATGATGACTACATCCGCAAAGCTGGGGCAAAACTGTAAGGTGAAATTTGTATGCCAGCAAGTCCTGCACCGATTGAGTCCTCTGGCCGGCAATTGATATCATCTAATGTATCAAATTATATGATAATATCAAAGAGCAGATATGCAAGGCGTCTACCATATTTTAGATGCAAAGCATTTCTGATTGCCCGGTTTTTGCCCGTTTTTTTTTTTATTATTATTTCGATATCAAAGGTGTCAAAGTAAAACATTCATTTTATGGAGCTTTGCAACTTATCGTCATTTCGTTCGTATTTTACATTTGTTCATGCCGCTGTTTTGATGTACCGCCAAGAACATAACACACAAAAAAAGAAAAAAATGGCACTTAAGACAAAAACAACAATAGGAACACCAACGACCTGGAACTGACGTCAAAATGTTTCATTATTCGTACCCATATCGTACACGTATTCGTTTTTTTTTTTTATTGATTTCAAGTTGTGAATCTTATCGCATTTTGCATTTATGTTTGCTTCAATTAAATTAAAATTATTTTAAATGATTACACATATTTACATCATGATATTTGTTAAGAGATCATTTTCAATAAGCCTACTTTGTGATTCTCATGATTCCGCCACTATCATATTTGACACCATAGCCATGTTCAGACGTATTTCTAGTCGGAGTAAAAATTTATGGCACGGCAATTAAAATTCAAATCAATGCATATCTTACCACGACCCTTGTGTCCACACGACGGTCGTGGGAAGAAACTCCGACCAATTTATGTGCGAGGGTCGGTGTAACTTCCGGAAGTGGTAGCGCCGCGCACGTCGACCATGCGATTGTTTTTTTACCAGTTGCATTTGTCTTCTCCATTCTTGTTGATGGAAATTTCTGCATGAGCGCTAGCTTCTTCGTCGCGATCGACTAGGTTAGAATTGCACTACACGCGCACGTGTACTCGCAAAATGTCAACATTGCGATTTGACCCAGGAAATTTTACCTAGGTCGTAAGGTATGTAAGTTCATAGATACTCCGAGGGCTTGTCCGCACGGGCAATTTACTCCGACCGGCTAGTCGTGGTAGCGAGATACTCCTGAGAAAACTCGTTCTTTTCCCGGCTTGCTGGCGGTGACGAATCTGACGATCATGGGATCAAAGCAGTGAAGCATGCTAAAAATGTCTTTGTGGCGCTTTTGAGATGTACGGGTGCATGAATTAACGATACGATGAATGTCCATGTGTATTAGGTCCATGGTTGTTGCTAAGTCGGGCAGGCCTCCAGCAAGCTTTGTGGTTGCTAAGGGCAGCTTTTGTGAACAAAGCATGCATAAAATCTGAATACATTACAGAACCGGTCTATTGTTCGTGTATGGCTATGTATACGTATTCTATATTTTTATATGATTTGTATACACGATTATTCAAATATATTTATATATTGTTTGTCCAATGTATGATTAATGTGGGAAAATTGTTTGTTTAAATCAAATCACGAGCAGTGGCTTGAGGTGCACCGCTATAGACATCATCGCCACAAGTCATTTTTTTTAGTTACCAATATCACTTTATCAACAACTCTTAAAATGACAAGTTCGCCTAATAGATACGTGGATTGAGTGAATGCAACGATAGCAGTAAAGGGCATCAGTGAAAGTTTGAGGAAAATGGAACATTCCGCATAACTTTTGAAATTTTTGTGCAGCCATCGCTGGATGAGAAGACTACAACATTTTATGACGTCATGTATGCACAATGATATAAAGAAAATATAGACAAGACACAACACATTTTCCTATTTACTCGCATAGTGAAAGCACACTTCACTCACCTCTTTAAGAAAGCGGGGGGGGGGGGGTGATATAGCCTTTTATAACGTCTATAAAAAGTCAAGAGATTCGTACTTGTCATAGAAAAGGAAAGATTGTTGACTTTTCTTTGTTTTTTTCTATAGCGTTGTACATAATGTATAGCACAACGAACTGCAGGAGTCTTCTCATTCAGCGACGGATGCACCAAAACTTTGAAATTTAATAACTTTGGAACGGATTTTCAGATTTTCGCCAAATCGTACTGATGTGATGATGTGTTCCACTAATATTGCTGCATTCGTTAATCTACACATCATTATATTTTGATGAGCTTGCCTTTTAACAAGAGCTTTTCTCCGGGACAAGAACGAGAGAGAGGTCACCGCTGCTGGAAACTGAATTCACTTATGCAAGAACTAGAATAGAGGTTGTGACTACTGCCAAAGATATCGGTTCTACAGCATTTTTGTTACTTCTTCAATATGAAATGATTATTCTCTATTACGAAGAAAACAAAGGTTGATATACAACATCTGAAATGATTTCAAAGACAGAGAGGTCCGTACCGTTGCTGTTCCTGTTGTCATTATACGAGCGTAGTGTTGGGTTCTTTTTTTCTGTGCATAACTTGACGTATGATTATAGTTTCTGCATGGCCAAACATATCTTTTATCAGCCAGACATAGACCACACTGCAATGTGTGTTCAAAGCATGAAAATGGGGAAAAATCCAAACAAACAACACACACACATAAAAACGTCTCCTTGTAATAATAAGTGTTGCCCCCAAAACAGAATGGATTATTGGTTGTGCTGAAAGATAGATTGTTTGGAAGTTAAGCAATGCTGTGAGAGGAAATATCCTGAAAATCGGAAATTTGCCTTGTTATCTTCTTTTGATTCGAAAGATACCAACGTTGTTGTTCGATCAGCAGGTAAAGCATCAAATAACTAGCTGGTAATTGCGTTGTCTTGTATCACAAGTAATCGAATCAGTGCAGTCATCTCTACTATTCCTGTTCTACCCTTTAATAACGCAAGAAACATAAATGATACATTCTATATATTTCGATGATGATGAGATAGATAATAAAAATTAAATTTTACCCAAGCAAGTTAGAATACAGGTAAAAGTTTCTCCTGTACGGGAAAACCGATTCAAAACAGCGATGGCTATGTTGAATGTTTGTATAGATATCAGTAACACGTGGTAATAGGACAAGCTTGTATGAAAGAATGACGGTATACCTGCGTTACCACCTCAGCAGCTTGTGCACAATGATATATATGACATGTAATGATATATATATATGTATATAAATGTATATATATATATATATATATATATAAAGATATACATATATATATATATATATATATATATTATATTTATAATATAAGTATATGATATTGTTTTCTTTGAGAACATCGCATTGAAACGTTACAGCTTGAGTGATATCTGGAACAGTGCCCAGAGGGTGCGCTTGGTTGAAAGTGAATTTACGTGCTCCAAATGGGGTAGATAACTATGGTTAACAAAAATCAAATTAACAAGACATCGCACAATATTACATAAACAATACCATATTTTGAGAAATGCTTTTTCCAGGATGCTTCAGTGACAATAAAGAAATTACTGTTTTCATGTTATTTTTTTTTTCATTAAACCTTCCATAGAATCTTTGCGTCACTTATATCAACAGCAAACATATCAAGACAATATCCCCATCCTCGGTTCATGTAACTCACCTAGAGGCTCTGGAAGCTCTGTATCGTTGGGGTCGTCCAAATGTCGTCACTATGGATGCGATGGATCTTGGGTCCTGGTTCAACGTTCTGGCACGACAGGAAGAATCTGCTCTTGGCACTCGTTGACACAGGCTGCACAACCTCCAGCTCGTCGTTGACTGAACCTTCGCTCTCCTCAGAGGAATGGCTGAAGCGACCCTCCGAAAGGTCTGATTCCATGGAACTACGTACGGGTTCCACAAACAAGAGTGACGCACGGAGGTTCAAGTCTTCGTTGGAAAAGAACCGACTGGCACCCCTCTCGCTACTTTCTCTGACCGGAGAGGCGAGAGTGGTAGTTTTGGCTGACTCGGTGTCTTGCAACACAACGATACCAGACGACTTCTCTTTGGTTGATGCTGTTTTGGAAGATCTCCACGGTTCCGCCGGTGACTGGTCGCAGATGTCTTCAGTTGCAGTATCACCGCTGGAGGGCGTCTCCTCGGGCTCACTTGGTGGGGTCAAAGAATGTGAAATAGCTTTCGCTTCCGCCTCGAGGAGGTCAACACTAGAATACTTGGTCCCTTGACCATGGGAGTCACATGAGTCTTGCGTGCACAATACGGACATCACTGCTTTAGCACCTCCTGCGGCAAGAAAACGAGCTTTGGCATTGCTTAATTCAATAGACCTGGTACTCACAAACACATCATCACTTTCCTCGTCGTCATCCTTCTCCTCAGCTGAGGCCAACCTTGTCTCCATAGGTGAATCAAACTCATGACTAGCACTGTTTTCATTGTCGTCGTTAGTCCTAGCCACACCAGTAATGTTTGGGATGTCCTCCGTGAAGAGAATGCCAGCTTCCTTTGCTTCTGCAATCTGTCTTCCGGAGGCGCGGTACCTTTCCTTTCGGTATGAACTTTCGGAAGCATCAATGCTGTAATGACGGAATATCTTGGGTCGCTTTGGGGCTGCGTATATGGCGCCATCAGATTCATGATCGAAGCTGAACTCCGGTTTGAACTCTTGGGGTGAAACAGTTGGCGAAAAAGTGACGGACTTCTTCCTACTTGGTTTTTTCCTGACTGTTACCATGTTTCAAAATGGAAACATGTTTCCTTTTAGAAGAGGGAGCGGACATTGGAGGATCACCGACGGTAGGGTCGACAGCTGGCGAAGCTGACAAGGATGGAATATCTAAGCTTCGAGGACGATGGCGCTTGACTGGTCTGTCTTGAGGAGGTCCCATTAATGTCTTTTCTACGGGAGGGAGAGAAACCTCTCCAATCTGAACAGAGGGGACCTCCAGACTTTCTTTCCTCCTGGCCCCTGGAGGCTTTTTAGGTTGAGAAGTTGCAAGTGTTCGATCATCCGGAATTCCAGATTGCGGTTGTTTCATGGGAAAAGATGCCTCACCTGTGAAAACCTGCGGAATTCCCAGACTGTCAGTCCTCTGAGGAATAGGTCTGACCACCTCCTGGGTAATATTTTGGTCCTTAGCTTGCTCAGTTTCACAAATTGTAGGAGGTTGAACTGTAATTGTCAAAGGTTCAGACTCTCTCTGATTAGGTTGTTTCTTCCGAGCCCCGGGGTATGCGATCTCCCCTGTAACAACAGATGGTATGCCCAGACTTTCCTTACGCGGAACACCCTTTGGACGTTCAAATGATTGCTTTACCGAAAACTGTACATGAAGTTCATTGCTTTTCTCGACAGGAGGAGAGCCACTTTTCTGTGTGGTATTTTGACCTGGCAGTTGACCTTCACTGTCGCCGCTTTTATCAGATTCTGGAACGACACATATTATCGGCATGACCCTCGTTTTAGGCGGCTGATCTATATGCGTTTTCGTTTTGGTAGGTATTTTGCACCTTTTTTCCTTATATTCAGGTGATGACGGTTCAGAGGATGATGTCACAGAAGATGACGTCACTTCCGTTGTAAAGGAGAGTCGTGGGATTACACGTTTGACCTTTGGGACACTCTTTGGTATCGTAGACGGTTCCGTTGACTCGGTTTCCTCGTGGATGGTGGCAGGGGCCATCACAGAGATAGATGGTAAAGAACCCTTTGTCTGCGCAGCACTTTTGGTGGAATCCTCGCTTAGATTAGAAGGCACAACTGGAAGTGAAGGGCAACTTGTCTCAGGCCCCAGCTTCTTGGCGCTGCTTGACTCTTCTTTCGCTTCACCTGTCAAGAGAGAGGAAGAAAAAAAAAAGGAAGAGGATGATAAATCTCCATTGTAAGACTTTGTTGCACACAATAGAGGAAAGTATCTTTAAAATAGATTTGCCATCTTTCAAGAATCCCAATCATGGCATATTCATAAGATGCATTGGCAACTTGCCAGTGGAAATAAGTGACGGAAATCGACCCTGCAAACGACTGGTAGTTATCTCCGCTTGACCCCGTAGCTCAAATCTTTAATCATCACGGACGTTTGTGGCACAGCTACTACCCCACGATTGTTGCTAGCCGTCTCTTCGCGCTGAGATGGGCGCGCTTGACAGCTTGGCATGTGACGTAAACATCTTCAAGATAGATTGCCGCGTCAATTAAACATCCCGAGATATTGCTCTCCCTCCGCTGCGGCAGGGATGTAGGTCATGTTCCGGCGCTTGAGCTATTTGGAGTCAAGTCGCCGATGAATAGCGAGGATCGCCCGCCGACGAGAGCACGACGTTGCAGAAAGCGCCCGTGGTTGTTATGGCGGATGGCTGCGATTTGAGCTTTGCTGCAAAGTTATCATCGGGCAGCTTTTTCCACAGCTTGGTGTTTTGCCGTGCCACCCGGGACCCATACCGGGCTCGATCCGATCATGCTGCGTGTCTCCATTCCACGCAGGTCATTGACGACATTAACCTCTCGCCCTGGTGCGGTCGTGGGATTTATCGGAGATTGGTATTAATTCCTGCTTTTGGTTTCTGAAGGCAACCTAGGAGGGCAAAGACTAATATTTCAGTCGTAATTCTACCGTACCAATAAACGTGAACACGAAGTGTTATTTTTCATTTTACCACTATGGTCTCGCCTTATTCATTTTAAAGGAGACCTCCGGGTGATTTTTAGACATTTACATATGAACAAATTTGAATTGGTTATACTGGGTACAGAGTTTCGGAATTTTGTGATTGGGATGAGAAATAAGAATGTTAAAAATTTGTCCAAAAAAAAATCACAATGAACAAGGATGATAACATGGCAGCCTCACTATAAAGACAGATGAGTAGGGGCTCAAGGAAGCAGAACAAAAGAAGAAAGCATGCATCTACACGGGTGAACTTGTTGAGCACATGGTATTGTAATGGAATTACACTGCTATCAATATACATTTCTGAAATATATGTGAGGCTCCTATGTCATCATTCTTGTTCAGTGTAATATGTTTTGTGTTACCAAAGTATTGATTTCTCTGCTCAAGGACCACAATAAATTCTACAAATCCATAGACATACATAGAGCTGTTGATTTATGAACTCGATGATGTGAAATTATAAAAATCGTCTGGAATGCCCCTTTAAGCTATTTTCTAACCCTCACTGTGGCAACGTTATCATTTTCTTTCTTTCTTTGTATATATCACCATGACAGCTTTTGTTTTCGCTTTTTTCGTTTTTTCCTTTCCTACTGTTTCTCTCCCCTTTTACTAAATCAGTGTAACCTTTACAACTTGCATAAAATGATTAATATCATTAGCTGTACCACTGACTATTGTTATTTTTCAGTCCTGTATAGAATGTTTCTTATAGACAGCTTCAAGTAACGTTACACATCATAGTATAATCACAAAATGCGAGTACAGATAAAACAAGCCAAGACAGCATAAAACTTCTTATTTGTAATTCCTGTCCTGATTTCCTTATCTAGAGGTAACAGACAGGTAAATATAAAGTGTTTATTTTTAATGAGGCAGATAGATAGATCTGAATCTATAAAACTATCTTAACATGACCAACCTACCTATATCTGATAACTGCCTGTTTGTCTATTCATTTTTCTATCTATACAAACCTACGAAGCTTTTGTCTATTTGCCTATTATGTAACAAACTATATGTATAGTTTTCTGTCCGTGTATCTATTCATCTATTATCAAACTTCCGATCCGTCTATTTGTCCATTATCATGATATCTTTCTATCTATCTATCTATCTATCTATCTATCTATCTATCTATCTATCTATCTATATCTTTCTATCTAGAATGTATACATGAGATTATTATCATCACATGTCTACACTAGCTTACTCTTATATATGGGGAACGCATGTTTATTTTTGCTTTCTAATCGCTGTATTTCCATGTTCGAATGTTGATACATGACTTCTCTTTTTCTCAATTGCCTTGCCATTTTCTATCATGACCTCCTAGACTAGCATCGTTCTTTCATCCTCCGTTGTCTATATTTTTTATTGGGGGGGGGGGATACATTTCGTCAGTTCCCAATGATTAGTTGGTTTCTACCCTTTAATACGGGGGTGGGGTGGTTGGACGCAATGAAAAAAAAAAGGATATGGATAGATCTGGATGACACGTTTGGTCGTCATTATACACAAGCGAATAGATTCTAATCTATTACTTTGGAAAGTACCAACTCCCCTGTTTTTATTTGTGTTCCACAAGTATTGCCCCTCTCTGTCCTTGAGCAAATAGAAACACACAGCTACCTAGAATAGAATCAGGTTTGTTTATCACGACGAATAAAAACGCAGAGGTATGAATCTAGATTCTGCAACCAGAATTCATACCGTCGCTGGAGTCCTAATGATTCAAGCGGCTAATGTTGTAGAAGTGGGTTCTGCGATTGCTAATTGACATAATGAGGTCCTTGTGGGTGATGCTAGTCTTAAATGAAGACGCACTGCCTGCTAGATGAAATCTTGTACTGCATTCACCGGTCATGAACATTTTACATAGGCTGCCTGCCCGGGTCGTTTATAAAGTCTTAAAGGGGGAAATCTAGTCCAAATATAACTTAGTTTGATAAAAAGAGTAAAACCTTATGAGTTCAACGGTAAAAATTTGACTGAAATCGGATGAAAAATAAGGAAGTTGTGACATTTTGAAGTTTTGCTCATTTCTGAATTTTTCTGTCATTGGAGTATGAAATATGATGTTATTCCTGGTTGAATAACTTCAGAATTGTGATCAGTTAGACATACGAGGATTTGAACCTCGGATATAATTGCGTTTGAATGAAAAACTGGAAATTTCAAAATTTTATGTACAAACTATATGGTAAGTTGTGAAGGAATGACATGCTCACTTTGCCATTTGCATATTCACTGTTCAAGAACTGTCCCCCCCCCCCAAAAAAAAAAAAAAAAAAATAGCGAAACTTCAAAATGTCATAACTTCCTTGGATTTTTTCATCCGATTTCGATCAAAATTATACCGTTGAACTCGTAATAGTTTACTCTTTCTTATCAAAGTTTTTTTGGAGTGGATTTCCCCTTTAAACGACAGCACCTGATTGCATTTCTGATAACAGATCCCAAGTCTTGAATTATACAAGAACTGATAAAAAAGAAGAAAAGAACACGCAACTTCTGAAGAAACAACAGAACTCATCGTGTAGGAACTATACAGTAGATGCTGTTTAGTTCTGCATGTGCAACCTATGTGGATGTGTGTCAAACATACATGTTTGTAGTATACATAGAGCTACCGTAACAGGAAATATAGTGACTGTTTTCATACATATTTGTCGGAAAATAATCAACTGCTCTCTGGGGATTATTACGAAGTATAATTTCGTAGCGAGGAATTGCCCTTTTTAAGGCTTATTTATGTTGACTGAAAAACATGTTTTTATCCTTCTAAAAACATCCTCTGATAAACAAAAACGTTAATTACCATGAGAAAGTGTCTTGACAACCTACTTTCAGCTGGAGAAAAAAAAATCGTTTCTAGATATGACTCTGACGAATATAATGTCTCTGGAACGCGCTTGAGATAAAACACAAGCCTTATCATTCTATGAATGTCACATCGTCGAAGATCGAGCCTGCCAGAGCGGAAGCTAAATCTGGGCGGAGTGAGTGCATTTTGGGCGAATCCCGCGACAAGTCCGGATGTACCGTGGATGGTACGTGCTTGTCCTATATTGCGCCGTCAGGAGCCGAGCCGAGCAGGAGCTCAGCAGCGCGATGGAAGTAGTACCGCATTCCAGACATACCGCTGGTGCAGGGATTGACGACACTACTCCGTGCGCAGACGTCACCAGGCGATATGTAACCTCGTCATATCACAGACATCATATCGCTGTCTTTATACCATACCGCTCACACAGACATATTATCCAAACCGATATCATGTCATGCAGAAATAAAGCGCGAATCAAACAAATCTTGTTTTTGTCTTATCCTTGTGTCACTGTTAAGGTCTATCTTCTGTTACGTCTCCATTCTGCTTCTTATCGTCCCCCGGCGTCTTCTGCTATTCATTCTATTATATTCCAAGAGCTTTCCTTTTATCCCCCTATGTTCCTTCCATTTATCCCATATATTCATTCTGCCTAGTTTTGTTTGTTTTTCTCCTTAAGCGTTACTTTCAAAACTTTATGAAAGTTCGGTGGATAACATTCCAAGCAATATTCCATATGGTATATCTCGTGATTGTAGTTTTTGTATGAGTTTTGTAAACTTGCAAGTCAAGGCTTCAAAATTCATAACATACATTGACATACATTTCAGCGGTATGAACCTTGAGTGTACCACCTAAAAACGATAAAAAGTTGGTCTCAATCTCGTCCACTCCTTCAAATCGCACAAAAGTTGACGCAATATTTAGCCAGTAAAATGCAATCGCTCACCAAATTAAATCAAAATATAAATTGGCTGTCAAAAACTATAAATTCTACAAAGCCTACAAAAACTATATAAAACAAAAACGCTCAGGGGGTTGCGGTGCGCTGGAACATTAAATACATATTTGGAATATAAATCATAGTGAATTTCTTCACAAGAAGAACCCCAAATCAGCGTGCATGAAATTCAATTTGTTAAGCATTTTTGAAGGTTTACTTTTGGCACCTTAGGGAAAACACTGAACCGATAATTTCCGCACTTCCGCAATTTCCTACATACCATGTGACCTTCATTATTGCATGAACAAAAGCAATACATTGGCTGTTTCATATACGCGTAGATTGGTACGATTCTGTTGTGGCGGTTTTGCAATGGACAATCAGGCCAGGACATGGGCATATCAGTATGACTTCTCTCTGAAATGAACACACTCCATGCAATCGGGGCATGCAACTACGTTATATCCTTTAATATATCTGACGCAAAACAGTCAAATTGTTGAATTAGCACAAAAGTGCCACAACATGTAGTGGAAAGTAAATTCTTTTAATAACAAAACATTCAACAACGGAATTGCTCCACTTGGAAACATCGATATCCTGCCATCGTACATGCTATATGAGAGTGCGAACACTACGCTTCGGTTACCATAGTTACGATCGTTGTTGTATATCTCTCTTTGTTACTCCTTTTCATGAATGTACCCGACAAATACAAACGTTTCGCAAATTCCTTTCCCTCTCCCTGGACAGAATTTGAGATCATGCCACATTGATTTCATCGTTTGTTTGCCATTTTTTCCCGTCTGTTATAATGCCTTATCGTTGTTTCTTTATTCAGCGCATGCAAACAATCAGTCAGTGCGGACAGTAATTCTTCAGAGTGCCATTTGAATAAAAAGGAAATGTCATTCATCATGCATTCAGTGGAGATGACGACTGCTTACAAAACTCAGTGAATTTCATTTCAGTTTACTTTCACGTCCATAACATGTAAATGATATGGTTCTTTCGTCAGAAAATGATTCTATTACAGTAAATCTACTCAGTTCTGTATCAAGCGTCTTAAAATGCAGAACACCCGTCTTCGCGATAAGTTCAGAATGAAACGAATAATTGTTGCACCATTGCAGCCATCCTAACTTCTCTACGTGTATTTCTCCATCTCTACCTCTCTTTTTCTCTCTCTGTCCCCCTCCCCCTCCCCCCCCCCCCCCCCCCCCCCACACACACACTCTGTCCAACATCCAGTACTTGATTTGACCCGGCCCCAAGTATGATTTATTGTTTTGTTTGTCTCCTGTCCTGTCTGCCAATGTTTCAGCTTGCTTGCTGGGCTACCTTTACTTCGTTTCAATCTTTAACTTCTTTTGTGTTCACCCCCTGAATGTATTATTACGAACAACTGCAGTCAGAAGCGCCGCTATCTCACGCCTTACCACTCCGTCCCAGGGTTCGTTCTTTCAACATACTGCGAGACGGCGAGTTGTCTAGTGCTGATGTCGAAGTGTTATCGAGACGAGACGGGCCTTGTAAACAAGGGGCGATCCAGCGACAGGGACCTGGGCGATTAGTTCCGACCTACTGGAACACTGATAATAGGAGCTCCAATCAAAATTGAAATCGTCAAGATACTATATAGTAATAACAATAATATGCTGACCGTTGCCTTTTACCTCGCTTTGTACATTTTCTCTCCGTTCTGTGGCGTTTACCCCTTTTGACTGAACCCGCACACCTATCTACTCTATACTTCATTATTGGATTGAATATCCAAATATGAATAAAGACTTTCATATTGCACCAAAACTGGAGTGCATTTTTATCCCATGTTTTTGTGTGTAGCAGTTGTTGTTGATGAAGAACATAATTGATGTCAATCTACCTTCACTACTCTTACGTTTTGTTCCCTTTTTTATCTTATTCTTTGAATCTTTTTTAACAAGAGAAAAAAAAAGTAGGCACGTGAATGATTTCACCTTTTTCTCTTTCTTTCTTTCTTTCTTTCTTTCTTTCTTTCTTTCTTTCTTTCTTTCTTTCTTTCATATTCTTTATATATTTGTCTGTATGTCTCTCTCTATCAATCTATCTTGCTATATCTCCGTCCACTCCTGACAACAATTCGGTTTCCACGAACCCCGGCAAGCTGTGTTTCATTACAGAGACCATGATTATTTTCGTCTGCCGCTAAATTAATATCTCCGACCCCGGAGGCTGAATCCAGGGGCCCGGAGTGGAGGCGAGCGTCTATTTATCCCGTACATGCCCCCACCGACATGGGAATACATCTTCAACCAACAAAAACACACAGAGAAAGCCCATGGCCCACAACACTTACGATTAACCCTCTTGCTGTCAGTTATTGAACTCCCAGTCTTTTTTTATCACGCACGACTGTAAATCATCTTTGGATATACACAACGTACCAAGATGAGAAAACAGGTGCAGAAAGATAAGTTTACGCAGAAAAGATGACAATGATTTTATCTACTTTATAACTAAATGGATCGGAATACAACTAGGAGAAAGTAAGGCATAAGATGAAAGTTGTTGGCTTAAAGAAAGTTTGCATGATGATGCACCAAAGACGTTTTACAGACGTTTTTCATTCAGCTTTTATAAGCCGCTGGGTGGCTAATGGTTACTGTAAATATCAATATGTACAGGCATCCTGTGTTACTACAATCGAAATAGAGTTGAAATGAATGGTCTCAGAAGATACCCTCCTGTTGGCCTGCAACCCAGCAGCGTTGAGGATCTGTCATTAAATAAACATAGGGATATAATTTCTTCTGCATAAAATAATTACTGCAGTCGTGTTGCAATCGCAAGGCAGTGATGGCGTTTAATTCTTTATTTTGTATTTTCATTCTATCATTACTCGATTATTGATAGAGTATTTCAAAATGATTGTAATGAGCTAAATATTGGGATACTTGTTGAGCTACAGCCAACATTGTATTATTTAACTGAATAAATGAATGATCTAATTTGCATAATGTGATTGCGACCGATATTTTAATATATCGTAAAAATGTGTGAACCTCACAAATTCCATCAATTCCTCATAGTTTGTACAAGCATTCACTGGCTCTGCTCATTTTACCCAACCAAGACAACTTGAACGTGGCGTCAGTTCACATTTTAACCTTACAGAGACAGAAAATTCGAATCTTTTTTTATTTTTTCCAACGAATTGTTAAAATATCGTGACATAAAGTCTTCCCAAAGTAGACACCTGACAATAATTGCTTTTTTTTGGGGGGGGGGGGGGCAGGAGAAAAGCATGTAATTATGATAAGTATGTATGTATGTATGTATGCATGTGTGCGTATGAATGTGTATACATGCTTGTATCTACGTATATTTGTATCTATTCATTTGGTCGTCGTGTGTTATTTCACCCAGGAGTTGATGAGTGATATATTTTCTGTATCGCATTTTGCTGAGCTGAGTATATCTACTGAGTAGGTACAAATCTGCCATGCTTAAATGTTGTAACTTGCCTTTGTTGAACATTGTAAAATTAGCATTTCGTGGTGTGTTGTTGTTTTCTCCTCTCTCTTTTTTTTTTTGGGGGGGGGGGGCTGTGTCTGGAGAAAAGTACAGGAAACAGAAATCAACCAATCGCGCACAATGTAATCATTGCAGTTATTGGCAGCGATTGTTTAAGCTGTTTTTGACAAAACTTCTCAATATGTTAAAAAGTTTCCAAATTTTCGCATGGAGTCACCGAGAGTTCAGTGCAAGCAATTTCGTCAGGATTGCACTACGACGCTCCCGTGGTTATCGCTGCTAGCATCATAATGGCCACGCTAATTGAGTCTGCAAGCGGCCAGACTACAAACCCAGAGTGGTAGTAGCCGTTGCTATTTGATTGTTTTCGTCAGAAAACCATCCCAGGAATTCTCCGCCGATGTCGAGAGAGCATGCTAGCGTGCTAGCCGGCGAGCTAGAGAGCGAGGGAGGAGCTCACTAGAGAGATCGCAACCAAGCCTCTGGATCGTGTGACGGAGGAGTAGTAAACACCCCACCCTAAAGACACTCTACCCCTTTTCTTTTCCCTCTCACCGTATCTCTATTGAACTCTCTTTCTCTTGATCTCTCTCTCTTTCTCTGTCCACTCCTCTCTCGTCATTCCCCGTCTAATCCAAAAACAGCAATGGAAAAAATATAATCGCTCTTCGGAGATTCTGCGCGTTTTCCATATATAGGCTCAAGTCTCTCCGTTTGAAAGCCAGCTGCTTCCGTGAGCGGAGGGGGAAAAAACATAACAAACAAATTCAGATCATGGTCGTACAGCATAATACTATGCGGATTCTGAAGTATATCGTGTGATGTGGGTAAAGGCTGTTTTTGCCTCGTCCGAGCTTAGACGTCTTCTCTGTGATGAACAACGTCGCATTTCTCCCAATGCGTTTTGTTGTTGCTGTCGCTTGTTTGTTTTTGGAATGTTACATTCAGAAATTCAGAAAGTGAGGAATAGAAAGTGTACACTTTATTTTTTATTTATTTACCATTATTATTATACATACATACATACATATATATATATATATATATATATATATATATATATATATATATATATATTTTTTTTTTTTTTTTTTTTTTTTTTGGGGGGGGGGGGTTGATCTCTGGAATACCACCGATCTATACACCAATAATAGTCTACAGCATGCACAGCGCCATGTCTGTTACCCTGTGACAAATCTGGCACATATTAAAGTAACTCTTTAGTCCCACTTGCTTACTGCCGTGTAAATCAGACTACAATGTAGTTTTATACTCGCACGCTCAGCTGATAACTTTAATTTGTATTGAAACTGAGCAGTATGTCAGGAATATAATCTTCATCGACGTGGTCTGACGTGGTCTACGGGAATCACGTAGGATTAAATACACCAGGTTAGAGCCTTTTCAATCAGGTCAATGACAGAAAGTATAGCCTAGCAATACAAAGAAACCGACTGACAAACTTGTATACATGAAAGGAAATAAATTACACCATGTGCTATCATTCCATATGAGTAGACGCTTAGATAACGAGTTTAACACAGATAATTCTCATTTTAATTCGTTTTTTTTTTAATTCAATATGCTAAAAGGAATAAACAAATTAACCTGTACATATTGCACATCGCGTTTACAGGGAAAAGAGAAGAGACAAAAATATGCGCGCCTAGCACGTGATAGAATCCGAAAATATCATATGAGAAAGATTATTTAGTTGCTGATTAGAGTACAGAGATAGGGAACAACAGTTAATTGCACTTTTTTTCCTTAAAAATACGTTAACCTTTTCTTCTTTTACCTTATGTTTATATCATGTGCCTACACTTTTCCTATATATTGAACCGGATATCAGTTTTGCTTCATCTTTTACAGGATACAAAGTTATAATTTTTCTCTACTCGAAGCAATACAAAAGGGGGGTTGGCTGGGGTTGGCTGGGGTTGGCGGGCTGTTTGTTTATAGTGTCCCGCCAGTTTTACACTGCAATTGATCTCCTCATCGTCTGTAAATATGTTTGCTTGTCTGTCTCTCTGTTTTAATTCCTGCTCTGCCCCTCTCTCCTACTTGTGATTTAGAGTGGTATATCAATGCGATTTATTATGGATCCTTTAGGTGAGTTTACCACCACGGCTACAGTATACGTGCAAAATATCACTTGTATTATGAAGTCAACGTTTTACCCTTTTTGTGGCAGGGATTTTGGACAGTGCATGTGCAATACTGTGCATATTGCACAGTAGTGCACATAGTGCATATTGCTTCTAGCATTTGAATGTTTCTATATGTTTGCTCCACAATATTTAAGAGAGCTACTTCAAATCTATACACTAGAGAGGACCTTCGTTCAAAAAGCAAAGATTTATTTGTCATTCCGAACAGAAGAACCAAATTTTACGGAGAACGAACATTTGCTTTTAATGCCCCTACCCTGTGGAATAATCTACCCCAGAATTTAAGACAAATCACTGATACAAATAGATTCAAGTCTGCTTTGAAAACGCATTTGTTTACAGTGTAAGCAAACATGAAACTCGGCGCCATCACTGTAACTGTAATTGTATGTATTTTGTATAATCTTTCCATTTTTTTTTTGAGCGCATAGGGACATTATGCAATATGTGTTATGCGCTATATAAGTACGTGTACTGTCAATTATTAATTATTATTATTATACAGCGCTATCTGGTTTTCTGTCCATGTCGGCACTCTAAGCACTCAAAGAGTTAATGAAAGACAGAACTTGTGATCTCTGATGCCTGAACACTGCCCTTAAGTTTCTGAACCTGTAGGTCTACTACCGGTCTACACAAGAATGAGAACACCTTTACCTTTCTTCTATCTAAAACCAAATGCAAATGTTTCCTTTTATCACAGGATACTATCAATTCGATAACAGCATACACACACACACACACGCACAAATCCTGTCTCGTATTTCATTAATTTTTATAAGACTTCATCAAAACTAAACCTATCCCACCTCCTTCTCTCTCTCTCCTATTTCTTCCCCTGGAACTGGTATACCATTAGCTGCAGTCTAAAAACAGGAGAAGAATAAAGGGTCTACAATTTCATGTACTCTCACCGATGGCCCCTGGACGAACAGCCGTGTGCTCTACAAACGAACGGCCCGCCCTGCCGTTCTTAGGTTACAGGCGTGACGTCAGCACACTCTACATAGCCCGCTGCAAGTGAGTCGTGAAACGGCCGGTGAATAGTATTTCATCCACAGTCCGGCTTTCCACATGAGAGTGTGTGTGCGTGTGTGGGTGGGTGTGAGTGGATGTGTTTGTGCATGTGTATACATATAAGTATGGGGGCAGGAAGGAGGGAGGATAAACATTAATTTGGAAACCGTTCGAAGCTGTCTCATTTTAGTTGCTGTGCTACATTGCTCAAAAGGAGATTTATTTAAGGGTTGTAAATTCACACCGCAGAAGTCAAATCTACAATAATGCTTAATTTTACTCAAAACAGAGAGAAAAGTATATACTAGTAGTTTTATTATATGGTTCTCCCTTTATGCATCTTATATAAACTTTAAACGAAATACATCACTACATCACCATCTACCAAAGATCAAAGTGTCCGGTGGTGATAAGGTGACGCCAACGACAAACTCAGAGTGCAGTATGCCCTAATTGCGAGTTAGATTGTGCGTGTCTTTACCCTCACTTTGAATTGTTTCTATGGGTACGGCGAACAGAGACACAAAGTTATTGTTCGTGTTTTCAAAATGCAACATACCACATACTAAATACATACGTTGACGTTATGTAGAAAGCAGATACATTCTGTCGCACATGCGACGTCCTGCAGCGGTTGGAAAACATAATTTGCCCGCGCTCCAGGTTCGTTCACGGTGGGAGATGAATATTTACTCGCCTCCTTATTTCCTACACACCATACAATGTGACGAGCGAGTTTCTCCCTTTACCCCGCTGCTGTCAATACGCTCTGTTTTTCGCCTCCCGCCATTTACCGCGAAGAATCTCTGGACAGCTCTTTGGTTCCCTGGCTACGGCGTTCCTTAAAATAGATTTCATCTGGGATACCAGGTTTGCCAAAAACTGACAATCAAAGCGTGGCAGCTCCGGTGTGACGAATTCTGAAAAAAAAAAAAAAATGCTTCTCCTTCGTCGTGTGCATCCAGGAAACTGATAATAACATGAAGCATGAATTCTAAAATGTTGTATATAGTGAATAAATACAGGTATAGAAACTTCTCGCTGGGCGTATGATGTTGAAGCACTAGGGATATATTTGTAAGTAAAATGCTTGTATTACATATACACACATAATGATATGGTACATGTATGTATGTATATGCATGTAAATATGTATGTATTTATATGATATATCATACATATATATATATATATATATATATATATATATATATATATATGTGTGTGTGTGTGTGTGTGTGTGTGTGTGTGTGTGTATGTGTGTGTGTGTCATGTGCATACATATACATCATATTTGTTGTGTGTATATTTATGTATTTGTTAGACGTATACACACCCATACAGTATATTATGTAGGTGTCTCTGGTCTGAATCGGATTAAAGACAGAAAAAGAATTCCCCCCCCCCCCACATATTTTATTGTTCATCAACATGAACTTTGAACTAACTTCAACAAAACTGGCACCATCCACTGAATATTGTAATACCAGTGCAGTTTCAGTAATTGAAATTAAACTAAATCAAATAGTTGAAATTGACCTAAATCCAAAATGTTAATCAAGAGCTCTCAATGTGCATTTGAGATTGTTGCAAAAGTTTCGCCTTATTTCGTACTTTAATATGTAGGGGAAAAGTATTATCTCAAACGCACATAAAAACAACTGTCTAAAAGGTGTCATCAAAGGTCACGTGACATGATTTTTCTCGAATGGTTAGCACTGGTTAGTGTAGAGCACAATGACAGCGTTAGAACGTACAATCTTACTCTCAAGAATATAATATAATATAATATAATATAATATAATATATATATATATATATATATATATATATATCAGACAAAACTTGACGGTTCAATAGGGATGCGTGCGTCTACATATCGGAAGATGAGGTGTCATGTAAATTACGAGAAAGAGAGAGAGAGAGAGTTATTGTCTGATTAATTGAGTAGTATATTATTAATGTGTGTGTTCAGCCATATACCAGCGGTGCGATGCCGAGTGGTGCAGCCCCGCCTGAAAGGCACGGGGGTGGGGGAGAGTTGCGATTTGGGAGGGAAGCTCTGAAGGTTGGTGAGTTCTCTTTCCGATTATCATTGTATTGTTCCTAACATCACGGTTGGGGCTGGGGGAAATAATGGGCAATTTCTCTTCGTGGTTTCTCTCGCACTATGAAAAAGGCTTTTACGATTTTGGAGAGAGAGCACTTTCTCCGTTTATATTGCACTACTGATAAATTCGGCACGCTTGACTAAATGACATGCTTCTCCGAGGTATAAAGGGGTAAACTAGATCTTGGCTGTTGTGACGCCACACCTCCCCTTTCCCGCCAGAAGCTCCTCTGATGTGGAGGCAACTCGTATGCGACCACGACCCGTCTTAATGCGCAATATCGTGCGATCGCGTTTTTGCGCAGGATCATCATTACTATTCACATCGTAGAAAAGAGAACGAGGCTGGTAGCAGGATTCCAGCTGAAGTAAAAGTGCAGTTAACCCTTCACGCTGAGAAGGAAGGCTAACGTCGCAGGTACCAGATATTTTCAAGCATAGAAATAATAAAGATAGAAAATAAGAGAGAGAAAGAAAGAGAGAGAGAGAGGGGGAGGGGATATTTTACTTGATTTGTCTGTAGCTTGAGAGCTATACGCACACCTTAGTTCAAGATTATATGATTGGCATTCTGGTGCATTTTCATTTCAAATGAGCCTAAGCTCATCGTGCAGTCAGTGTATGTTTAATACAACTATGAAGATGAAAAACATGTAATACTTTAGAGTATTACTATGAGGTAATTTGTCTTTTTTTTTCTCTCTCTCTTTCGTTCTACACGCACACAAACAATACGTGTGTGTTTCTGTGTACACATGCATTCTTGATAATGTAGACGTAATCATCACTATAATGAAAATGTTGAATGTTTCAACACATGCATACATCAGATTATTATACAATACGACTGAGTTATATACGAAGCGATTTTCTGCATTTAAATTTGCATTTATTCAATTTCTGTCATAATAATGATCTACAGTCAGGTTTCATTGATGGTTATCTCACAATCACCCCAATTATCTTCTGACCATGTGATTTGAGGCTAGCAACTATCCCCTTTAAAACGTCGAGAGCGCCGCTGTGGGTATAGGCATGGTAGAAAGGCATAGCCGTGATAACAGCTGCACCCGTCCCCCTGACGATGACGTCATGGCCTATATTCGGAAGCTCCCTGGCATTCGAAGTAGGCGTGTCAATTAAAACTTTCAATCAGCGACGAAGCTTCCTCCATCCCTCCCTGGAATAACCACAGTCGCTCCAAAATGCCGCTACAGGTTAAATACACCATTTTCCAGACCATGAATGGAAAAAAAAAAAGAGTTTGTCTAAATGTGCGAGTAACGTGGAAGACAAGATCGAAACGGACAATATACATTCACAGGATTTATGATTGATAATGATGCATTCTACGCACACACACACACACACACACACAGATGATGTGGGAAGTAGTCAAGAGAGTTTCTATTATCTATCAAGAATTCGGTATTGAGTTGTTGCCTGGGTCAGTTTGTGGTTTCGGCCAGATTCCTAAGTATGGATGGTCGATCTACGTGACGCACTTGCTTTTTTTAAACGAGCGGAGATAGATGGCACCCTGATTTGGTCCTATCCTCTCCCCTCAATCACCCCCCCCCCCCACACACACACAAACACACGCAAACACCCCCCCCCCCCCCCCCCATTAATATCAAACAGAAATAGAATTCGCTCACCCGTTCCGGAAATCCGGCCTCCCATAACAAACTTTCGACGTCTTGTTCTCTCCGCACTGATGCATTTTCTTTACCACTGAAACGCAATTTGAGTTAACGTTATGTACACCAAAATACTACTTCATAGACTTCAAAGAATTAACCTATATCTCTATCATATTTCATTTCTCCTATTAAACAGAGGGCCACATCTATATAGAAACTCCCTGATGATTTCATCATCTGTGACTGTAATTCTTTCCTCACTAAAACCTGAAAAATGTGCAGGTTGATTTGACTAGAAACATACCGCGCATACGAAATTTGAGTGAGGAAATCGGAAGAAATTGGAAATACTTTCAGACACGGTCATTTAACGTACCTTGAATAAATATTAAACCATAAAGACAGTTTATAGGAAGATGGTCACGGACTTGGATGTGCAAAGTTATCAAAAACACATGAACATAAAACAACGCTTCTGTGTGTGAAATATTTATCGAAGTTATTATCTTGTGTAAAATGTCTCACTAAAAAGTCGTTTCTTTACGGTAATTTTGAAATGAAATGCGGGATTTATCACATCTCATTGAAATAAATAACTTACAAAAAATAATTCTAGGACAAAGTCATCCCATCTCCATGATGCTTGCACCTGCACCAGCACCTATATACATACATCATCGAATACGTTTAGCTCCCAAGGGCTGCCACGTCATCAAGCGTTTGATAATATTGTGTCAGCTCTTGCAACCTCCGAATGTTGAAACGCAGTATTGACGAAAGGCCCTACTTTTCAGCAATACCTTCCTCTTTGGATGCGATTAATTGTTACCTTACTAATTGAATAGGTGACTTTTGTATGGTTTTTAGACCGAAAGACTGTATTTAGTTTATGCTTCATATTATGATACAGATTTGCAGACAGAAAATACAGCACACCATTTCAAAACAGAGCCCTACCTTTTATTGGCAATTAATTCAAGTAAGAATATACCGGTGAGATGACGTTTTCAATTCACCTTAGAACATGAGACATTCCACTATATCTTAATATGGAGTCAAGACTAATCCAGGCTGATATAGCAGCGAGGGATGCAACGTAAGTGACGTCACAATCACATATTTCAGCCCGTTTGAGATGACCACAAGGACGAGTGGAGGTGGTCATTGGTATGCCATATCTACTGACAATCAAGCTACCATAAGTTCCCATGATTTGCACTCAACGGTCCTCGTGTCGTGCAGTACTTTCTGCGTTTGTTTTCTGCTACTTTTTTTTTTGAACAATTAATAACCTATAATATTCCAAGTCTTCAGTCAAAATCGACAAAGATTACAGTGATTCTCAGCCCTGGTTTTCGTTTGTTAACGAAATCCAAAACTTCGGTATCGCTGTGTAATAGAAACTAGAGTAATTTTGTTACCGCTGGTGGAAACACAACAATCGTCGAGATTTATTTGGCATTGCTGGGCAGCTAGTTGTGAGCTACAAAAACAGGTTATTTTCAAGCTTGTAATCAAATGATCTGAGACAACATTAGCATATGTCCCAGAAATGGAGCTTTGATAATAAATTCTTTGATCTTTCAACGCTTCCCCTGCCCAACTGCTGCCTGCCTGCCCCTCTATCTGTCCATGCGTTTCTGTCGTACTCTAATTCCTGCGCGCTATTTCCCTCCCTCGCTTGACTGTAATAATGCTGGCATTAAAATCTATTATATAGTTGATTCCGCTAAAAATATTTTTGGACGTGCATTCGCAGTTAAGGTAAAGAATAATCATATTTCTTTCGTTTGCTGTTTTTGTTTGTTCATGTGTTTCTCGAAGATGACATAAGACATGTCCATATCGCATATTAGCCTGTATACCCGATGGCAGGATGTCACGAACGTTTAAATGTCACATTATACGTTTAGACTTTGAAGTCATCTCATTCTCATCTCGACGACATTTTGACATGATCGCCGTTGATGAAGGATGACTTGATGAGAGGTTGTTGATGTGTCGTTCATAGATTAATCCCCAGCGCTATGCCACTCAATCACTGCCCAGAGCCGGAAATACCTTCAATGCGCTCGACTGAATTCATACTTCGGTTCACGAACACATCGACATTGGCGACAATATTCGGAGGCGCCATGCGGTAAGGAAATATTACGCACGAAGAGAACAAACATCAAACAAACAAGCAAAAAAAAAAAAACAGACAAAAGGAAAGAAACCCACTCTCAAATAAAACCACAACCTCGGTAAGAAAAACACTGAAAACCGTTTTCTTCCTTTCGGCATCGTTAACGAGCAGCGGGCAGATACAGTTATAATAGCAGGCCTATCATGCCAAAAAAGCCACAGTCTCTAAAGCTTGCAAAATTGTTAATAGTCCTTGTTCAGGATCAACCACCTTCTTTTAGGCATTGGTTTGATCTCATTTGATATCCGAGGATGTATATCTTAGAGGTGTGATTATCGGAGTACAGTAAAGTACAATCATCCTACAGATTTTCGTATACCTTCACTGTACTAACACCATACATTTCGCACTTTACCTTTAGAGATCTTTTCCTATGTTCCAGCTCGACCTTAACACTTTTCTCAGAGCGTATCGAGGATGGAACTAGATAGTCAATGCCAATTAATTTATAAGACTGTAATCTTATGATGATAAAAAGTGACAATGATACGAGAGAAGATAATAATTCAAAGTTCACGTAATCATTCCTAAATTATAATGACGATTACGACTTCTACTAATGACAATGCTATTCGTGACAATGCAAAGAAAAGTAATATTACTCATTGTACCAACATTTCAGCCAATGTTTCCGATTATTTTGATAATACTATTCTAATGATTGATTAATTCATTCACGTCACCCGTTTGCTTGTGTCATTTAATATGAGAAATTATCAAGAAATTAGGAATTGAATGTATTTTGTTCTTTAAAATACGATAGAAGAAATAAATAGATTAGATGATCTCACTTATGGTGCTAGTAATATTGGTGACTAAAAAATTACCTTCACTAATGCTTCTCCTTTAACGCAGCCAAAATTTCCGCAAATCATAAGTAAACATGAATCGCCAAATTGACTAGAGGCAGTAGAACTTGAGTAATTTACATAATCTTGCATATTTGGATGGGATTCTAAGTCATCAGTTTGCTTGTAACTTTGACAGCCGAAATAATCAGTGAGGAAATACTTGTAAGGCTCGAATTGATCATTACTTAGTGAGTACGGAACATCCTTGGTAATGGATAAATGAATGATAGCTTAATTTGATCCGGTTCTTTCAAAACATGTTTTAAATAGTGCAAAAACACTTGAATTGAGCGCTTATTCCTAGAGATTAGTTAATATCGAAGCCGTAACAAACGTTGTAGAGCAAGTCGAGAGCTATGTGAGCCGAACTTGATGTCTGGAGCTGGTATCATGGCTTTGTCTGGCACGATGAAGCGGTTATTTACCGCGTCCAACGATGACATGTGATCCTTCCTTGGCGCCGCTATGCAAGCTATTTAGACGCGATTCATCCGCCAAATCGAAATGGGGAGAAATCAAGCTCTGACGTTGCAAAGGTACTGACGTTAAACAGGACTATCGCTTGCACCGATGGCATGCGATGATAAACGATCCGATCGGCCTCATGTCACAAGTTGTTTGCTCGACCTGTCGTCTGACGCGATTCAAGGTGAGCGACGAAAAGCGCGCCAAGTCGAGGCCAGCTTGTTTCTCTCCCAGGTACCCTTAAACATGACAACTAAGCAGGAACAAGTTTTAATGCCCTTGAAATTGTTGAACTGTGGATACGCAATTTTACATCAATAAAATACAATGAAAACAAGACTTACCTCTCGCTCTCTCGGTTGTTCCACCGTGATCGTCTGCAGGAGACGTCGACTGGAGTGTGGGCACCGAACAAGATGGCGTGGCTTTGGCGGATGACGTAGAGGATGACGTCAGAGATGTGGTAACCATGGATGACGAGGTCTGTGTCCTTGGAGGTTGGGAGCTAAAGGTTGCAGAGGGTAAGGAAGAAGGGAACGATGACCTTCGGTCCAGGTTAGGCTTTGAAGGCGTCTCCCCTCCTCTCTCACTCGCCTCGTGATTATCATCATCGCGTTTTTTATCCGCGTCCCTCGCAAACTCGCTGGCGCGATGCTGATGGTGACCATTGTTGTCCGCGCTTGCACGTCGTAACAAGGACGGCTTGAAAATGAGCGGATTATTTCTCGGCTGTGCTGGTTTGGCGACCCAGTGCGAACGGTGCATATACGCCGGTTGCCTGGTTAACCAACTTTGCTCAGGTTGGCCTTCTTTGCTCCCCGAACTTGACTTTCTTCTTCGATGTTCGCTATCTTCCCCGTTGGTACTGCCCTCCGTACTGCCTTCCGAATCGTCACTTAATTTATGCCGCGTGGCGGCTGCCGTGGTCGTAGTTTTGGCCGATGTCGGTGTTATTGCTTTCTCTTGAATTGCCGTTTTCTCTTCCGTGCCAGATTCTGAGTTTTCTGCTGTTTCACCCCCTCCCCGATCTCGCGGTCTGTCTGAAGTTTGCTCATGTCGTACTTCCGTTACTTCCACCACAGCGTGAGGTCGGATGAACCTCGTTCTCGTCTGCGTGGTCGTCGACCTCAGCGACCACCACAAGGCAACGGTCCGCTGGCAATAGATTACTGCAGCCGTGGACACCAGCACGGCGGCCAGCGAGACGGCGATCTGCGTGCTCAGCGCCGATGCCAGGAACACCTCTAGTCCGTACACGATCGGATAAAGCAGTACGGAGGCCATGCTGGACGAGTTACGTTCTTCACGGGTTACTGACGGTTCGGGAGCAAGCCCGTCTTGCTACGGCAGAGAAAGGAGATGGTTTTGAAGATGATGCGATGGATGCTGCGCCGAGTGTCCACCGCGGGTCTCCTCCTCCCTAGCCTCTTGCTGAGAGATCGCGCTCATCCAATCCCAGCTCTGCGATGGCAGTCTGCGGGGGGCCCCGGCGCAAGCGCAGCAATGCTAAGAATGGCAGCTTGCCATGTCCTCCTCCCGTCGAACAGGGTCTATTTTTAGCTGCTTTAGGATTAACAGTTCAGACAGTAATGCAATACTGTTGACACAAATGACCGCTTCGTTCACAATCGGACTTTCACTTTCGAAACGTCTCTTCTCTTTTAAAACCACGATGTTTATCCTCACTCAAAAATTGACTAGACATGCCTTTCTCCAAAGCGGAATGAGGACAGTTTTAATCACCTGCAGAACGATAACATGAATGGACGTTTAGATTGATTCAGGAGAGTAGGCCTACTCTCTTGCATGCAATTTCCATAATCAATACATGCTAACGCTGTCGCCTTGTGAAGATTTGAGAATCACACCGAAGTCAAATTCACCATGCTTTTTTTTTTTTTTTTTTTTTTTTACGCACTCAAGATTCGTTATTTACCTATAGTTCCATTTCTCTATTATTGACACCCTTAACGCAATGACTGGCGCAATGACAGCTTGAGTTGATTGAAGTAATGTACTGTCAAAATTGAAGAAAAGTTCAATCCTCTTAAGCACAGCCTCACAACAGGACATGAACCCCCAAGATGTGACGCGCGATTACCGCGTTATCATTTCCCCTGGGATTCTGGGTGGTGTGTAAAAAACATTTCTAACAAATTTCATATTTCCATATGTGTTGAGCTGAAAGCAATTTCTGAAAGCGATTAACAATCAAAGTAAAGTATGACTAACCAAAAACTAATATTGGTGCATGGATAATCAAAAGCTTCACTCAAAACAGTCAAAAGATTTTTAAAGCAAATTACTTCCATAATTACAATCATTGTATATAATATACAGCATATGAAAATAACGTTCATCGAAGCACGTTGTTATAAAATATGAGGGCACCGCGTAAACATGCGTCTTGCGTTATGGAGTGATAAAGGTGGATTATTAAAGGGAGCTGTTCAAATTGTTTAGATGTCCATATCTATTCATCAGATTATATCAACTGAGTTAAAGCTAATTCGAGACATCACTTAACTTTGGATCTGCCGATGATTTATATCTTTGGATGAATGTAATATGAAATATCATGTTTACAATATGGTTCTAAATTTTTATGATGACATTTTTTGTTTGTGCCCCCCCCCCCATGTTAGGGTAGCGTTCCTGAACACGCCTCTAAATTTGCTGAAGAGATTACCACGACCATCAAAGGAGGAATGTCAAATTCAAAGGGAAGATTAAGATGAAGCACCCAAACCTGTGTTTCAAATTGACATAAACTTGTCCAAAAGCAAGAATATGATTATGTGATTCTTTTTTTTTTAAAGATATGAAGTGTTTTTATAGGAAACAGGTATATAGGTCACGTACAAACATATGAGGAAATGATGACGTCGCTTCACGATTGTAAAACAAGATACCATAAAATCATGTTTTGGCCGATGATTATCATAAACATTCGGCATCCCTCTAGAAGACATTGGTGATGATTTATCACCTCTACAATTTGCATCGATGTTTCAGTTTCAGTTTCAGCTATAGTTTGTTTATTAGTCCACTTCTTATAAACAAACAAACAAACAAACAAACGAACAAACACGTAATGGATCAACGGCAATACACATCACAAAACCAGTGAAATTTACTCGTAACATATAAAATTGGACACGAAAGGTATATCAAAGAAATGACGTGTAAACAATTATAAATGATTATGCATACACGGTGTGATGTAGAGATCATTCTGTACGTCTGCAGTATTTTCTTTCATCAAAGAAAAGGAAAG